>JABMIG010000093.1:0-125366 GCA_013187285.1 Cyclotella cryptica
CAGCAACGATCCGCTTAAAAACCATATAGAAAGATAGCCGGGGTTAAGGGAACTACCGTATAACCCTCATTATAAGAACAGGCAAATGTCCAAATGATGCCTTAAATGTTCCTATAATGCGAGGCGTGTTAGTGTTTTTAACACGGAGGTGTGAAAAGTATCTGTTATTTTATTTTATTTTTTACCTCTTACTACGATACAATAGCATCGTGCGCCGATGTGCCCACCGAATATTCTTGGAATAGTCCAAACTCCCAACTGTAGAATCAGTAAGCCCACCAGTGATGTGATTGATGTGCCATGTGTGTTTTCACATGATTCCCCGTAACTTTGCAAGCCCAGACGGAGTTACGGGAGCAACACACATGTGTGTATTGCTGTGGACTTGGGGAATCTAACGGAGAAATAATTTGAGCAATAGTTTGTGTTTTAACAGGTTAAAACGCAAATGTCCTGAGAATCGACGAAATGTTCTTATAATGCGTTAGCTCTTATAATGAGGGTTATACGGTACATACAATTATTATTTCGATGATTAGTATTATTGAGAATGGAGTAGGCGCTATACCCAAAAGGACAATACTTTAATAACTAGAGGGGCTTACTAACAAAATCTCCCTGTACAAGTACATATCTAGAAAATGAGAAGCCTAGTACGTATTAATTGATGAACTCAAGAGGGCATATGTCTTGCGGGGTGAAGCAGTGAACAAAAAATACAAACCTACCATAAAACCCGGATTATAAGAAACTACTTATTATAGGTTACAACTTTGCAAGTGCCTGTACATTTCTGTTTTCTGGCATTTTATGCCCAATTTAGATGTTAAATCCCACACAGTTGGATTCTCCTTGTCAAATGCAACATGCCAATATGCATAAGACCCTGTAACTCCGGCTGGTTGTTGAGTTACATACTTTTGCCGTAAGACTCACAACACACCACCCTTACAACACATATACATCACACAAAACAACCAAAAACACAATGCAGCCTGTTGTTCTTGTGGGCTTTTCGCCAGATGACAATGGTCGTCACTGCTATTTGCACCCATTTGGATGCGGGAATACCTTAATTCTCAATCGAGATGATTGGGGGTTGGTATTCTCTCCCCTTGTGCACGGGTCGTGTTAACAATCAACAGCGACAGTTTGGATGGATGTCGAGTTCGTTTCACCGCGAGGGAGTATGTCGCCGGAGATAATGGCCGCCACTTGGATGGTGCTGTTTTGTGAAGATCACAGAACAGACGTCTTCGCCAGGATCATTCAAACCAATCCGCACTTGTGCCATCACAATCGTGGTTACCCTTATGCTGTTGTCAAGTTGCTTAATGAAAGTAGGAATTAAATTAATCACCTATTTAAATTAAATTGATCAACTCTTTATTTTAATCATTCCAACAGACAAATTAGTGTTCCCAATTTTTTTAACCATTTGTATCTCGTTTTCAGATGGGACAGCCCAACCCCTTTGTGAAGCGCAGTGTCTAGACTTGAGAAATACCCTCAAACACACAGGCTTGACAACCAGAAACTTTGTGAGATGTCCAGAATTAAATGCTTTACATTCTTTAGTTATGTTTATATGAACTGTCATTGAAATAAATCAAGCCTATTTAAGACTGAAACACAATCAATCAAAATGAATTCTAATTGAATTTAAATTCATTTTGAATTATCAAAACGAGTTCAAAACCTATTTAAGACTGAAATAAAATCAATCAAATGATTTCGAATTGAATTTAAATTCATTTTGAATTCAATTGGTCATTAAATTTGACAAGGGGGTGGATGGAGCTTTGAACAATCCAATCAATACTTTGATAATTGAGGTGAGACAAGGGTGGCACGATGTTGGAATAATGTGGATGGGATGATGTTAAAGTGGGCGGTGAGTAGGGACAAGGATCTGACAAGGATCACACAGTGTAAAAGCGCCTCCAAAACTTATACCCCCAAAGTACAACTTTGAGGACCTACGTCTCCCCAAAGTACAACTTTGAGGACCTACATCTCCCCAAAATAAAAACTGGCGGGAACATAGTACGAAACTCTACCTTGACGTATTAGGGTAACTTTGTCAGGATACCAATCCTTTTTCACCGTGCTAAAAACACTAACAACGGGACACTGCATAAGTAACAGTAAATGTATCTTTTGTACATTTCGATATCTTTTAATCCGGGTTTTACGGTAGCTACCTCATAACTTATTGTATGGTACTATCAATCCCTCACGCACGTGCAATGGTGTTGAGAAAGGACACTGGAACAGAAAAGGGAGTGATTAATTTCACTACTTTAAATCTTATATTCATGATCCAGCTCTACACATATGATATGAACGCACTAAATATTATGCAAAAGAACTCATTTGTGCATTCCATATAACTGGACTTAGAATATGGTACCTATAGTACCATAGATTCGCACAACATTACACTAACATTGTTTTCACAAACCAATTCCTTTCCAATACATTGGTGATCCATGTACAGGACTGGTTATTAAGTAACCTTTGACATTGAACGGAAAAGCTTATCTCCAAAAAGAAAACTGATCACCCAAAAGAAAACCAGATACCTTATCATTTTCACAGAGGAAAAGTACAAAAAAGTGTAAAAGCCAAAAGAAAACCAATTCTCTAAAAGAGAACCAATCCCCAATCAATTTGCCAACCACTATAGGTACTTACATTATTTAAGCCTTTGGGCGAGTTGGAGACTTTCTTGAGAAGGATTTCTCAAGATTAGATTGATTCTTTTCTGAGAATAGATCTAAACAAACCATGGTCTAGGACCTTAAAACATAGTGTAGGAATAATCTAAGAGCGTAGATTTTCTAAGTATGAAGTAGATTTTCTAAGGTAGATCTTTATTTCTTCACTAGCCATTTCGTTTTTTTGAAATCGTCGAGTCTAGATCTAACAGATTTTGAAAATCTATTTTAGATTTTAAACGAAATCTGTTTAGATTCTAATATTCTAAGTTTGACTTTCATTTATTTTTCTACATTAGATGTAGATGTTATCCATTCTCATAAGTGCATCACCAATAAGTCATGGATGATAAATAGTACCATGTAGTATATTAACTGGAATGCTACGTATGCTATAATACCTTCCCATACTAACAGTATGGTATGATACCATTCCTAACCATTACTTCTTGCTTTTATGCACGAGGGAACATGGATATCTTTTAGAAAATAATCCATTTTCCTGGTGTTCCCTAAACCCCGCCTATATTCTCGCGGAATGCGCTATAATTGAGAAATTAATCGGCAATATTCGAGAAATAGGCTATATTCAAGAAATAGCCTTTTTTGAAAAAATAGGCTATATTCGAAAGTTGAAAATAGTCTATTTCTTGAAAAAGGCCTATTTCTCAAAAATAACACTCTAGTCTACGTACGAACAGTAATCTGTCACGTGGATCTCGAACATAGCCTATTTTTTGATTATAGGCTATTTCTCGAAAATAGTCTATCGAATAAGCTATTTTCGAGACATAGACTATAATCGAAAAATAGGCTATATTCGAGAAATAGGCCATTTTCAAGAAATAAGCCATTTGTAAGACCTTTGAAGTTAAGCGGTTACTTCATTCAATATGAGTTTTTTATAAGCAGGGGTAGTTTTTAGTTTGGTTTTACCATATCTTGTACCATGATATGAAGTTGCACAATACTTTACCTGCACCATATCAACAAAATAATAACAACAAGCCAATCATACTATGCACTATTACAACATCTCTATACAACATCAGACATCATACTTAGGCATAGTATGATGTGAGTTCTACACTTTCAAACAAATAGGTCTAGGAATCATATGCATACATAATAGTGGTGTACACTTTACAAAATGCACACTAGAACTGCCAACAGTTTCCTCAATTGTTGTGGCATAGCTAGATTCTTGGTAGAATTAACCCTCATTACCAATGGAGTATATATTGAAAATCATGTATTTTATTGGACAATAACCAAGTCGTCACCTAAAACTGTCAACTAGAAAAAGGCAAACCAGTCATGTGGATCATGAGTTGACAAAAGATTGTATGTGGTCTGCATGTAGACTGTTGGCAGAGCCATTACATATAAACCTTAAATTATGTTTGAAAGAAATTTGATTGCGGTAAGTGAATAGATATGCTAGATTCTTTGTGAGGGTCCTAGTCTACGGCTGCTCAGTGTATAAAGTTAGCTTCATTAGACACATGTTATTATCATTACAGAACAATGTACAAATTGTGGATGAATGAAACTATCACTTTAAGCTTTGTAATAAAATGTGTGACTTATTCTATTCCATTTTTGAATTCAACATCGCATCTATCTAAAATGTTGGCAGCTGCATTTTTGCACACACATGCCTTTCATGCCATATCCTTTTTAGAGTTCGAGTGCGCATTATATTGACTTTGCCACTGTCTACCAAAAGATTCAGCAACATATATACAGTTCTCTTCAACAAAAATATAACATTTTCAATCAAGTTAATATCATTCCTTCAAATTGAACTTTATTTTCAAAAGATAGGGCTAATATTTATCAACTAACAATAAATTGCCCGGTCAACCTATGTTCAAACGGAAAAAGAATATCACTTGTCTGAACTACATATAATTCATCTAATGAAAACAGGAGTATCTATTTATTATTTTGTCACATAATAATGTTGTTCCATACGTCTATTTTTCTGACTTCCCTCAACCTCATTTTCACACAATTACGTAATTTTCACAATCTCAAGTTATTTTCACATTGTGATAATAGCATTACCTTGTGAAAATAACACGTGCTTGTGAAAATAACAGCCGAGATGACAAAAACCTTCACAAGCTAGCGTTATTTTCACAAGAAAAAGTCATTCACGCAGGAAACACGTGTTTCCAAAAAGACTCGCTCGCTCGCTCCTGATCTCAGTCGCACTTTCTGAGCGTCTCAAAAACTTTCCATTTTGGTCACGACCTCACACAGCATGGGTATGTGGTACGTCTTCCGTGCTTGTGCCTCCCTGATCCAACTTTCAATTGAACATGGGGACCCACTATTCCCTGTCAATTACTTTTATTATATAACCCAAATGTAGGAATTTAACAAGTTTTTAATGTGAATTTTGGACTCTTATTGTGACTCAAACAGTACTATGTGTAAATTATGTTAGGAATAACAATTTTCCCCCAACCCCTAGCGGTGACATGAAGACATGAAGTTACGGGTTCATTATGGATTTTGATTCATATCTTACCTTAGTTAGGTAATATCACCTAAATAAGTATCTCAAGATTCACCAATAAAAAATTGTAAGTTGGTTGCTTGGACATAAAGAAAATGAATTAATGCCTCAGTGGTAATTTTATTATGCGTATTTTGAAGTAGTTCTCCATTTTTGTAGCTTGTCCCATCTTAGGGCCACTGACTGCCGCTGACCTCCAACAACACAACATACGGTAGTTTATTGAGGATAGTCAGTAGATAATCTCCTGATAATCGCTCTCCTTCTCTGCAACCCTTCCGGGACGCTTCGTCTCATCTTCAAAAGATCGAGACTCGGATAAATCGACTTGAAAGCATTCTACAACTTCACTAGAGGGACCTAATTTTCATCAACAGATTGAGTCTCTCCATCAGTAGATACACAATCGATCATGTTTCTCCGCCAAGATCAAGTCTCTGACACAATGGACATCCCCTACGTCCTCTCTGACACCATCACAGATACATCCACAGTAATCCCACCATGGCTCTCCCAAGACGTTGTTGAATCAACCAGCGGCACCGACTGGACCCTCTCCAATTGCTGCGACGAATACGAAAAGTTACTCATCGCACTTGTCCCCTCGTATCTATTTCTTATTCTACTCCTTTGGAATACCTTTCTTATGAAGCCTATGAAGCTTATAGCTGTATTTGTTCACGAGATGAGCCACGCCACGGCGTGTTGGCTGACTTGCGGGAAGGTGGAGGGTATTGAGGTGCATCTTAATGAGGGTGGGGTAACAAAGTATAGGGTGAGACGTCAATGACAGGAACGCTGTCGGATTTGAGTGCATCTATATTTAATAATTTCACGATCTTTCATTTGTACTCAACGTACTGAAGGGTGGATGGAGGTGGCTCATAATCCCCGCGGGATATTGTGGCGGAGCATTCTGGGGAGGCTTTTTGGTAACCATGAGCGGGAATCGCATTGCGGCATTAGTGTCTTCGGTTGTATTTTGTGTTGCGATGTTGGTGTCGTTGAGGTTTAGTCCCAATAGAACTATGGTATTCTTGAATTTGTTCTTTATCACTTTGACAGTGGCGTTCATTGTGGTGGATACGATGTTGGATATTGTCCTTACCAACTATTTGACATTGTTTTATGGGGTGTTCATTGGGGCATTTTCTGTCTACGACATTTATGACGATTTGATCACGAGGACTGTGGAGGGCAGTGATGCGCATGCTTGCTTTAAATTGATTCCGTGTTGTTTGCCCAGATGCGTAGGCTTACAGTTCGCGGTGGTGGCTCTAATGTTTCAGGCGTTAGGTTTATATTTTGCGTTGGTGTGGATGACATCTACTTAGAATGTAACTATTGACTGGGCCGCGCAACGACCCACCGTTAGTCGTCCGGTACTATCTCTAATTGGGCAACCCACATCGGCTTGATTGTCAACATTCATTTTGTGGATTTCCCTATTCTTAATGATTCAAATCCACGCAGATTTATCTAGACTCCATTAAGTTTCACAGTAACAACACATTCCCTACCTCCTCATCCTTGTGGCGTTAATGGTATCCTGTCATTCTATGGGGTACCATTGATAAAAGTTGAGTCCTCGTCCTTTCCTCCATTCTGTTTCTTTCGTCAGATACCGACAGTCAACTCGCCAAGATTCATGATGAGTAATTTTGGTGAAATTAAGGGACACCTTCTCGTGAACATCTGCATGGGCTTTCTCACGGACACGTAAAAAAGACATCGCGGGAACTAACAATACATGATCTTGTACCAACCTGTATTCCTTGAAACGTTCAACTCGGATGCTGAGTACGATAGTCGACCTCCCATCTCGCTCAATACAGCATGATTTCCCAGAGAATAATTTTTGTCCTCACTAGACATTCCATCTAGGAACAATAGTCTAGAATGTCATGATAAGATTAACATGTGAATCCCTTTAAAAATGAGAACCCTAACCATGACGGCGTGACTTGAAAGAATTACACGGTGTGCGTGACGAATGTCCTATGGTACAATAAAATACCCACCTTCATCTGGTCCGGTACAACAAGGGAACTAGAACGAACATCCAAGGGTAACATAAAACTCAATAATTTCTCTCTCTCGTTAGATTCAATTCATTGCCAGAAACAGACGAACAATTTACGCCCTTCCATTGCGCAAAGACATATAACCACATGGCCAAAAATTATCGTGATCTCGTGTAAGTCCATCATTTCAGAGAGGGGTTACATGTTCTAGACGAATGTCACTTGCAATTGATAAAACCTGTGCGATTTCATCTAATCCTTTTATCATATTAACCAGCTACATGGAGTTCAAAAAGGACTCCAGGAAGGATACATCGAAGGACCCAGGGACAAAAATGGCGAGACGATCCAAACATAAGTTGACAGCACAACCTAAGACCGATAAAGGCTGTGCTGCCATCTCGAGCGAACCAAAAAATATTCTTCTCTCGTCGAATGCTGTAATCACCTTGTTTCTTGTATCTATCATCGTGCCCTTTCTGCTTGGGTGTATCACACGCATCAATATCAATTCCAAAGGCACCGAACCTATGGAGAAACCCTGCAACGACCTGACAATGATTTTTAAGGCTAACAGTGAACTATCTAACAGTGGTGTCGAAAAACATATGCTTCACAAAATACACCCTAATAGTATGCTCGGAACGAAAGCTATCAAACTTCCCTCGCCCAAGCTCTTGAATGGAAAGAAGACGCCAAAATCAACCTATACATCGAAAACTTTCCATACTATCTCTGAAGCTGCGGCGACAAGTAACACGATTCATTTGGAAAAAGATTCATCAAGCAAGCATAAGACCTCAATGACAAGGAAAGGTTTACGTTATTCGAACGAGTCTTTTCATGACACTGAGTTGCTTTTGACTGATAACAATGACGAGGTTCATCTTCCCTCTGGCCAACACCTTGTGAGTAAAATTCATCAACCTAATTCCATAATCGGGAAACACACTCAGCACTCTTTATCAACTGTTTGACAAACTTTTAAAAAATCAGCTTGTAGACATCAAGAATGTAGACGCTCATTTTCTCAACTCAGAAGAGAGACTCGCCGAGGCTATGGTGGAACTTATTGATGAATCAAAGCTGACTCTATTGTCGTATCACTGCCATTCGTTGGTGCCCATTGGTGTTTCTTGCGCAGGAATTTTGTTGGAGTCACACATTACCCTTCAGTGAGTACTATTCACCCTCAAGAGATATCTTTGCCGCGGTTGAATCCCTGACATTACCAACAATTTGATTTCGCACCTTGTGATATTCCTACAACAGCACATGGTACATGAACAATGTGGACGTCAGTTTAGTACTTTGGATTTGAGTTCTTGTCTAACATAATCTGTTCGCCTATGTTTGCATGTTCTCCAAAGGCCCCTGGAAGGAGTCATTTCCTTGGATCTCTACACATGCGGGAGCGGTCGCTTGATCCCAGTACTGCCAAGTATCGAACGCTTGTTTGGCATTCATCAAGACACAGCAGATGATGACGACCCTCATGCCATTTATGAATCTCCACTAATGTTGTGGAGCCACAAGCTACGAGGTTTCCGACCAGGAATGGAACAAGGCCCATTAGAAAAAGATATGGGGGCCGACGTCTTATCCAGGCGTTTGTTCGACTTGAAGAGGCCCGTTGTATCAGAGGAGACAAAATTCCAACAAGTCGATGTTTACGAAGTGATCAATTCCCGATTCCAATCATTGGCTTCATACGAAAGGTCCCTTTCTAACGACGGATCGTATGAATCTCTTCATCCAGAGCTGTATACCCCCGATCGCATAATTTATTTGGACGGCCGGATTCAAAGTTCTTTGAAAGGAGAAATAGCATACCATGAAGCTTTGGTCCACCCTGCCATGATCACTCATCCAAATCCAAGGCGCGTGGCGATAATTGGTGGCGGCGAAGGTGCAACATTGAGAGAGGTAAATTGCGAAGAGTTCATTTTCCAGACACATCACAACTCTTCACTGAGCGAATATTATAAATGCTTCTTGCAGGTATTGAAACATGACACAGTAGAAAAGGTCGTGATGCTTGAGGTAAGTTGAAAGATATTTTCTTAAGTCTGAGTGCACCATTATTGTCCCTAACCATAGAACAAATCATCTTTCAAGATTGACGATGAAGAAGTGGATATATTGAGAGAGTTCCTCCCCGAGTGGTCGAACTGCTCCGATTTCAGTGAGGGTTCCGGATCTTGTTTCGATGATCCAAGGACAGACTTATTCACGGTAGATGCCATTAAATGGTTCATTGACAACTTTGGTATGGTCAATGAACAGCCCAACAATATCACCACGGTGAAAGTTGCCACACGCAATGCGAAGCCATTTGACGTCATGTGAGTAAATGCTGATACATTGCTCAAGCATCATGATGTGAACATAATCATGCTCACAAGTAGATGATTCATGGTGGTTTGAAAGCATCATGGATGCCCTCGATCCTAATGATGGCGTGGATTTTGCAGCGGGTCTGTACAACAGCTCCTTATTCGAACTCTCCTTGATGAATGGGTTGACTGACAACGGAATTCTCATTGCACAATTAGGTTTGTATGAATGTCTGACATAGTTTTTTTCGTTGCTCGTTACATTCTCATATCCATTCTTTCATATATACCGCATTCTTATGCCCATTCTCCCCTTCCGCGTTCCACTGTAGGTCGAAGTCCGGCTCATAAAGATCCAGCAGATGAGGTTGGTCCGTTTGCCCCTCGAGCTGGCATGGTTGACACGTTGCAGCAATTGGGATTCGAGAGCTTGCACGTTTACGATGAGGTAAGAAAACAATTCACTTCTGCGGTGATCTTACGAGTCTGCAAGAATAATCTCAACGTTCCCTTGCTTTCCCACTCTCTTTTGTGACAGGGTCATTCCGAGTTCGATGCACCGTGGAGCTACCTCGTCGCATTCAAAGACGCCAAGCTACGAACGAACTGGCACCGAAACGAGGCCGAAATTCAGATCCAACTACAAAAGCGAATGCGCAAAACCAAGTCCGGACAACCTGCACTCAAACGATTCGATGCTTCCACAATGATCGAATACCAAGTCCCTCCCAAACCATTTGAAACAAACTATTGCCGAGGGAAGGATACCCAGGAAGAATGCTTGGATCTGTTGGATTACTGTGATGTCAATGTGTCCCGCGATGGCCTTGCAGTACGTACGAGCACGGTGGGAGAACATGCCGGTAGAGGATTGTTCGCTGCACGAGACATTGCGGCAAATTCGTGCCTTATAATGGAGGAGAGCGCCAAGAGCATTCACATTCTTCCGTCAACTTGGTCGGTTATTGAGACGATGGAAGACGGCTTTCGTGGTAGGACTGGATTTACGGAGGTTCGTCGTGGTTTGTCCGCTTTGACGACGTATATTACAGGATATGGATACACCTCTCTTTTGTTGGTGAGTTGTTTCAGCAATGATTGTTTTTAAAATTTTGGATTTCCAAAGAGAAATGACTAAGCAGGCACTTTGTCATATCCGTGTGCACCCCACAAACTAAACAGGGAACACCTCACTGGTCCGTCGATTCCAACATCAACTTCTTCATGAACCACGGCTGCAACGGAACCTACAACTACGGCGACGAGTACTCTCCCACCACCGAACTCGATGCCGACTTGAACAGCATCCCCCCCGAATACGACACTGCCGCCGAGGTGTACTCCCCGTTAATGGAACGTCATCTCCGCGCGTATCGGAGCGGGCCGGATCGTACACTTCGGGATATTGGCGCGGGGGAGGAGATATTGGCGAATTATCTCGCGTTTGTTGCCAATGGGGAGGAGTGGGACATGGATGTTTTGGATATGAGGGGGCAGTGTGAGGGGGTGAGGTCGGGGGAGATTACTGAATATGAGGTAGAACACGAATGAGACATCATGAATGATTGCGATGCTTGAATTTTGACTTTTTTAAATGCTGTTTTGTTAGAGGGTTTTGCGGTTTTGGTGAGGGGGGGTTGCCTGGGGTGATCTGGGGAGATCTGGGGATGATCACCTATTAAGTGGGATTCATTTCATGTTCATTTTTTAAATTGATGACAATCGTAGTAGGTCGTAGTGTATCGTATGATATTGCGATGTTATTGTACCATACTAATTATACTAATACTTTTCTAATAGTTGCCGGAGGCAATACTACCTCTCTAGAGAGTCACCTGAGAGTCACCCATCAATAGCCCATCAATACTTCTTGCTTTTTGCGCAGGGACAGAGTGACTATCTTGCGACCTCTTGCGACAATTTCAGAATAATAATTATTGGCTTGGCTCGGAAAATCTAATCAATATAACAACATATTGAGACCTGACTTTCTCTTTACGATTCCATTTCAGCCAACGGTGCTTCAAGTTCGTCTTGTGACTCTTCCCCAAATACGTCTCCAAGATCCCACAGTGATGTGCCATCAAAAAAAGGATCAGTCAACTCGCTCGACCAAACCCTCTTTCTGTTCTTTTCATCGACGTTGAACTCCTCGTCATTCAGCAAAGCGCCTTCAAGCTCCTTCATGAGACGTTTCGAGTCCAACTTGATTCCGATGAACACGAGCTCACTTCTACGGTCACCAAATCGTTCAGTCCATTGGCTCGAGGCTTTCAATTCCTCCAATACATCATTCGTAAGGTCAAATGCGGCCCACGCCGCGAGATCTTCTTCTTTGGAATTTTCCGACTCGGGGTCGCCATATGGGTGCTTCTCTAGCACTTTTGCGATCCATGGCCTTCCATTTCCTGCAGGAGTCATTACAAGCTGTCTTCCAGCACTATGGACATCAACGGGACAACAGTCAGCATTGGACAACCAGAGTTCTCCTTTAGCACGAACCACACTCGCGAAGATGCCACGTTCTTCCGCATTTTGACCCTTTTTACCGCTGATTTCATTCAGGAGTCCTGTGCCAAAATTTTTGAATATCCTTTCCAACCTGCACAGAAAGTAGTCCGTCCATGTGTGAGATGTAGCCAAAAGAATCGAAGTCAAATGATGCATATCGGAAATGCTTACCGTTCCGGGTGAAATGGTCTCTCATTGTTGCGAAAAACAAAAGAATTTATCCCGTATTCTTCGGTTTCTGGGGTATGAAAAGGTTTTTCGAGCTGATATCAAGAGATCGAACGTGAGATTTGGATAATACCTTCGTTGTTGCAAATCAACACATCTCATAAACCTTAGACTTGCCTCAGCGATCCAGCCAGCAGATTCTTGAGCTTCTTCCATGTCGAAGAGACCAGTGCTCACAATACTATTTACATCAAACTCTTCAAACTTGGGTCTCTCAGGGATCAAAACTGTTGCTTTAGGATTCAACTTCTTCACTAAACCACAAATTGCCTTGATTTGGGATTCAACAGATTTGTCCCGGTCTGAAAGTAAATCTATCTTGTTCAGCAATATTACTACACGAACGAATAGTGATGTGTGAGTATTATTTGATAAGTTGATACGATGCAAGCGAGCACTCACCATTTGCGAACTCAATTTGGTCAATCAACAATCGGACTATCGACTCGTCGGACTCCTCTGTTTCTTGTTCTGTATCTCCAAAGAAATTTTCTCGATCCGCTTGTGACTCGACATTTCCCAAAATGGACGAAAAGTTGAATGCATCAATTACTGTGACAAGCGTATCCAACCGAGCATACGCTGAAAGTGGTTCAAAGTCTTGGGCTTGGTCTTGATCGTCATCTTCGCCGTCATGATCCTGTTCTTCATTATCTCCATTGACATCCATGGCAAATGTCTGAGCTACAGGAAGAGGTTCAGATATACCAGTCGACTCGATGACAAGATAATCATACTTCTTGTCCTCGGCCAACTGTTTAACAGTCTTTAGCAAATCTCCACGGAGAGTACAGCAAATGCAACCATTGTGCATCTCCACCATTTCCTGCTTTTCTTGGATCAGTTTGTGCTTCTTGATTTCTTCAGCGTCCAGATTCAGCGCACCCATGTCATTGACAATGATTGCAAATTTAATCTCGTTATTTTTGGATTGCAGGATATGTTTAAGCAAGGTAGTTTTGCCAGCGCCAAGAAACCCCGAAAGAAGGGTGACGGGCAAAATCTTTAGCTTGGCATCTGCGGAGTTATCCACACATCTACGTTTGTTGGGCGGCAAGATACAGTCGGACTTAGATGAGTCAATCTTCATGTTTTTCGTGTAGACGTTTAAGAATTTAATAGGTAGCAAATAGTTACGATGGATTCGGCTAAGAACCTAAGGAAAACAAAGAATAATGACGAAATCGTGTTATGATCGGTTTAGGAGTGATGAAGGCATCACATATATTTGATGTGTGATATCTCGATTGTATAGTAGGTGCAAAATGGTTTTTGCCTCATGTAAAAGTGGTTAAACTGTGAATGGACCTGAGATGAGGACGCATAATGTCTGTCCTTCGTCCTTCATCATATCGCTCTGATCTGTGTGAAATCTATCAATGGACCTGAGATGAGGACAAAACTTGTCTGTATGTCACCTGGGAGGGAAGGGATTAGCAAAGAAAACTACAGCCTCCTCGACCAAACAAGAAAGATATATATGATGTTGGGTAATATATTATTAAGACGCAATGGTAATGCATCACATGAGGATGAGGGGATATCCAATGTGACTGAGCAAAGTATATAGGCAATAAAATACATGTTAACGCAATAAAGGTTTGTTTAAAACAAAACTGGGGTAGAACCTAGTGATGACACCTAGTGCAAAATGACTATCTGTCACAAATTTTGTAGCCCCCAAAAATGGAGTAATCAAAAGGCAGCTTCAGCTTCAGAGAGCAACTTTTACCTGAAGCAGAATTTCGATTGTGCTTAATTTTGTGGGCAACTTCAGCTGTCCCAAAAATGAGTCTAATAAATCCGCAAAACAGAGAAAGCGACACCAAAAAGCTCGATTTTACTCTCAACTAACCCCTGATTGTTTGTTTGCCTTTCTTAATGCTTTCTGATTGATTTGATATTTAATATGCCAGTGGTTGTATGGATCTTGTTGACAAAAACAGCAATATTAAGATTCCACAGAATGGCCAAACAACTGAAAATCAAGCGCTGGATTTGCTACAATTTTCCTCTCTACAACAGTCATTATCAATCAATTGAACTGGTTTATATTGTGCTATGGGCACAAGGGCATCTTCACCTCCCAGCAACAGGTGGTCCATAATGTCAAGCAAGTCGGTTGATGTGTGTGTCATGTTGCACATCACTGTTTAGGAGTTGATTGGATGACGTTCATGCCAGTGCTCAACTTTGGAGTTGATTTTCTCAAATGGCAATAATAATGGCAAAGAAGAATCAGTAAAATTTTGAATATTTCTACCAAAAAGTATGATATGGAAAAAGTACCAAAACACAAAAATATAACTTTCAAAGAATTGTACATTTTCAAAAGTCATCCTCTTTGGAACTAATCCAATATATATACTATCACTTGACTTGAATGGCTTAAACATTAGTTAAGGGATCAAAATCAGCTGAACTCTGGTACACATTAGTCTAATAACCATGATTGTTCTTATATCTATCATGATACAAAAATGTATGTGATTTAAAATAGGACATGGCTCAATCATTTCCCACTAGTCAAAAGCAAAGCTAAAGGTCATCCTTTCTGTAGTTGCAGTATTCACAATAGCCACAAACCATTGTGGTAAACATTTTGGGAATGGTGTGAAAATTGTGGTCAATTAGGAAGTGTTGCTACCTACAACTACAAGATGGTGAAGTAAGTATTAATATAAACTTAAACAGTTGCTAAACTACCTTTTGCTACCAAGTCCATTGGAGCAGTAATGACATCTATTGATCTTGCTTCTGATATATTTCAACAGTTCTTCCATGCTTGCATATCCAAAAAAATCCTTACTTGTTTGCCAACCCTAAACCAATATTACTGATTCAGACCAAGTGATGAAAAGGATGACAAGGCAACAACAAGGATGACTTACAACACTATGCAATAATGTAGAGAATCTTGATATGACTACTGCTGACTACTTTCAAATAAACAACTGACAACCAAAATACAAGCCTGGCAACCCTGACAACAATCTGTTACTACCTTGGATGATAAATGTGAGGACCTTATGACAACCACTCCATATGGAGATATTTATTACCAAAGTCAAAAGTTGACTATCTTGAATGAGCATCTGCACTGAAGTATCATTACTGCTCACATTCTTTCATTTGTAAATTTGGGTTCACTCTTTAGATCACTTCAATAATTTTGACAAAGAAATCTCAACACATGAATGATAAAAATTGCAATTTGTGACAATATCGTAAAGTGGGACAAAAAGAGAGTCATGCTGTCACTCTCGCTTCCTACTCCTACATTTTCCACCACCATGAATGCCAGGTCCCATGACATCTCAATAACCAAGCACGAAGTACTTAAAATATGAAAGATGTGATGCTTGGGAGGGCACAACATTTCAAATTCAAGAAACATAATTAGGCAGCTGTTAAACATCAATGAAAAATTGGAGAGGGGCATTATGTTACCTTGTGTCCCTATTCCCTCTGCTGTATATGTGTTAGTCTGGGCACTGTGATGGTGGCATCTCAAGATTATTCTGGATGTCTGGAGGCTGGTGTATCACTGTCACCATGGCAAGGGACTCATAGATTGAAAAATAATGAAGTGCTGCAAAACATGTGATCCAAAAACTGTTGAAAAAGACACCATCAATGGCCTGCCCTGGACATATGTCTACGACCTGTTCAGGGCGAGCATCATTTGGTCTGTTGCAAACAGCTATGAGATAGCATTTCAGAATTAAAAAAATGAATTTATCTTTTAAGAGGGAAACGTGTGAGAAGATGTCAGCCAACAATAAAGAAGATGAACCAATCAAGAACACATTCTCTTTGTAGCCACTGCTGGCTGCTGTTGTTGATGTAGCGAGGTGATAGAAGGCAGTACCAAATTTGGGCAGAGAGCTAATCTGTGGCTTAAATTGGTGTTGATCGTGTGTTACTGTAAAATGCAAGAAACCCTGATGAGCTGAAAAGCAATAGTGCAAACAATGAACAAATCAAAAAAGACCTCCTCTTTGCAGCCACTGCTGCCTACTACCGACAATGTGGGCTCTTCCGCTTAACACTGATTCTTCATTCTTCTAATTTCAACGGAACTGACTTTCCTGCCAGAATCTTTTACCAGTAACATCCAATGTTTGGCAGCAACAAAGAAAATGAAGATCACTTAGAAGTGTATAGTGCTGCACACCAATCTAACACCAGAAAGCTCAACTTGGTAATGTTATTCACTCCAATGAAAGTTGGCTGCAAGAAAAAAATATTGCAACTAAAATTGACCAGACAGAGATAGTACCGTAGGTGTTAGGAGAGTCAGTCTTGCTTCAGCCAGGGACATATTTGTGTCTTATGGTGTTGATGATACAAAACTATTTAATTACAAAATATGGGCAGAAAAAAACAACTGTACAAAGGATGAAACAAACAAAAATATCATCTCTTCACAGCTGCTGGTGTTGGTATTGTGATATTGTGGGCAAGACTTGGATTTGGAACTTCAGTTGGTTGATTGATAAATGAATGAGAAAGGTGGAGCAATTGTAAGCATTTCAAAGAAAAATATAATTGAGTTATACAAACATAAAGAAAGAAGGGGGCACTTTCTTACCCCTGTGTTTGTGCAGCTGTGAGCTGTTGTTGTTGGAACCACAGTGTGATGGGTGGTATTTTGAGCTTCAGTTGATTGACTCAGTAATTGCTGTTGCTAAGCATATAATTGAAAAAAGCAGTGAGTTTTGTTGGGACAAAACACAGAGAAAGAGTGGAATAAAATTCGTTCTCACCTCAGCATTGGTGTGGCTGTTAGCTGTTGTGATTGGCTATGGAGTTTGGTTGTCTGAATTCAGTCTGTGCACTGGGAGGTGTCAATTCCAGTGGAGTCGCAGCAAGTATTTGATTGAAAGATTGGGCCGAAGCTGTGATGAAAACTTTTGAAATGGATGAGAAGGAATTCAAATCTTTTCTCCCCATTGTACCTGCTGATAGCTGTCGTTGTTGGAGCTGACGGGAAGGGGGACAGTCTTCTAAATTCAGTCCACATGTTAGGCCAAAAGCCAGGGAAAATGTGATTCACAGGCAATTGTAAAAGGGGAAATAGGCAAAAAAGGCAAAAATGAAAGCTTGGGAAAAGACTTTTCCTGGCTTTTGCTACTTGGCCAAAATGCAGTTCCTTGGGAATAGCCAAAATTTTGGGGAATCTGCTGAAATCAAATGTATCTGCATCATTTTCCTGTGGTTGGGAAAGGGTACTTATGCATTCTGGCATATTCTGCTTTCACATTGGCATTCATTCATTATAATCTGATAGGAAATGTAAGCGTGAACTTCACCACCATCACTAACAATTCTCGGGGAATTTAACTGAAGATGCCATTAAAGCCATTACTATTCTCTAGAAATTGTAGTGACCTACGTCTGAGAGCACCTTAGGGAGTAAGATAGATATTGAAGTTAAGTAATACACACTTATTTTATAAGTGTCGTTGAGTCTGACATAATAAAGCATACATATATGATGAGTATACTTACATGTTGTATGTTGGAAAAGTAGGTGTATGTGAAGAGTTGCATATGCCAAAAGTAATAATCCCAGATTTTTTAACATCTTGTGCGTTTAATTAGTCTTAAGTCTATTAGTAGCAATTTAATCAACCCTTAACTTTGGTTACATGTGTTTCCTATCAATATACTTCAATTATTTTATCTGTGGGTGCTACAGTTACTTATATAGCATTTATGTGTGACTGTAATTGGGAAATGAAAGGCCTTGACTTAAGGATATTATTATCGTGCTATTTTCAAAAAAAAACTAGTCACGGCCTGTCGGGAAAGTAATTTCCCGACATGTACATCCCATCACACGTACATTTTTTTGCTTCCCCTCCCAAAAAAAATTATCCTACTAGCTAATCATATCCACCATGGACTTATGCTACTGTCCAAATCAAACCCTCCGATCTCAGCCCCCATAATGAATTTGGCCCTGCCGCTCCCATTGCTGTTAAGCTAACAACAACAAGGATGAGGGGCGCCGAGCGCAAGGTAAGAAAATATGGAGTTCATTTTTTGCCGTGCTTCTTTGCTACTGATTTTTTCAATAGATTGTTCTGCACTGTCCGCGCCACAGTGGATATCTCAGTCGCCATAATGAATTTGGCCCTGCCGCTCCGGTTGATCTTAAGTTAACAACAACAAGGATGAGGGGCGCCGAGCGCAAGGTGAGAAAAAAATGGATTTTTGATTTTTTAGGGTGCTTCTTCGCAACTAATTTTTTCAATTAAATTGTTTTGCACTGTCCACACCATTGTGGATATCTCAGCCCCCAGGCTGAATTTTGCACCACCGCTCCCATTGCCTAAAAGCCAACAACAGAAAGGAACAGGAGCGCCGAGCGCAATGTAAGAAAACATGGAGTTTCGATTTTTAATGTGCTTCTTCACTACTATTCTTTTCAATTAAATTGTTTTGCACTGTCTGTGCCAGTGGATATCTCAGCCCCCAGGCTGAATTTGGCACCACCGCTCCCATCACAGTAAATTCAACAACAGCAAGGAGCAGGAGCACCAAGCACAAGGTAAAGAAATGGAGGTCAACGTTTTTACTGTGCATCTTTGCGACTAAATTTTTCAATTAAATTGCTCTGCTATATCCATGCTACAGTGGATATCTCAGCCCTCAGGCTGAATTTGGCACCACCGCTCTCATTGCGGCAAAGCCAACAACAAACAGTAACAGGGATGCCGCGCTCAAGGTAAGAACAAAATGGAGGTCGACTTTTTACAATTCTTCTTCACCTCTGATTTTTCAATTAAAATGTTCGGCTATGTCTGTTCCACAGTGGATATCTCAGCCCCCATTGTCGCAAATCAACCAACAAAAAGGAACAGGGGTGCCGAGCGCAAGGTGAGAAAAAATGGAGTTCAATTTTTATGATGTTTCTTCACCTCTGATTTCTTCAATTGAATTGATTTTCACTGTCAGCGTCACAGTGGATACCTCAGCCCCCAGGCTGAATTCTGCAAAGCTGCCAACAGCAAAGAATAGGGGCGCTGGATGCAAGGTGAGAAAAACGGAGTTCAATATTCACTGCTTGAAACAATTGTGGAAAGCAGGGTGTATGAGCAAGGTACGTAAAGATGTGCTAATCATATCATGCTTTTTATTTTCAATTACTTACTCACCATTGTGTGCACCATGGTTACTATCCTAGCACCCAGACGTAATCTGGAGATACCTCATTTGGTTGTTTGTAGATTGTTGTTATTCCTGCCATTTTATAGTAGTGTATTGTACCAATAAAGTTAACAGTAGCATTGATCTATCACATCGGATTTTTGGCATTTAGACTTTTATTTTGTGGTTACCACTGATGAATGACAGTAGTTACATATATTATCTATAATTTCTATCTTCATGAGTAACAACACAACATAGGGATCGGTGATTACAGAAAGTTTTTTGTTGTACCCACACACATCAAGTGTCGGTAAATTAGTCATGGGTTTTGCCACTAGTACTTACATCGTATAAATAATTACATACACTGCTGTGACTTTCCCTGATACTTTCCTTACACTTTTTTGTAACTCTACGTAAGATATAGTACATAGTATGACACATAGCCAGATGGAGTTTTGCGCTCTCAGACGTAATAAATAAACCTATGAACAAGTAAGAATTGAGTTTGACCCACTATTTGTCATATATCCTTGGCCACTTGTGTGGCATCAATATCCAACCTTTGAGACCCATTCAAGAATGCAAAACCCTTTGGGACTATCTTGAGAGCTTAAGTCCCACTCTGCAGGTCCTCAGCTTGTTGCAGTCACCACCTCAAATTAGTTCCCGTTAGGGGTCTAAATTGAGATAATGGTTCAAAGTCCAACACATAGAAATTGGTAAGTTTTCTACCCTTATGTCCATGTCAGATAGCAAACCATGTGAAAACTGTGGAATGATGCTAGGATGGTACGCACATCATGCACATCCATGCACAATAATGTGTCATGGTCACTTAAAGTAAACCACAGACAGACTATCTGATGCTTTTCATCCAAGTAATTTTTAGTTCAAACATGTACAATCTTACGTAAGAATAGTATATTGCAGCCTTAATGGTTCAAAGTCCAGTCAATGTGCCAAACTCAATTCTGACTTGTATTGACTTCATTTGTGATGATGCTGTGACACATCAAAACAAGCATCAAAGCAGCCTCTCGAGTCCAAATATTAGTCATTCTGGAATTGGTACTAAAATATTGAACTGGTAAATATGAGCAAAATGCACCCAATCTAGGGCTATTCTCACTATTTTAAAATAATTTCAATGGTTCCCTAGGAATTGCTTCTCACTGGTTTTGGCCAAATAGCAAAAGCTAGGGAACAGCCTTTTCCGCCTCTCTTTTGATATTTGGCTTTCTTTGATTTTACAATTCTCTGGGAATCGCATTTTCCCTGTCGTTTGGTCTAACACATAGACATAGACCAAGAGGCAGCAACATTGATGGAACAGCATGGTGAGTATTTAATTAATGGTCAGAAGCTTTGATGAAAACTTAAAAAATGGAACAGAATGGAAAACACCGTCTTTTTCACAGCTGACTGTTCCTTGTGTTTTTCAATGTTGAGGGGAGGGGGATTGGAGTGTCAGGCTGTTCTCTGTGGACTGAGAGGTGGCAATGCAAGTATTTAATTCATTGTGGTAAGAGTGTGGACAGCAGAGCTATTTGCAATGTGATACTTGTGAATACACATCATGTGCTGTCTATTCATCACTTGTGGAACTTGAACTTGCAGACATTGGGCAAACATGTGACCCCAATAGCCAAGATCTGTCCTTGTGTTTGCAAACAAACATTTGTCTATGGGTTAAATTATGGACATTTGACATGTCCAAGGACATGTTCAGGACATGTGAAACTAAGTTTATTACCCTCACCTATACTTTAGTGGCTTCATCTGTATATGTTTGTGATAATAGCACAGTTATTATAATGTTGTAACTTCTCTGTGTAAATTTCCGCAATTTTGTTTCCTAGACAATACATAATACATCATTCATGTTAGATACTGAATAGTGAATAGTTGTTGTATACTAAAATTTTCATCGCCAAATTCTTTGGATTGAAATAAGTCAACTTAAGATTTCATGTGTTATTGCAGCAACATTAGTTTTAAAGCTCTATGCACATTTTCAGCAGTTGAAATCCAACAATGTTGTTCAGCTAAGTTACTCTATGAACTGCATCATTTATACATCCCTATAGGTGCAGTTTCAACACAGTTGTTTTTGCAGGAATAGTGCAAACAGTGCATGTGTGTCACAGTTACTTGTGAATCACAACTGATGGGACATTGCAGTTGCTTGTGAGACTACAAGGCTTCTATTATCTAACAATATCAAAGGGCAGATCAATTAAGAAACATATTGGGTGCAATAATTTTTTGGCGACACTGGCTGTTTTTGGAAGGCAGTACATAAGATTTCACGGATGTAAGAGGCAAGATGAAAAATTGCAACTCTTTTTATTGCTGATAACAAATTAGTTGGATTGCAATCAAACTTGTTGTTTGTCCTCTTATTTGTTTTTTGTCAGAAAGATTATGGTGAAAGAGTGGTACTAGATCACATGGTACCTCAAACAGGGAAACTCAGACTCCTAGTATGACACATGGCTGGTAGTTATGTCAAGCTGTCTTAAGTCTGAAGGGCTTGTTTACAGTCTGGATGGAGTCGAAGCTTAGTCTGGATGGTGCAAAGCCAATACTATCTTTGTTTCACATGTCCGCTGCGTCCGCGTCCAAAAATTGTTGAAGAAGACACCATCCAGGACATGTCGAGGACATGTCCTGGACATCTCATGCTTTTAGTGTTTTCAAACAAGGACGCAAGACATTCAATTTTAGACACAGAGGACACGGCAGGGCGTGAGAGGACATTGAGTTTTTACTTCATTTAAGGGTCCTTTTTGATACTTTCAGGTGAACTATACCAAGAGTGGTGGCTGTTGCATGCATATTACATTCATTTAAGTGCAATCCATAAGGCTCGCAGTACAAAAATGTTTAAGATACCTTGGCGTGTGCCTAGATACTGTTATGTGATGTATGTGAGTCAAAACTTCTGAGGACAAGGGGCGGACATGGGACTCAACACAGACGTATGTCCTCATGTCCACAAAAACCCGCGTCCTGGAGAAATTAAGGACATAGGACACGTCCAAGGACAAGTCCAGGACATGTGAAACTAAGAATATTATGAGAAGGGGTAAATAATAGTAGTTATCATTGGTCCAGATTGATTTCAAAGGGGTATCAAGATTTTTTCAAAATCTTAGTTGTATTAGAAACTGAGACCTTTTCTCCTTCTCCTTCTCCTTCTCCTTCTCCTTCTCCTTCTCCTTCTCCTTCTCCTTCTCCTTCTCCTTCTCCTTCTCTCCTCTCCTTCTCCTTCTCCTTCTCCTTCCTTCTCCTTCTCCTTCTCCTTCTCCTTCTCCTTCTCCTTCTCCTTCTCCTTCTCCTTCTCCTTCTCCTTCTCCTTCTCCTTCTCCTTCTCCTTCTCCTTCTCCTTCTCCTTCTCCTTCTCCTTCTCCTTCTCCTTCTCCTTCTCCTCCTTCTCCTTCTCCTCCTCCTCCTCCTCCTCTCCTCCTCCTCCTCCTCCTCCTCCTCCTCCTCCTCCTCCTCCTCCCTCTCCTTCTCCTTCTCCTTCTCCTTCTCCTTCTCCTTCTCCTTCTCCTTCTCCTTCTCCTTCTCCTTCTCCTTCTCCCTTCTCCTTCTCCTTCTCCTTCTCCTTCTCCTTCTCCTTCTCCTTCTCCTTCTCCTTCTCCTTCTCCTTCTCCTTCTCCTTCTCCCTTCTCCTTCTCCTTCTCCTTCTCCTTCTCCTTCTCCTTCTCCCTTCTCCTTCTCCTTCTCCTTCTCCTTCTCCTTCTCCTTCTCCTTCTCCTTCTCCTTCTCCTTCTCCTTCTCCTTCTCATTCAGTGAGACAGTTTTGTCACTTTTTGCCATAACTGGTACTTGCACTGTCTGCTAAAATGAACTTACCCGAAAATAATCATTTTTTTGGGTTGACGTACATGGGTTGTCATCATGTTTTGATCTCTGTTTACCCGTAAACTAATATCTTACTTCAAAAATGGGCTCGATCACGCACGAGACGCATGTACCTATTTGCAACAAAAAGCATAGAACTTCCTCTGTTTCCACGAATTGCATTCTGTCTAGCTAGCTGCAACAAATCTTGCAGTGGCTGCTTGTAATATATCTGATACTGTTATTGTGATGCATGGTCAGGGGGGAACATCTTGTTGAATATTGAAGCTGGTGGCATGCATTGCTGCAGTAAAATGTAGATAGATTGCAGCTTGTTTGATCATTTTGCATGAACCTGGACATAGGAGAGGCAAGCAAGAGGGTGAAAGGGCCTCTCAATCAATCAATTGATTATATAATTATCATTTTTTGTAAAATTTCTTGATTGAAATTTAGTCAGATTTGATTTTTGTTTTTAGACTTAATGAATGGTTAGCGCCACTAGTTATAAAATCTGACCTTGCATTGGTCATTTTCGCTTAGTGTTTATTTTTAAAGGTAACCTTGCAATCTTTTGGACATGCAGATCAGTATGACCCATAATCGTAAAACTGCACCATATGCTTTCCATCATATTTTTATATTCTACAAATAGTTCTGCAAGATTATATGAATATTTTGATATCTATAATAAACAGGAGAGTGTGCACACATTGATGACACCCAGTTGCATACAGTGTTACTTCTATGTGTATATGGGTGTTGTATTTTATAAAGGAAGCATGAGTGATATGATGGAGAGCTTACTTTTGCACAATGAAGGTACCTCATGAAATAATTTGACAATGATTTGAGTGATTGTTCTTGGGCATTTGTGATACAATGTTTTGTGTGTTGCCATAAACTATATTGTTTTCTCTGTCTATCTTTTTACTAATGACATGAAATACTTAGTTCTGTTCTGATTCCACAATATCATGGCATATTTTGCATGATGACATGCTTGTAGGTAATAGAAATTTGCCAATATACCAATGAGGGAAGATATAGCAATTCGAGGGCTCAAAGAGTGAACTGTTAATAAAAATTCCAAAATGATAGATGAATTTTTAAAGCACTCAAAAAAATTAATGCCAATCAGCTTGCTATACCATATCTAGAATGGGTTTCATGTCTATACAAGATAAGATATAGTCATACAATTTTTTCAAAAGACATACAGATAGAGATATTGTGAGTATATGTACATGTTGTATGTTAGAAAAGAAGGTTTTTGTAAGGAGTCACACACACACAAAAGGAGCATCATTCTTGTAAGAGAAAATTCCAGATTTTTACATGTCATCTTAGTATAAGGCCCAGTCCACCATCTTAATTTCCTCATTTTTCGTAGCGTATTTTTGCCTTGTATATACACCCTGTTTTTTTTCAAATCATATGACTCAGTGAATATTGGCCTTGTATTTTACAACAAATGCCAGTAGTAAATAAGATAAATGATTCTACTTATTAAAGGTAATGCGTGTGGCAATGAGACACTGGCTTCAAATGTGATGCTACAGCTTGCCACTCACTAATTTACGCAAGCAATAAACATTACGAAACACACACTCTCGAGATCATCATCCTCGTTCATGACTACGATTACTAGAATGCTTGTGGTATGTGTTGATCCGTCAGTTGCAGTTTGGACAGGGGATGTGGCTGTAGTTTTGCCGAGCTCAATTCGACCATTTAAGATTACGATGGATTGTGGCCTTAGTTTCACATGTCCTGGACATGTCCTGGACGTGTCCTTGGACGTGTCCGATGTCCTGAATTTCACCCGGACACCATATTTTTGCGGACACGAGGACATATGCCTATTTCGGGTCACGTGTCGGGTCCGTGTCGAGGGTTTGGAGTCACGAGTACCCTACGAGTACAATACCATACTTACACACAATATTATTCTGACAGCACGCTCGTACACCTCATATTCACCCAACACAATAATCCTAATCATGTGGCTTACCACAATGGGTTTAATTGCCGCGTCGACGTGAAGACCATGTTCTCAGTCCACAGACGCAATACTGAGCCGCCGCTGCCAACACCCTCTCCTCCATAACAAGGCGCAGCAGCGACCGCAAGCGCAGGTCAGTATCTCCCCTCCTTTGCTTGCTTTCAACGATTTATGCAAGCTAAAAACTAATTTTTTTCAATTAAATTCTTTTTCCCCATCCACCGGCAATTGGAAACCTTCAACCACAGAAACAGTTGAGAGCCACCGCCACCAGCCCCCTCTTCTCCACCACAAGGAGAAGCAGCAACCGCAAGCGCAGGTGAGTTACTCCCCTTCCTTTGCTTGCTTTCGAACTTTTTTGACAGCCACTAATTCAATTTTTTCAATTAAATTGTTATTCCCCATCCACGGGCAAGTTGACATCTCTGCCCACAGGAACAGCTGCTAGCCGCCGCCACCAGCCCCCTCTTCTCCACCACAAGGAGAAGAAGAGACTGCCAGCGCAGGTGAGTTACTCCCCTCCTTTGCTTGCTTTTGAACTTTTTTGACAGCTACTAATTTAATTTTTTCAATTAAATTGTTGTTCCCCATCCACGGGCAAGTTGACATCTCTGCCCACAGAAACAGCTGCGAGCCGCCGCCACCAGCGCCCTCTATCTCCACCACAAGGAGAAGCAGCGACCGCAAGCGCAGGTGAGTTACTCCCCTCCTTTGCTTGCTTTCGAACTTTTTTGACAGCCACTAATTCAATTTTTTCAATTAAATTGTTATTCCCCATCCACGGGCAAGTTGACATCTCTGCCCACAGGAACAGCTGCGAGCCGCCGCCACCAGCCCCCTCTTCTCCACCACAAGGAGAAGAAGAGACTGCCAGCGCAGGTGAGTTACTCCCCTCCTTTGCTTGCTTTTGAACTTTTTTGACAGCTACTAATTCAATTTTTTCAATTAAATTGTTATTCTTCATCCACGGGCAAGTTGACATCTCTGCCCACAGGAACAGCTGCGAGCTGTTGCCACCGGCGCCCTCTATTCTCCACCACGAGGAGAAGAAGAGACCGCCAGCGCAGGTGAGTTACTCCCCTCCTTGCTTTCTTTCAATCTTTTTTGACAACTACTAATTCATTTTCAGTTAAATTGTTATTCCCCACCCATGGGCATGCTCATAGAAAGAACTGCAAGCTGCCGCCACCAGCGCCCTCTTCTTCACCACAAGGAGAAGCAGCCACCGCAAGGGCAGGTGAGTTACTCCCCTCCTTTGCTTGCTTTAAACTTTTTTGACAGCTACTAATTCAATTTTTTCAATGAAATTGTTATTTCCCATCCATGGGCATGCCCACAGAAAGAACGGCGAGCTGCCGCCACCAGCGCCCTCTTCTCCACCGCAAAGAGAAGAAGCAACCCCAGCGCAGGTGAGTTACCCCCTTCCTATGCTTCCTTTCAAACTTTTTTGACAGCTACTAATTTAATTTTTTCAATTAAATTGTGATTCCCCATCCACGGGCTACTGTGCCTTCTCCTCCATCACAAGTAGAAGCATTGACCCCAAGCACAGGTGAGAGATTCCACTCTGTTCTTTGCTTTCATTATTTTCAGATAATAATTAAATTTTTCAATTCCATTGCTATGCTCATGCACAGAGCTGTATTTACAATGGAGTGTGCTGCAGGAAAATGCTGCACTCTGTTCAACATCCCCATGGAGCATTATCCGGAAACAGGTAAACCGAGGCACCTGTGCATGCATTGCAGAAAGGGGGTACATGTACCTTGCTCAATTCAATGGTCGGATGAGATTGAGAGGCAATCCGTGGTTATTCTATCTCCTTATCATCGATCCACAAGCTTGGTCAGATAGAAGCAGGAAGTTTTAATAATGATAATTGCTTATTGTGTTTTAGTTGCTGTACAGCATTAAATACAATTAGTAACTGTTCATCTGCTGATGCATACATAAATAGTACTTATATGTAGATGTACAGCTACATATTAATGTTAAACAATTTTGAGTTATGTGTTTTGTGAGTAACAATAGATGGCCACTGGTAAAGCAGGAGTAAATGTCTACTAAAAAGTACAATAAAAATACCTTAATCAACCAAATAAATCTGCGTCCTCTCGTGTCCTCGGTGTCCAGATTTTGGTGTCCTGTGTCCTCGTTTTAAAATGAAAAAAGACGCAATGTCCAGGACGTGTCTAGGACGTGTCCAGGACGCGTCCAGGACATGTCTGCAGACGTGTCTTTTTGGACAATTTTTGGACGCGGACGCCGCGGACATGTGAAACTAAGATTGTGGCGGTCAATGTGTGGATCGTCGTGGTGGATGTGTGTATCTCAACTATGTGTCGTGTCGATGTGTGTGAGGTGGTTTGAGGACAACTCATCAAAAATACACTACCTAAAAAATAAATACGCGTGGAAATGATTTAAAATTTTTAAATAATCTCCCCCGGTATTTTTTTCGCCCCTGTATTTGAAAATACACCCCAGAAATACGCTACGAAAAAAGAGGAAATTAAGACGATGGACTGGGCCTTATGACTCTAGTAGTTTCGAAGTCTTCTTCGGGTCGATTCTAAAATTATGAATTACAAGCAGCCGTTGCAAGAAATTTTAGCAGCAGTAAGAGCCTGCAAACAATGCGCTATGAAAAAAAGAGGCAATTAATACGGTGGACTGGGCGTACTCTGGTAGTGGCACTTTATTCATCCCTTAACTTTTGATCCTATAATCATATTTTTCTTTTTATTTGTGTGGCTGCACCAGATACACTGTAGCATTTATGGTGGTTTTGATGCAATATTCTGCTGCCATCATTTGGAAATGCAAGGCCCTGATTTAGGACTTCATTCTAGGATGATTTCCAAGATGGCCTAGTCACAAACTGTTGGGAAAGTCATTCCTCAGAACCCAATTCAAAACATTATAAATCAAATCATGCCACATTTATAAACTTGTGCATCATTCACCATCACTCCCCACCCCAATGACAAATATCCATGATGAGATTTCCATTGCTGTCCCTTTCAACCTCCCTGATATCAGCCTACAGACTGAATTTGTCACTGCTGCTGCCATCTGTGCAATGCTAGCAACAATAATGAACATGGGCTTTATAGCACAAGATAAAAAGGAATTTCCATTTTTTGTCTTGCTTTCTAATGGAGTTCTTAAAATTAAATTGATATTCAGCACCCACAACAGTGTAGATCTATGAGCTTGCAGGCTGAATCTGGTGCTGCCACCGCTGCTGCTGCTGTTATGCATCAAACACTACAAAAGCAACAGGGACGTTGAGTGCAAGGTGAGAAAAAATGAACTTCATGTTTTTAGGTTGCTTTTACATTCTTTCTTTCAATAACATGATAACATCCTTCACAAATTATGAATACCACAGTTCTCACATTGATTGAAGTGTTGCCCCATTTCCAACCCGTTGCCATCAACAAAGAAAACAGGGTGTAGGAGTACAAGGTGAGAAACAACTAACTTTCCATATTTATCTCAGATTTCTGATATCATTTTGAATTAACTGTATTTTTGTGCCACCGGCACAATGTTAAATATCTTAGCCTCACGGATGACCCACTACTAACAATAATAGAAAACAGTGTGTGTGAGTGCAAGGTTATTAACTATAGGTTATTAAAAGTGTGTGTCTCAGTTCCCCCTCATGTTATGTTTTTCCATTGTTTTCAATTAATAACTTACACATTGTTTGCACTGTGGTTGATACTCAGCCACAAGACAAAATCTGGAGACATCACCTCCACCCCCCTGCTAACAACAAAAGAAAACAAGGAATGTAGTTCACTGTATGATGATGGTTCCTTCCCATTTTTGTGTTTCAGTTCTCACTAACAAAACCAATCTGAATATAGTTTATTGGTAGTATGAGTGATTTTAACCATTACTTGAATTATAGAAAGAATTCAAGTTGTGACACTATAATTCTCAAAATGTCACTGCTGATGCACAACAGTGTAACAGATGAAATCTAATATTTAACTTGCCTACTGTATGAGTAACACCACAATATAGTGATAGGCGAGTATTGCCAGACAGGCATTCTAGGTTAATTGGCTAGGCAAGTGGCACAACATTGGATACATGCTGCTGCCGCTGCCATCACGAATCTCATTATTTTTTAAACTCGTCCTGCCAACAAAGGGTTTTTCAGTGCTTTCAAGTTTAATTTGAGCTCCCTCCCTCCCACCCAAGGAGTGTTGCAAGCTACTACACTTTTAGGGTGTAGTGTTTACAAGCTCTCCATAGACCCTGTACAAAAAACCACAGTTTGTGCAAAACACTCAATGTCTTTGAAATTGTTTAATGTAGTGACTTGGAGCTTATTTTGTGTCTCAGAATTTTTCCTATTTAGCCAGCCTCAGATCTCTGATGACCAGATAACTTGTTTTTCCACCAGGGAGACCACCACCGCTGGCATGGACCTGTTGGAAAACAGGATTTTTTACTTGTATCAAATTCTTGTTTGGACAAGTAAGCACCACAGCCGGAATCGTAATCTGTTGGAATTTTGCGCACATGGCATGTTGAAGTAGTTACTATGGACACTGTCCCAGAAAACCTACCTGAATGGTCACAAAAAGCCTCACATGTAAAACTTTTCCTAGAAAACATTTGTGAAGAAAATAATATTTGAATAGTAGAAAAGTATAAATAAAAATGTCCAGTGAAAATAAGGCACAACATTCTATTTCTTAATTATAATATTCCTGTATCCTTTTTATGAGCATATTTTCCTGCTGATCATTTTGGCCCATGGTGGTTTTAGGAGCTTCTGCATTTTACTTTGTGTTATTTTGCTTGCAATTATGTGTTGGTGTTGGTCAGTTGCTCTAGGGACCAGGATTGCATCACATGAAGTGGAGTCATGTCATCATGGTGAGAAACACATGGAAATGGATTTTTTTGGACGACATAAATTTTCTGTCGGCATTGCTTTGTAGTGGCACAAGTGGGTTGTTCCTCATTTATAAATATCATACAAAAGGTTGTCGGACCCCTAAAATCAGTTGTTTTTCATATTGGAATAAAAATAAGAGTGAAATCAGAATATCTACATGAAGAGATAGTTGTGATATTCTCTAGGTGGATGTCTTAACCTGGAAGGGCTTCATAGAGATGAGACTGTTGTGTCTATACTGATATTCAATATTGCACCAAATCATTCTGATCAAGTTTTTGCTGGTTTCAAAGCGCCATGGAAACCCTCATCCAAATAATGATGTGGACATAGCAGCAGGTCTGTACTGCAGCTCCTTATTAAAACTCTCCTTGATTCATTGTTTGATGAATTAGGTTTGTTTGAAATTCTCAAGTCTCTTCGTTTCTACCTTAGAACATTCATCCATATAGCCAGTTTTGATGCAACTTCAGCCCTAGTTCTCAGTCCCACCTTCAACGATCAAGCTGACGAGCAGATATGGATACACCTCTCTTTTAATGGTGAGTTGCTCAGCAATATTTGTTTTACATTTTTGGATTACCAAAGACAAATGACTGAACTAACACTTTGTTGTATCAATGCATCCCAAACAAATACAGGGAACAATATTCAATTGCATAGTGATCAATAGAATATGAATGAGAAATCATGAATGATTGCTATCCTTGATTTTAGACTTTTTTGGTGCTGTTTTGTTAGGGTTTGTTGGTATGGTGGGGGATACCTATTTTGAGTTGGATTCATTTGCTCTTAATGTTCAATTGTAATAAAGTGAACTACTTAAGACTTCGACAAGTGATAGATACTACTTGTTCGTGACGAATGCACGAAAGTTCAATGTTAATGCGTGGCGAACTGTCAACAGCTTCGTGTGCATTTTCGTATGTATTCTACGCTATTCACGGAACGTACAAGTAAAATGCAACACATTTTAGAGTAATGTTGGGTAGCCGAAAATTCAATGTCCAATGTACAATACCCCAACACATCGAGCCAACAGATACTTTATTTGGATCTGGAAGAAACTTATGATGAGAGTCACGAGAACAAAATCGGCATGCCACGTCTGAAGACGTCATTTCGTGCACACTTAAATATGCAAGTATGTCTCTCGACTTCCCGAGTTCTCGTTCACACCAGCTGTTAGACTGTCTCCGAGGAACAGCGATTTCGTAGCCAGCATATGTCAGACACCACACGAAAGTAGATACAATGCTAGACGTTTAACATTTTCTTTATGGTAAAGCAGGAAGCAGACGATGGGCTTCATGATATAAAATAATCGAGAGTGACGATGACTCTCTCCAGACTCACAGCATCCACTCAATTCTATATCAAAATCCATAATCACAATATCAAACTTCGATTAGTGATTCATCATTCGTCACGAAGAATGCACGAAACTTCAATGTTCATGCGTGGCGAACTTTCACCAGCCCTATTCGTTTCATGTGTCTATTTTACACGCTTCGGCCTTGTTTTTCTGGACTCGCGAAAGATAAATAGTAAAATGTTACAAATTAGGTAATTCGTGTGATAGCCGAAAATACAGCTTTCGTATCACCACGCAATGCCCCTAAAAGTGACAGGGGCGGACATGATAAAGCAGAACTTTCGTGTGATCATTCACGAGCCTAAAATATTTGGAACAGGACGCTCGATCTATCCTATTCTTTAAAAGAAAGTTACGAGAACACAAAAGGCACATCATGTCAATGAGGTCATGGTTTACGTATTCTTTTTGGAGAGTGGCTTAATGTACTATCATGCTCCACCGTGTTTTCTGTGCGAACTTGAAGATGACAATTTGGCTCAACTTCCGGATCTTTCATTCACGCCAGCTGTCCGACTGTCTGGGAGGAGCAGCAATGTCTGAGCTAGCATATGTCGGACACCACACGAAAGTAGGTCCTATGCTAGACTTTTAACATGTTTTTTAATGGTAAAACAGGAACGGACGAACTATCAAAATCTACTGACATCATCGATCTTTGGTCAGGCCCAGACGTGCTCATAAAATTGAGAGAGTGAAGACGACGACTCTCCAGACTCACAGCATCAACTCAATTCTATTACGATGTACCCGACTTATCTCAAAATCCAGAATCAACAGGTTGGTCGCATCAATTATCGTAATGATAGGGTGAGTCCATCTCATCACGAATGTTGAGGATTTTGCAGTATTACTTCGCAAATACGTACTAAAGCTGCATGCCGGTTTATTGCATTGATCCTACTTTTCATTCTACAGGTGAATGCCAACCTGACGAAACCGAGCTTTGCCCAGCTTTCTTCCGTCATCAAGAACGAGCGCCTAAACGTCTACAACCAAGCGAACATGATTGTATTCTCCGTTCATCAACATGTTTCTGAAGCAACAGACAATACCGTACGGCAAGCGACTCACAAGAGCAATTCTAAAGCGAAAACAGAGTTGTGCAGACACTTCATCAAGTGGTCCGCAGGTGACACGTCCGAGCCTTTTCGCTGCCAGTATGGTGAAAAGTGCCTCTATGCCCATGGCCCGAATGAGTTGGCGCGATTCTCTGATCCCTATGAAATGCTAGCTCGCGGAGTTATCAAGAATGATCCTGATACGTATCTCTGTCTTCCGTGCTTCGATCACGTCGCAACAGGTTCATGGTATGTAATGTTGTGAATATCGTCTCTGTTCGTAAAATACATGAGTTGTGATTCTCTTCTAACAGAGTAAATCTTTCTCCTTTTGACTATGTTCTCTGCTCTTTGCAGCCCAATGGGTTCGCGGTGCCACTCTCTACACGACCCACGCGTGAGTGGGTCTAACCCTGCCTGGCTCGAACGATGCACAAAGCCTAAGAAGGCGAGTCTGTGCATTATTCCTGATAGTCTCTACCACCATCGGGAAATTTCAAGTTTCCAGACGAATCCTATCGTTGATTATCGTACTTGGAATATGTTTCGCTCCATCAAGGTCGATGATTTTGAAGCGACATATGATTTGGTTTGCAACATCAATGTCCCTGTCTTCGATGAGCGATTCGTCTCGCCTCAACGTGCTACCAAGTTGAGTGAAGTACAGAAACTCTGTATTGTTCGCGCCATGAAGCGAAATCAATATGCGAGCAACTACGATTTCATGTACTCGAACAAGCACTGCCTCAATGGCCAGTCGTGTCTTGTGTTGCAAACTCGATATTTCCGTTTGTTGCGACCCAATCCCCAAGCTGCTGACGTCGAACTTGAGGATATTATCCACGAGGTGTCGCATGCCGAGTTTGATCCATGCAGTAATGTCATGGTTCGAGCACATGAAATCGCGTTTGAATCTAAAGGGAAACACAACTGCAACCGAAGCATTTGGTTTGATATAAATGTGACACATTCGAGTGGTAGAAACATCAAGGGCCATGATCCCGCGGATCTCTGGAGCGTCGATGACAAGGCCCTCTTTTGCATGCCCAAGAATCAAACCTTCGAGTTGAGTCTTCCGACGATAACGCCTCACGTCTTGATGCAACCAAAGGATGATTGCGGAGAAGGCCACGACTTGATTGATGCTATTTTGGAGCATCGTATCAAAAGCATTCTCGCTTCTCAGGGATACCGCTACTATTGGGTCAATAACTTCGCGGCAATCAAGGCCGATTTTGCTCGTTTGCAAAAGATTACAGAGAAGTGGACATGGCCTTCGCTATCGAAAAAACAAGTAGAAAGTATCATCGTCCACAAGTCGTGTGAAGAGCATTCCAATAGTAAATACGTCCCTATGGTGAAGTGCGGAGAAAACAAGCCTCTTCCAGCCATATGGAACACTTTTGTTGGGGAGAACCAGACGAAGAAGCGATTGGATATCTTCGTATCATTGACCGCGAAGGACAAAAGGGTGTCCTCCTATGACAAGCTACCTCACCTAAAGGACTCTCCGACGAAATTCGTTTCTCCTCTGTCGGAGAATACTTGGAAGGAGCTTCTTCTCGGTGAAGACGGGCCATGGGCAAGGGCGAAGCTGGAGTTCGATGCTCCTTCCCAAACCAAAGTACGAGCTTCTTCTTGGTGAAAATTTGAAAAGGTGGACTGTTATGCCTGCTTCAAAATCCTTAAACTCCTTTCCAAGTCGAGGTTGCCAACTGCGATGGATGCCCAGAATGATGTTGGCGGCGCTGATGATACAGCTAAAAAAATTCATACCAGATGACAGTTTTGGTATCGATCTGTGAACATGGGCTCATATTATTTCATTCCATTATATTTAACAATGAAAACAAGACTTGACTTTCGAGCTGATTGCTTGGACGACACATAAATGGACATGGGGTTCATTTTCATTTCATATCTTTTCGAAGAATACTAATACAAGACATGGCTTTAACATTGCAAAATCAGTACGAGTACGTTAAGAGAAGCAGTTACCCATCTTTGTAGTACTTACTCGCACATCGGTTTCTTTCGCATTATTTGTCATTGGAGGAGGTTGGTCTTCAAGCATTTCCCGTCCCCGAATGACAAGTTCGCCATGTACTGCTATAAGCGAACACGCGGAACAGGACGGCTATTACCTCGCGATGGCTTTCGAGAATCGACGACTCAATTGTATGTCAGCAGGTGTACTGAATGTTACAATGACAAGTTCGTCATGAACTGTTATACGCGAACACGCGGAACATCTCCACCTTATACCCCCGTTCTCTCGCGGTCCTCAAAATATATTCCCGCTGACTCTTCGAATTGGAAATGGCCGTAATTTGACAATGGGGATATCGTTTCGCCAAATGAAGTGTGAGTGATCCCCATCCACATCCCAAGTCGACCACACGCATCCCATCGGTGATTTGTGCTCGGTCGAGGTACAGACCTAACATGGCCTCTTCGCTTCGAGCGAGACTGGCGGTATGGGAGAGCCATCGTCTGATGCGACCGTATTTGCAACACGACGAGACGGACGATAAGTTTTCCCACAGACCGCAACTGTATTTTTTATTGGGACCGAGACACAAGTCGTAGAATTTGGCGGGGACTTCGTAATGCTGTTCGTTGGCCTTGTCGGTGTCAATGGCAATGGGCATGGATTAGAGTGTCCGAGATAATCAAATTTGTCGACAAATTCTTGTGGTTTTGACGACCTTCTCGAGTTTGAGACTGATAGGTCGACAATCGTCAAATTTGATCGATCACAAAATTGTGACCGACGAGTCAAATTTCTTAGTTGGTGACAATTCATTGCCTGGTACAATAGTGAAAAACATGTAGATACTCCCACTGTAGGAATTCAATCGTTTTGGGGATGCTCCCCCCCACCCCTCCCCCACCCTCCTCTCCACGAAATGCGCCAAAAATATGAGAACTCCGTGGTGTCTCGATCTACCATACTTCAGCAAGACAGGCAACTTTGCCACGTGGAAGTTTTTGGCGAGCCAAACTGACAACAAGTGACGACTTTGGCATTTTTTCTACTCAAGTGACGACTTTCACGACCATCTGACGACCCTGACGACTGCGTGTGACGACATTTTGACGACCTGACAACTTTTGGTGAAGACTTTTTGGCGACCCTGACGACTTTTGCTGACGAACTTTTGATGACCATTGTTACGACTCATCGATTCCCTTGTGACGACCCTTCTGACGACTCTGACGACCCACTTGACGACTACACGACCTTCCACAAATATCTACGTCTCTGATCATCCCTTGCGTCAGAGCAAGTGATGAACAGTACGACTCGGTGACGACCATGACGACTAACGAGCCTAACTGACGACCCAACAGATCTTCTTTGACGACCCATGTGACTCCACCTGACGAACCCTGATGACCCAAGTGACGACCAAAAAACGACCCTGATGACCCCTGACGACTTTAGTGACGACCCCTGACGACTTTAGTGACGACCCGTTGACGACCGTCAAAATCTCTTGACGACATCTGACGACTCCTTCTGGCGATACTTATCGCCAAAGTCTAAAATTGCCTGTCTTGCAGGCTTGCAGATGGCATGAGTTCTGTGACCTCGTGATCAGCATATTATTCTGAAAATTCCACAAGATGAGAATTATTTTTTTTCGTAGTCATTCCCATGTACATGCAGGTCATTCGGGTCAGAACTTATAGCAAAAGACATGATACTCACGTAGTTTTTCTTCTACAAATGTGGAACCTCACGTGGAAATTTCTACAAAAAAATTGCTAACAAAATAACACTAGTCCGACTGTCTGTGCCTCCAAAATTCCACAAACTTAAAAGGTAAACTAGTACTGTAAGGTACCATACCATAGAGTGTACTTTAATATCATGCATAGGGTAAGGTATTATACCCAACACCTCTAACACTAACACAAACACACCCACACCACACACAAACACACACACCACTTACACTTCACACTGCACACACACCACAAACCACACACCACACACCACACACCACACAACACACAACACACAATACACAATACACAATACACAATACACACACAACACACAATACTCACACGCACAGCACACATGCTCTGAACGCTCAGACTAATCTGGCACCCCAGTCGACACCACCCTGAACACTACAAAAAAGAGAGGGGCTGTTATAAGAAAGTGCAAAATAATGCACCATATTTTACTTTGGTGTTTGAATTTACTGTTTCAATTAAATAGTTGTGCACTGTGCCATTTTTATCTCTTGCCACTGCCACTGCTGTTTCACTCCTAACAACAAAATCGTCAAAGAATGCGACAGAAAAGGTGATAAAAATGAGCTTTCCATTTTTACTTTGATTACACGGTTTTAATTTTTCAATTGATTTTTACATGCCAATTACATCATTATTTGTTTCTCAAGTCCCAAATCATCTGGAGATGCTGCCTTCGCCCTTCCCATACCAACAACAACTGAAATCATTTTTCATGAGGGGAAGGTGAGATATTTTTACCTGCCCATTTTCACATTTTTCAGCTTTTTCCAGCCACTGAGATGTTTCTTCATTCAGGTGTCCCCCTCTATGCAACAGCAATCCCAACCTCAAGACCAAATATGTAGATGTCACCTTTGTCCTTCATACCAACATTATAGAAAGCAGGTGCTGGGGTAACCTTCCAATTTTTTGCACTCTATTTTTAGAGGCTCTCTTATTACTTTTTTGAATGCAAGTCTCCCTCCCTAGTGTCTCGTCTCTCATTTTGTGTGCTTGGTTGTTGATTTGCTATGCTGCTGGGCTTTCACATGCGGTAATAAATAAAGTAGATAAGAGCGGCCATGCCATTCTCTTACCATCTCATTTTACAGAATGGGGTCATGCCTTAGATTTTGATCTACTTGATTATTGAATTCATTGTCAGATTCAGTATCAAATACAAAATAATTGAAGCGAACATACAAAACTGTGCCTTTATCTATTTTATTGAAGAAATAGTATGTGATCACTAAGCCCTTGGTTGTCAAGTTGCTGCGCTGCTTGGCTTTCACCTGCAGCAATAAATTAAGTAGACGAGAGTGGTCGGATGACTTTCTTTTACTGCATGGTGTCGTGACTTGGCTTTAGACTGCTTGGTTGTTGAATTGCTTGTTGTACTCTTTGTCAAATGCTATACATCACAATTATTGAAGTCAAGGTACAAAAATGGACCTTCATCTATTTTGTTGAAGAATTTATGTGCCAGTACTTAGCAATTTTTTAGCACTAGCTGTCTACTATAGTAATGGATTTTTTTCATTACCTTGTCCTAAAGATGAAATTGTCTTTGTGAAAAAATGTTGATGCCTCTACATTTTGTACGCACGAGTTAGACCTTTTCTTAACTATTTTTTGTGTGTAATAACTATGAACGATTTCGAGCCATAGTAGGTATAAGTCTGTGGAACGTGGTGTGGAACTGTATTTGTATATGTTCATAATGATTGTTGGCCAACCATGTTCTAAGCTTGTGAATTATTTGATATTTGATACTATTTGATATTTGAGGAGATTACTCCAAAAGTACCAGATCTAAAACTGTTATGAAATCACTGAACCACAAATTAAGATTTTGTACTTAGTCCTTCGTAATTTTTGCCAATTTCTACATGACAATGGATTTTTCGCTGACATTTTGTTCTACATAAAATACATACCAAAATATATGATTGAACTACAAATTAAAAAATTGATGATTGTATTGTCGTTGCATTGGGAACTTCTGATGGGTTGAAGGACCTCACAACTTGGACTTAAGCTCATGAGAGCATGTAGAAGGATTCTGCTGTGTCACCAGGTTGTTGGATCCTAATGTAATGGACACAACAATGTGGCAAAGTTGGGCAATTTTGCGGACATTTTTGGGACTAATAATAATTTTAGACTGGTACGGGAGTCCTGAGTCCTGAGAATGATCCTTTTAATTTTTGTACCAAGGGGTACAAAAGAGGCTGATTCTTGGCCTATGTCAAACTCCTAGTATTGACCATGATATGGCTAATCGTGGATGTCAGACTATCCAGCCTCAGTCGAGGCCAACCTGAACTTTTATTCATCTAGTAGCTTGTTAGTGATATTGTTTATGAGACTAAAAATATATCTACTAACAAACGACTAGTAAAAAAGTTTCTAGTACCATATGCCCACTAAAGATTCAGAGGCATAAGCCTCTGCAATACAATGGCTGTCTCTGCAAAGTTCAGACTATTATTGGGCAGCAGCAGCAACATAGTGGGCTTGATTAGACATGGTTGTCATGATTGATGTCAATGATGGAATTGTGATTGTGAGTGATTGAGTGCACGTTGCATTTTCCAACAAGAGCTGATGGAATACCACCTCTTTTTATTCCATATTTGAATCGATCTCCCCCACAATATTCACTAAGTATGAGGTAAAAATTCATAATATTGACTGAGTTATACAATATTTTTTATTTTGTTAGTACACTACCAGTAAAATCTGGGAAGGCTTAACCAAAATTTTTTCAAATGACTAAACCGATTACGGTGTACTCTAGTATCAAGGGCACTTGAACTGTAATAGTGATTCCCCTTTCTTCTGTGCACGCTGACAAGGTTGGCAAATTCATCAACATGTGAATCTGAGTATGAGAGCAAGGAAAACATATTGGCCACTATTCAAAATGGCACCCATGCATCAAATCAGTCATGCCACTCGCATTCTCCAGCACCAATAACAAACCCAAATTCTCGTGCAACCCTAAACCTAAGCCAAGAATCTCATTCGATGTCCATTGGGTCATCCACAATATTTGGTGGATTCTTGAATGCACCTTGCATGGGGATCCAAAGCCCTGAGCATGAGTCTGGCCTTGTTGGTGTACTGCAGTCAGCAGCTGGTCACCCAGAAGGTAATGTTTCTGTGTTGGGTCACAATAATCATGCAAGATGGGTTGGAAGTAATATCAATGCCTTTTTCCAAGATGATTGTCATTTAGGATGCTTCATACCAGTTACTTCAGTATTTCAGCAACTTTTGAGTCATGCTCAGACATTGGCACAAAGCATGTATAATAGAGACCATTCAAATGACCAAAGTGGTAGTTGTCAAGAGGATATCCCATATCGGGGAAGGTTATTCATTCGAATGTTTGATGACATGCAACCTCAAGAAACTGCTCATAGAGAAGTATTTCAAAGATGCTGGGAACACTTTAGGAGAGAAATCTACAACAAACGTACCAAACAAATTCACCGTTTGATTCTTCACATTCAGAGCCCGACTGCACTACGGGAGATGAATCTATAACAATAACCAATAGTTGAAATGTTTCATTGGTTCATCATATATGTATCATAATGTAAGAATATGTACAACTTTAGCAAACGATGTCCCAGCAGCCAGTTGTCGCTACAAATTATCAACAGATCAATTTGACTTCACAATGAAAATGAACATTGTCTGTGATGATTAAGATAATCTGACTTCTATGAACAAGACCAAATTCTTTCTTCTTAGCAGTGCTTCCACAAAAATAAATACACATTAGTTCTAAGAATGATTGGTCAAAAATAATTTACGTTAGAATACCATAATGACAGTAATTTATCGTTCTAATCATGAAAGCATTATGTTAACAGGCGGTTGGTGATCATTAAACGACACTGCATCCCTAATCCTTCCAAAATCCAATACGTCTCCTAACTGTACGGCTGGAGAAGGAAAGAGAAGCTCGTCAGTAGGAAGAGAATCCGCTGGAGTAGGTGGTATTTGGCCCAAATGCTCGCACCTTGTTCCATCAATGCAATAACAATTGAGTATAAAAAAATAGACAAGGCCCATGCGCTCACTTTCACACCTATAAAGTGGCCCTCTGGTAGATATTCAAGTCGCGAAAAACCAATCGCGTGAAAATGGAACACAGAAGTGGGCTCTGTGCTAGACGTAGGTGAGCAAGTAGTGAAACACCGCGAGTGAAAATTCAACGTTTTTGGGCTTGGTCGACGTCACAAATAACAAGAATCTCGGACACACCGTGAATCAATATTTGTGACTGTCGCGCAGTCTTACATGCTGGTTTGTCGGACAACAAATTTACTTGACAAATTGCAAATCCTCGGACACCTTATTGGAGTTCTTGTACAATGGCCATTTTGTGTTGCAGTGCTTCGGACTATTTTTAAATAAAAATCTGATGTGATCGTTGATAAAGTTTCATTACTAAGGTTATTCTAAGGTACCATAGGAATTAATACGATCTCAAATTCTGCCGGCCGGCAGAATTTCGATTAGTACAATATAGCACAAAACCAAATTCTGCCGATATGGCAAAATTTCAAAGTACTGGGATATCAATGTCAAAATCATACAAACTTTGTATGACGAAATACCTGTAAAACATAATACAATTAAGAACAAATTATGTATCACTCACGATCGAATTTAGAGGTTATATAATTTACGTGATCAGAAAAAATCGTAAGATATTACCTTTCTTTAAATACCATTTTTCGGTAGAGGTTCAATGATATCCAGTACTTTGAAATTCTGCCGATATGGCAGAATTTGGTTTTGTGCTAAATCGTAAAAATTGAAATTCTTCTGGCCGGCAGAATTTCATTTCGTACTAAGTCCTGTGCTATCATTTTCTAGCCTTAGTAACAAAACATTGACATGGGCAACAATTGCTTCCAACCTTTCCTCACATGACAGCACGACATTTGCCTAAACTCCACATCGCAGGAAGTTGATTCCAACTTTTTCTTAGTGTACACACATCAAAATAGTCAAACTTCATCAAGATACTACATCTAGCTGTCAAGTAATCCAGCGAATAATTGCTCTGCCATGGTCCACCCTTTGTCAACAGTTGCACCCCCACAGGAGGATGTTAGTCCAAATTCTGCCGGGGTGGCAGAATTTCAAAAGCCCCGTAGAAATATACCATGGCCACGTGAAATTCTGCCGTATCGGCAGAATTTCAAAAGTACTGGGATATAAGTATGCGTCACAAGGTCATACTTTTTTCGTTATGAAAGATCTAAGATATTACTCGTAAAAAATCGATATGTGACTACAATGCTAACAACATTTTTTGCCACAGGCATGATAATCTACTAGTGAAAAAGTCTTAGTGAAAAAATCCACCCTACTATTTAAGCTACCTTATTATTAGTCCTCATGCTCCCATTTGGTTGAGAATCCCAACAATAGTGTACACTTGTCATGCAAAAAAATGAGCTACAAAATCAAAATCTTATCTGATAGTAGTAAAACTTCTTAAGGATTAGATCAAGGTCATCCTAATTTACTAGGAAAAATATCCTGGTGAAAGAATCTATCTTACTATTAATGCTTGTATGCAGCTCACCTAAGCTTTCGCTGGATTGAAGGGGGGGCAATTCCACTATGCAGTGGTTTCAAAAATCCATACTCACTGTGGCAAATAAAATGCCATTATAATATAGAAAATCATCTTTAGCTCAACATGCTGCCCATCTTAATTCACAAATGCATTGATTAGTGTGACAGCTCCTATAGAAATATTAAGAGTATAAGTAATAGAACAGGCCATCTTTGTCATGTGTGTATCCCCCACAAGTTCACACAAAAATAATGCATATTAACATCATTGAGATCTTGCTCTGCAGATGCCAGCTCTTTGAAAGGTCAAAAACAAAACTCATACCACATGCACAATCACTATTTGAAGCCCTTTTTGAAAAATGACCCTTCAAGTAACAATGAGTTGGCTGTGGTCTGCATGGAAAAACATTGGGTGCTTGTAACGTGAATGTGAGCTCTCAATTCAAAAGTTGTACAATGAGAAAATAATCAACAATAAGCCACTCCGTACATTTGTCAATTCATAAGGCAATTGACCTGAGAATTATTGTTTGCGAGGCAGTTGAATTTTCCAGGATCAAGAGGGGGAGGTGACTGAAATGCGAGCTAACCAATTTAAAAATCCTCATCATACTACCACAACACAAAATGGCAGCAGCATCGCCATCCCCACACCTGATTGGCCCAAAAAAATGTAATTCAACTCAGCACAAGCTCCGTCAAATTTTTCGGGGGTCTGTTAGGGTCCTCAATCTGAGGCCGATGGGGGTCTGTTAGGGTCCTCAATCTGAGGCCGACTTTTTGAGGGGTTGTTTATTCTCTGTGGAGAGTGGGGAACTGGAAACTCAAGATGTCTAGTAAAAATTTGACAAATAAAAAACGCTGTGGCTGCAAGTTGTTATGCCCACATTGTACCACAAATTCAAGGGACAACTCAATGACGCTCTCCAAGGGCATACTGTTTGAATGGTTGATTGTGATCTGTTCAGGTGGGTAGTAGATGAGATGACCGAAAGTATAAGTTGAGAAACATAAAAAATTGGTGATGTGAAAATCAAAGACCCCCCCCACCTTTTTGGTCCCGAAAAGGATGCTTCACCCTGGTGCATCCCATCAATGATTGACAGATGGTGGAGTGGAGTTTTTACATGGCTGCAGTGATATGTGCTAAAGGTGCAAGTTCATCAGCAGTGCAATAACCAACTAGTTAATTAAGAAAACTAAATGGGGGGGACATCAGTGAAATGGCCAACACTTTCAGAGTATTTCATGAAGTTAACATGTAGAAAATTATTTCCTGAATGTTCATGTATTGGTTTACTAGCAATTTGCATACCAAAATAATTATATCATGAATGCTAAGAAAAATTGCAGGCAACATAAGTGCTCCAGGAAGCCAAATGGAATATTTAAATGAAAACAGTCTTATAGGGCATAAATATTGCTTCTAAACCAAAATCTCAGTCACTTGAGTGGCCTCAGGCAAGATAGAGACAAAAAGACATCAAATATCAATAATACGCATGAAGTTCATGTTGTTAATGTTGCCATTTTGCAGGCCGTCATACGTCGTGAATACCAAGAAAAGGGGCACTTGGGGGATTATGAAATATCATACAATATTCGTATGATTTTGATGTGTCTCAGATCACGATACACAAAAAGCATGACCGCCAACATAGTTCACACTTTTTTTGCGACTCATAATCATACGAGATTTGTACGATGGCTAGGTCGAAATTGCGGGAAGTTGTATGATTTTGATGGTTGTTGGATACGTTACTAGAGACTATGACTATGACAATACATTGTGGGTGGTGCCAAAAACTGAGTGGGGCTAGACTTAGGTCCCAAAACCTGAACCCCAAAACCCCTTGGCAAGTCACCTTGCTAAGAAAGGACAAACTACACTACCATCTCCACCCCACTTGCAACATCTTAATTGGTGCGGCTGCTCCACAAAACGAATGAGGCTGCGAGGATGGGGTATTCTCCCTCCTTGCAGCTGTGTTTTGTTTTGTGCCCCGTGGCCCGTCTGTCGATCGCCCCAACCAAGTGAGAGCACAGGGCCTTGGCTCTTGCTTGACTAGGCCGCACCAATAACAGATGTTGCATACAACTACTAGAGACTACGACTACGACAATACATTGTGGGTGGTGCCAAAAACTGAGTGGGGTTAGACTTAGGTCCCAAAACCCGGAACCAAAAAACCCCTTCGCAAGTCGCCTTGCCCACCTAGTTCATCTCTGATGAGCTAAAACGTGCAAAGGGCACGCACTTTTGGGGCGAAGTTCTCCCACCACTGCGACGTGGATCAGGCGGATGCTGTATCAGGTGGGCGCCTCTCATCCGTCACCACACAAAAGTGTTGTTGTTGGTGCTGCTGACGTTCCCGAGTTCCCATGTGATCCAGATGGCCCCCGTGGTAGCAGTGTTCGTGTCAGCCCTCCTGCTCTGCGGAACAACATCATTCCTCTCACCGTACTTGTGGAGCCTGTGGTTATGCTGCCATGGCCAGATCCGAGAGTTCCTCTGGTAGCTCGTGGAATGCGCCCCTGGAAACCACTGTATAACCAATGACCTTATGCATGGCCCTCGACATACCGCTGGAGAATTCTGCCAGTTCGCTGCGTATGTACTCTTTGAACGACTTCCCTGTCCACCTGCCCATCTTCTGCATTTGTGTGTCACTGTACCCATTAAGCAAGAGGGCGTTGGCCCCCTCTCCTCTCAGGGAGTGGGTATCCACGCACTGAATAGGAATACCCCTTGTTATCGGGTAATCAAGAGCCTGGGCCGCTGCTTTTAGCCCCCGTGAGATGTCTTTATCTGTGACAGCGCCACGGCAGTTCTGGCTGTCCCAGCAAGCCGAAAGTGGCGTGTCACAGTTGTCGTCCATCCGTTCTCGTATGTGGAGGTATCGTCTGCCAAGCCCACGTACGGGGCAGAAAGTTGGGTCACATTTGGCTTCATGGTGTATACATACCTTTGTGCCCGTTTTTCTGGTTGTCCAATTTGAGGTTGGCCCCGACAGCCTCCATGATAAGTTCGGCTGGGGCCTTCCATCCCAAGCGCAGTAGTTTGCTGTTCGTTGTGCGCTGGAAGAATGTCACGTCCTCCATCTTAAACTGGACCATCTGTTTGCTTTCGTTCCTCGTCTGTTTTATTGTGTATTCACCGACTCGTAACAAATAATAGAACACCATTAGCGCCAGGTCCCCCGTTGCTTGTGCGCACGCCGATGCTCCTGCCATCGCGCCCCATTTAATGAGGAGTTCTGGCACGTCAACTTCCACAGGCAGCTTTTTGTTCATATGAGGGTCCGTCTTCTCCCATCCTTTTATTGTTAGTTGTATGCACGGCAGATGTTTGTCCGGTCCCGCAATTTTTGTTGGGTCTATCCCTGTATCCATAGCAATCTTCTGCCCAACGACTGTGAGCACCGTAAGTGCTGGGCCACTTCGGACTTGATGCCCGCTACCGTAGCTTCCAATTCGCACTGCCCCTGCGAAGCCCATGAGGTGTCAGCACTTGTTGTCGTGCGCAATACCCTGTAAGTGAGGGTCCACTCCCAAAGGTGCGCAGTAGGCGCACCAATGTCTCCAACAAACTTCCCTGTTGCGGGAAGTCTTCTCCACCCTTCCATTCCGATATGCTGCATCCGAAGCACGGAAAGCACTCTCATAAAAATCTCGGTTGAAGGACAAAAGACTGTCCAAGATTGCTGGGTGGGAAGAGGGAATTCACGGTTAAACAAGGTGAGTAGCAAGTCATTAGTGGTGCAGAGCAATTTTGGTTCGCTGCCAAATGAACATTACGGTATGTCCGTCATTCGGTTCCGCTCGCCAGGGATGTGCAATGGGGTAAGCGGTGAGACTTGTTGTAACTTGAGCCGGAGTGCTAGTGCCCGCAGGAGTTGGGAGGCGACCCTGGATCCCTTTGCTGTCATTCGCCGCACCCAGTGCACTGTTGGTGAGTTGTCACTGAAGAGTGCCACATGTGCACCGGGTTGGAAGTCACACACTTCCTCCATGACAAGCCACAGCAACAGCAGTCCTGCCATCTCTAGATTGGAGTTCGTAAGGGACCCGGTCGGGTTTCTTGTCGAGATTAGAGCTTGTTTGATGTCTTCTGGCCACTTGGCGCGAAGACGGTGGGTGTGCATGCTTGCCCTTCCCCAATGATGATCCCTCCCACTCCATGTTTGGAGGCGTCCTTAACTCCCACGTAGTGCGGCCAGCCCGACACTAGTTCCGCACATGGTGTTGGTTGGAGGGTTGTTTCCCGTAGGATGGTTCTGCAGTCGCATATGGCGTCAAAAAGTTGGCGGTTCTGGCGAATCGTGACCCAGGAGGGGCGTTTTCCAAGGATGGGGTTACAGACGGAGAGTAGACTGACACCGGCGGGAACTGCCAAGAAGGCGTGGCGTAACTTGGCAATAACCGATTCCAACTCCGCAAAAGGGATCGACGTCCCGGATGACGTGGCTGCTCGTATCCATTTATGGAGCATCCCGAGGAGGAAGCCCACTTGGGCTCTTCTAGTTGAATAGTTTTCTTTCCCACGTCTCAGTTAAAGGTGAAGCCCAGGATGTCTTTTTGGAGGGCCCATGTGCCGTCTCCCTTCAGTATTTTCTTCCGGGAGATGCGGTCCTCGTCTGCTGGCTCCTGGCTTGGGAATACGTCATGTATCCCACGGAGCACTCCATTGGCGACGTGCCTGAGCTGCTCCTTCGACGATGCGATTGCGATGGGGATGAAGATGTCCATATAGACCTCCACAAAATACTTTAGGGAGTTGTCCTGTGCCAAATCCGGTAGCATTGTCACGTCGTTCCCGCTCATCGCGTGTCCTACAAATTTGGCAGTTGGTTACCAAAAATAGTCAAGAGTAAAAAAATGTCTCATGGAGAAGAAGGAGAAGGAGAAGGAGAAGGAGAAAGAGACGGAGAAAGAGACGAAGAAAGAGAAGGAGAAGAACAAAACTCTCAGTAGCTGATAACCTAAGATTTATAAATAATCTTGATAGGCAAAGTATCTATGGCCAAGACTTTAACATAACATCTAATACCTTTCTTTTGTTACATAGGAGAAGTACACAAGTATCTTAAATCTTGGAGGCTCAAAGATACAAGATCCAAAAATGCCAGAATTCTGCTGGCATGTTCTACATGCTTGTGCTCCAAAAGCAGCACCATTTTCAGTAGTAGAAATATTCTCATAATTTCACCTAACCGCTCCATAACACACTTTTGCATTTTCTACCTAAACCATTTTCTAAGTTTAGGCTTAGGTCACTATCAATTGATAGACCGCAACAGTGCATGAGTTACACACTCTGTCTTTGTTGTGAGTTCAACTCACAAGCCGTGACGCATGGCCTTCAACATGTAGTCATATGTTCCCAGCTGACACAGGTATAATCTGCTCCATCTAGCAGAGTAAGTGTGTTGCCTATGTGCACATGCATAAAAAGACCACAAATACTTCTACATGCAAGAGGCACAATTAAGCTGTGAGCAGATACCCACTACCATGTCTCTAATCAGCAGCTCAAAGAAATCATGAACTAGGCTGTCCCGCGCAGACTTAAGCCCTAGAGGATGTGAGGTGTGGCCATAGGTTCTAAGGCCTAAAAGCCCATATAGATGTATCGCCTTTCTTAAAAGAGCATGTAAAACATAGAGAAGCTTTCGAGGCTAGAGAACACGTTTTACAATTGCATAGCACATGATTAGGTGCTGTCTTAGCACTCAAACTCACACCCAATTTTTTGCACTCGCAACAAGTTGTGTGAAAATCAGTCTTTGTGCATGTCATCACACAATCACAACTGTTTCGTGAGGACCACAACGACGTATAAAAATACATTGCTTTGAAACAAGGGAATAAGCAAAGGTATTAAACAACCTTCAAACATCACATTGGAATTAAATATTAGTTTGAGAAGTTGTTGCAACACAATATTTGAATCTTATTTTAATCTCATTTCGACCACGCAAGTGGGAACCAAACATGTATTTATATTGTGAGTTCCCGCATGTGTGCAAAAGAAGTTGTTAAAAAAGTTGTGTGATGGGGCCTATCACCACAAATAGTTGTGAGCTCACAACTATTAAAATTTGTGTGAGGTGTGAGACGTCTCCCAGTCATCAGAAAAGACTGTGTGAAAGAAAGAGTTGGGTCAGAAATCACCGAAATTTGTGTAGTACATTGGGAAATGTGTGCAAAACAAAGTTGTGTATGGGTTAGAATTGACTTTGAACTACATGGTGGACTTTGAACCACGAACGCTGGGATTTACTATGCCCACGTACAATTTTATGCGTTGACACTTCTAGAGCTTCCGATATCTGACATATGTTACTCCGTAGAAAACATACCGATTTCTACGGGGTGGACTTTGAACCATTTCACATCTTTGGCTTGTTATGGCAGTGCAATTGCAGCTGTCTTCCGTCAAAGCCGAGGACCTGTAAAGCTGAACTTAAGCCCTTGAGATAGTCCCAAAGGGTTGTGCAATCTTGGCCGGGTCTCAGGGGTTCAATATGGAGGTCACACCAGTGGCCAAAGATATCTGACATGTCATGGTTCAAAGTCCATTATAACCCGTAGAGTGCTAAGACAGCTACTCAAAGGACTACCATGCACGATGAACATATTTAATATTTTTGCAACAATCCTTGCAACAAAGTGATGTGAAAATGTGAGACCAGCTGTCACAACTTCACAAGATCAAGTGAAATCGACCTTACATAAAATGGTAGAGACTGTATATTATTTTCATGAAATGATGACACTGAAAAATAATACTAAGACTAAAATTCTGTTGAATATGACAACTTAGAATGTTAAGGGTGTTAAAATAATAATACTAAGACACAAGCTCTTCTTTAGCTGTATTGCAATCATCTTTTTAGGAGGACGAGCCACTTATGCAAACAAAGCGAAACCATCATTGAAAATCACTGTCAACAAATTAATGGTTGGTTGTTGTATTCTGGATCAATGTTGTCGAATCCATAACTGATGTCTGCCATTGTCACCCTAGCAGAACAATACCAACAATTACATGGTTGATGTTTGCATAGCACAAACATTCATTGACAGAGTCTTCTTTTTGAGGTGCATTTGTTGAGAGCTACAACACTGCACCCCCATCGTCGAATGAAACCCCCCATTCGACCCACACCATTTGAGTTAATTTTGGCGCTGTGCTCAATTTGGCGGTGGTGGAGGTGGCAGAGGCTCTTGATCTTCTTTAGAAGAAGAGGGGGAGGCTAGGGGGAGGTATCACTGGGAACGGGCAAATTTGGCACAAGTGGTGGTGCTGGTAGTGCTGCCAGGGGCAGGTTTTTCAGTTTGATGGGAGGCAGCTGCGGGGTGGTGCGATTTGGTGGCAATGGTGGCAACGGAGGCGGCAGAGGCCATTGCTCTTCAGAAGAAGAAAAGAAGCTTTGGGGGGGGGGGCAAATTTGGCACTAGTGGTACAATAGTGATCTGGTAGTGCTGGTATGGCTGCCCCAGTTTGTTCTGAGGATGAGGAGAAGTTTCATGCAATGAGTGTTTTTTAATTCGCAACAGCCCAGACAATACACGAGTTCATCGGTATGCATAAATGGACAAGACTGGTCGTGGAGCAGCCCCTAGAACATGGGAGAGATCGCGGAACAGCCAGTCGATGAATGTGGTATCGATCAGCCTCATGAAGGCTACCTCCATTAAATGTGATTGTTTTTCTATGTGGAATGAATAGTTATTGGGTGAGTTCAAGTACCTATTCCAACAGTTTGATTCTAATGGTGAGGAGGAGTCATGAGCTAGTAGTTGTTTTTGATTTCGCATCAGTTCTGATAGTTTCGGGGGCCATCGCTTAGCATAAATTGACAAGAGTGATCACGGAGCAGCCCCGAGAAAATCGGAATGACAGAACAGCCCTTTTGGCCAATATAGTCACAGTCACTCACGGAGCAGCCCCGAGAAAATCGGAATGGCGGAACAGCCCTTTTGGCCAATATAGTCACGGATTATCCTTGTGATCGCTTGTTCTATTTATAACCATGTGTTCGAGAATGGCTTAGTCAATGACAATCAAACCCCATAATTTTTGGGGTGCTGTAGATTGAATATAGATATATTTTTAACGGTAATTTTAGAGGAACAGTTATTGAACACCCATGCATATCAAACATGAAAATGAGTTTTTTTACAGGTAAGAATAAGAAGTGTTTGTATGACTTCACCTGTAAAAGTCAAAAGTGAAAAAAGCGTCTCCCGAAAATGGAGGAGAAGAACAATTTGTGCTCAATGATAAAATACGATTTTTTTCAAGAAAAAATCTTGATTGATGGAGTAAGCACATTTTTCCAGTTGTTTGCTACCATAACTGTCTCCATCTTAAATCGGTGAGGAGTATCTGGGTTCCTCGTGATTTTGCAGGGAATTTGCATGGTAAGCCAGATATCAGTATCTCACAAACATGAGATCTTTTCCGCACTATCTGTGAGTTTGAAGGGGATTTGGTACATGGGGCTGTTCCGGGTGGCACTTTTGCGCCCTTCTCCTCCGTCACTCTTGCCTGAATTGGCTTGGAACCGCTCGGATTACAAGAATAAAGATATGAGCAACAGATAACAACCGTAAGAAAAATCTTTATCCATCACTTTGGGCAACACTGAGTCACACCCACAGTATGTGCACAACATAATTGATTTGTGATGCACAACATGCCGATGAATCTTTTACCTCTCATGGTAGAATTCAAAACTAAATGATACTTTGTATTAATTTTTGAATACTATAGGTTCAAGATTTTGTTCCGATGCCGAGAGAGGCACACACCGAGTGGATGGCGTGTTGAAAATGCGAACGTCAAGAAAAACCCACAGTGACAGAGCACCGACCATCCAAGGCACACACCGAAAAAGATTCCAACACATCATCATCATCATAAAAAATCAGTCACCACCGCGGCCAGTCATCTCGTCCCACCGTGTATTTTGTTGATATAAAATAATCAACAATTAACCAGGTAGACAATGTAGTTAGTTTAAGCAAGACTGCTATGACTGCAGTTTCGAAATCTTCTTCTGTTGCTTGCTGATTTGTGAGTAGCTGGGGTGTAAAATAAATATTTTTAATTTGCACCCTAAATTACTAGCTTCTTCTGTAATAAACTTGATGGATTGCCAGTGTATGGCGTGAATTTGAGGTGATCTTGAGGTGGAGTATCCACGACTGGATGGTCTTGTGGATTTGAGTACTTTTTTGCTTAGTATTCCCCATGCAATAACTGATGTGACACACTTGAGAAGGGTACCTCAAGACCTTCTTGGGCCCTTTTTGATGCGTGCTTTCACTGTCTTGTCTTAGTTATGGGGTCATTTGCATCTGGAATTTTAAATGACTTCTTAGGAATATAAAAGAAGTTTGGTTGGTGAGTTCTTTTCCCTTCTCTAGGGATCTGATGCGTCAGCATCAGATCTAGAGAAGGGGAAGAAGGGGGAGTCTAGTGATTAAGTTAGCTCCCCCGTAATGAATTTACTCACTTCTCTACCTTCCTTTTGGAACAAGCTGGCTTTTGCTACTATGTTCCCAATAGTTTTGGGGCGGGAGTAGGCCAGTGTAAGCTGTTCTATGCCAATCTCAGCCTTAAAAGTGGGCTCACATTCCCTAGAGTATATCTGTCTTATTTGGTGACGTGGGATATCTCCAGGGTGGAATGCCATGTGGTAGAATAAGTGACTGCGTGGGTCATGTGAGGAGGCTGGGCCAGTCATAATTGGGTGTGGGACTAGATTGGGCTTAAGTAGCTTTTTGATTGCAGAAGCAAAGATGTCTTTTAAAACTGCGGGGTCCCATCCCTGCAGGACGTGGCACTTGAAGAGAAGGTTTGAGAAATGCACAAAATCGGAGTACTTCGAGTTCTGAAAATAGTATTTCCGAAGAAGGCTGAAGATTATTCCGTGGATCATTCCTGGGGTGTGGGCTGAGTGCCGTGGAAAATAGAGGTATGTGTTGTTTGGTTTTTGGAATGTCTTTGTGGTTAAGTGGTCATTTTCGATCGTGATTGTGAGATCGAGGAAGTTGACAGCTGTTTTTGGGGCTGTTATGTCCCATTTAAGAATACCGTAGTTGTAGTAGTCTTGGATAAGGCTGTCCCATCTAGAATCCATGTCACCGGTCCATATAAAACATACGTCATCGATGTGCTATGTACACATACTTTACCTGTGTACCTCATTACTTACACAGCTTTACCTGTGTACCTCATTACTTACACAGCGGTACAGACTTAGAACTTTACCTGTCTACCTGATTACTATACGGTATGGCTAGCATACAACAGTCATAATTTAGTAATCACCTGATTATCAATATTTACGTGTTTGCTATGCTCAGCAGTGATTACTAAATTTTTTGCACTGAGCAACACCTGCAAAACATCCATGACAACAACAACCAAAATCAGCCACCACCATGTCCTCGCCCACCGCGAACGAAGCCACCGTCTATGAGGCCGTACGAGCCATCATAGCACCACTGCCGCTAGACAAGATCGTGGCCAACCAACGACCTCCACCGTAAACCATCTCCGCAACAAATCGCGAAAATCGCGGCAGCCGCCAAAACTACGAGCTGGGGTGGACGCCATGGTCATCTCGCACTCGTGCTCACCGACGCCGAGTATCGCGACGGTCACGGGCAACCCGACATCACCATCGACCGCCTCCCAACGCCGCCGATCGTCGCGGCAGGCCTCACAAACACCACCACGCCACGAATCGAGCATCGATCACGGGCCTGCACAACCTCGCTTGCCAAGAGTTTTGGAAGCAAGAAGCCGCCGATGCGCTCATCGCCGACAAACTTCGTGCGTGAGGCCGCCGATCCCACGCACGCCGAGGAGCTCGAAGACGACTACGGGCTACAGCGCCAAACGATCAGGACGATCGTCCAGCATCTCCGCACCAAATGGTGCATCGCCACGACCCTCGAGAAAAACAAGCAGCCCAAGCCTTCCACGCCCAATGGGACTTCACTAGCCATATCACGAAGTTTGCCCGTGAACTCGACAAGCAACAAAAGCTCTGTCGGGACATCGGTGTCCCGGCCGCAGAGGCCACGAAGATCCAACATTACGTCGAGAGCATGTACGCCTCCGACATGTTCGACGACAAGGAAATGCAGGCTTGGGAAATCAAGCCTTCTGCCGACAAAACCTGGGACGCGGCTAAGGCACACTTCGTGGCCATCTACAAGAGCAAGGAAAAGTTTAACGCCGAGCGTGAAGCTGATCGGGAGGGTTCGAGAGCGCCAGCAGCTTTTTTGACAGTGGCAGCCGCCCATCCAACAATCCACCACATGTTCCGTCCAGCATCACCTCCGCCTTATCACCTGCAGACCACCACTCACTCCTCGAGTACACCAACAGCTTGAGGGGGCTTTGGAGACTGCCACCGAACACGCCGCCGCCATCACTCTGGACAGCACCACGCCACTCCACAAACTTGAAGCCCAACAGAAAGCTATCCTAGACCAACAAGCTAAGTTCTTGACTCTCCTTTCACCTCCCACTGCACCTCGCCAGCAACGCAACAGATCCAATGGCACTCCACCCGCCGAAGGCAGACGCCCCCAACGCTTCTGCAACTCATGCAAGAAGGACGGCGCCTACCACGAGGATGACCAGTGTTTTGCCCTTGACAAAAACAAGGACAAACGCCCCTCTTGGTACAAAACCAAGAAATAGGATCCAGTGGAGACCGTTAGTTATTTTAATTCACTAAACCCATGTTCACTAAACTATTGGTCTCCACTTGCCTGCCCTGAAACAAAAGTTCGTTTCAATCTCCCGCCGCACCACCGTGACAACAACAGCACAGCCTGGCGACACCACATGTCCCGCAGCAGCTCCACCTTGTATCGTCCCACTACCAAATACAAGCGGCGACGCCACCCCACACCCATGACCAAACAGCAAGTCAAGCAGGGCATTTCAGACGGCACAATACCCTCCGCCATCAGCGACACCGGTGCCACTTCGACAGCAGGAGCACTCCATGATCCATTCCACTCCACTACAAAACCTTCCACCAAGGTTTTCCTCCTGCCCACAGGTGGCACTGCACAGGCTACACATATCTCCCAACTCATGCTCAATGTCCGTGCCCCTGCTAACCAAGTTGACATTGTTCCCAATCTCACACAGACTCTACTCAGCGGCAGCAAGTTTGCCGACGCTGGGTACACTGCCGTGTACGACAAGGATGAAGTCAACTTCTACGACTCCAACAAAATCCACGCCAACGCCACCTCCATCCTCCAGGGTTACAGATGTCCACACACCGGGCTTTGGCGAGTACCCTTACGCCAAATCACATGCAACATCAACAACGATACCCTCATCTTGGACTCTCCCTGTGGTACGAAATCACTCAACACTAAGTACGTCGTGCCATCCACAGAAGAAATCCGCGCCCTCCTTGCATCATCTAGTACGCGGGAGCAGCACTCCATCCTCAATGTCTACGAGCTCCCCAGTATCCAACAAACTATTCGGTACCTCCATGCCGCAGCAGGTTTTCCCACCAAAACAACATGGATGGCAGCGATTCGGCGTGGTAACTACGACACTTGGCCCCTCGTAACCGTTGCCAACGTACACAAGCATTTTCCCCAGTCAGAAGAAACACAGCAGGGGCACATGCGTAGCCAACGCCAGGGCGTGCGCTCCACCAAGACAACTCGGCATGCTCCACCGACCATACCCGCTCACACTGCCCCCTCTCTCCCTCACCATAACATATTTGTCAAGACCTACGACACCCGGGACACAGTCTACTCCGATCAAACAGGTCAGTTTCCCCATGTATCTTCCAGAGGCTACAGGTACCAGATGATCCTGTACCACACCGACAGCAACTCTATTTGGGTTGAGCCAACAAAGAACAGGACAGAGGGTGAACTCATCCTAGCACGCACCAGAGCTCTCTCCCGTATGCGAGCATGTGGACTCTCACCAAAGCGCCAAGTCCTCGACAATGAAGCATCCGCAGCATACAAGCAAGCCATCCTAGATTCAGGCATGACATACCAACTTGTCCCACCTGATGACCACCGCCGCAATGTCGCCGAAAAAGCCATACAAACGTGGAAAGATCACTTCGTTGCTGTCATTAGCGGCACAGCCGACAAATTTCCACTCCACCTGTGGTGCCAACTCATCCCACACATGGAACGTCAACTCAACCTCCTACGGCAGTCCAATGCAAACCCCAAAATCTCCGCCTATGCGCACCTCTATGGGCCACATGATTACAACGCCGCACCCTTCGCTCCGCTTGGTATGGAGGCCCTCGCTCATGATAAGCCCCATCGACGCAAGACCTACGCCCAACACTGCTCAAGAGGTTGGATCATCGGCACATCAACCGAGCACTACCGGTGCTGGAAGATATGGTCTCCCACCACCCGTAGCACGCGCATTGCCGCCACTGTGTTCTTCAAACACAAGTACCTCACCAATCCATCCGTGACCCCAACTGATGCCCCTCATCGCCGCCGCAGCCAATCTTGCTCACATCATTAAGCACAATGCCAAGGCCCAGCACGTTGGGACCAAAACCTCCAAGACCTCCAACGCTCCAACAACTTTTCAGTGACGCAGCACAGCAACCGCCGGTACCAGCAACTGCAAGCGCACCCGCCGTTATCCACGCCCCACCTCCAAGGGTGCAAACACAAACGCCAATCCCCACGGCCTGGCCGCGGCCCTCCACCAGCCACGTTATCTCTGATGATGAGGACAGTGACGACGAAACAGCGCCACCTCCAAGGGTGCCAACACGCCGCCCGCCCCCAGCCCACCTTACCAGCAGCCCGCCACTACACCACCAGCCCTCAACACTCGTAGCCGGACCCGCTCCATCACTCACGAAACCATGCTACACTTCTTGGCCACACATCACATCGGGATAACAGCCGCCAAGGCCACACAGCGGCGTTACCCACCCGACATGCTTCATGCAGTCCTCAATGATGAAACGGGTGAGTTAATGGAGTACCGCCACCTCATCGCTAACCCCAAATACCGTGACACCTGGCAGAATGCATATGGGAAAGAACTTGGCCGACTTGCGCAAGGTTTGCCCGGCATCGTGAAAGGCACGGACACCATTGCTTTCATCCAGCAATCACACGGTCCACAAGACCGATGGAAGGATGTAACTTATGGGCGTATTGTGGCTAACTTTCGCCCAGAGAAGGAAGACCCGTATCGCATTCGCCTCACAGTTGGTGGAAATCGCATCAACTACCCAGGTGACTGCGGCACGCCCACAGCCGACATGATCACCGTCAAAATACTCCTCAACAGCGTCATCTCTACATTAAACGCAAAGTTCATGACCATCGATATTAAAGATTTTTATCTTAACACCCCAATGGCACGTCCAGAATACATGCGACTCAAACTAGCCAACATACCAGCCGCCATCATTGATCTCTACAAATTACGAGACATTGCACAGGATGGATATGTCTTTGTGCGCATTCAAAAAGGTATGTATGGACTCCCACAGGCCGGCATCATTGCACAACAACTCCTCGAACAACGCCTCCAGGCCAACGGCTACCACCAAAGCAAACTCAACCCCGGTTTCTGGACTCACGATATGCGACCCATCTGCTTTGCCCTCTGTGTTGATGACTTCGAGTGAAATATGTGGGCAAAGTACACGCCGAGCATCTTATCAACACTCTCACGGGCCACTACGACATCTCCACTGATTGGGACGGACGGCGCTACATTGGTCTCACCCTGCAGTGGGACTACCGCAACCGCACCGTCCCGCCTCTCCATGCCAGGCTACTGCAAAAAAGCCGGACAATGTTTCCATCACTCTCTGCCTACCAAACCACAACACCAACCTTATCCCAGCGCTCCACGCACCTACGGCAGCAAACAACAACTATGTGCCACTGCTGACACTTCACCAGCACTGGGAAAGCAACAAAAGACCTTCGTACAAGAAGTCATTGGAGTTTTCCTTTATTATGCTCGGGCAGTTGACTGCACCATGCTTACGGCCTCGGCTCTCTTGCAACACAACAGGCCAAACCTACAACAACCACCCTAGACCGGGTCTACCAATTTTTGGATTATGCCTTATCACACCCCAACGCCGGCGTCACGTATCGAGCAAGTGACATGATTTTAGCCGCCCACAGTGACGCCTCTTATCTCTCCGAATCAAACGCACGTAGCCGCGCCGGGGGGCATTTCTTCCTTTCTGAAAATGATCATTACCCCACCAACAATGGGGCCGTCCCTCACCATTTCGCAAATCATCAAAGTCGTTATGTCTTCCGCTGCTGAGGCCGAACTCGGTGCGCTATATATCAATGCTCGTGAAGTCATTCCCTTGCGACACCTCCTTCTCGAAATGGGCCACCCACAACCACCCACACCCATTCAAACCGACAACTCTACCGCCCTTGGCGTTGTAACCAACACCATCCAACCCAAGCGCACCAAAGCCATGGACATGCGTTTCCACTGGTTGCGTTGTCGTATCAACCAGAAACATTTCCGGCCATACTGGCGCGCAGGGGCCACCAACTTAGCTGACTATGTCACCAAGCATCACCCTGCTATTCATCACCAAGCAGTCCGGCCCCTCTTCTTAACAACTGACCAACCAACACTACCAAATTCGAAACTAACAGCACCCTGCATTCCACGCCACACATTACTGCATCGCCCCATCAGCAGACCAGCTGCTAGTGCCGCATAAACCAACACAGATACGGTCTACACCATACCGCTGCAAGGGTGTGCTATGTACACATACTTTACCTGTGTACCTCATTCCTTCCCCGGCTTACCTACCTCATTACTTACACAGCGGTACAGACTTAGAACTTTACCTGTCTACCTGATTACTATACGGTATGGCTAGCATACAACAGTCATAATTTAGTAATCACCTGATTATCAATATTTACGTGTTTGCTATGCTCAGCACGATGAATCTTGCATGGAATAGAATTCTTTTTAGGTTGTCACGGTATTTTGGGAGTAGAGTTACCTTCTCATGCCAGCCAAAGTAAAGGTTGGCAAATACTACTGCAACGGATGTATCCATTGCAGTCCCGATCAACTGTAGAAAGTAGGAGTCACTGAATTTCATGATGTTGTGATGCATCACTAGTTCAAGGCCCTGCAGAATAGCACAATTCAGGGGTCTTGTTATTGGTGCTTGGTACGTATGTTCTAACCAGTGCTTCATGACTTGCATTGCATGGTCTAAGCAGATGATAGAGTACATGGATTGCACATTGAATGTTACGAGTTTCGCATTGGGCGGTACTCGAATTTCAATTACCTCATGCCTAAAGGTGTTAGAATCTTTGACACACCACGGGAAGTGCGTCATCAGTTTTCGCAGCTGGTGATCCAGTCATTTACTGACTGCCTCTATTGATGTGCCTACCTTCGCAACAATGGGCCTCAGTTTCACTGGGTTTTGTGGACTTTGGCAGTGGCACGGAAGCGGGCGATGTTGTCTCTGTGGATTTTGCGGGTGCACTCAAAGAAGGTGAGTACTGGCCATCCAAGGACTCTTCTGTTCGTGGATGTGAAGTCATCAAACTTGTTGTTGAGGTCTACTTGTTGATGAGGTCTTGCAGTTTTTCGCGGTCGTTGTCGGTGATATTTTTGTAGACTTGTTGATTTCCGAGGTGCTCTTTGATGCATTGCTTGATATAGTCATCACGTTGCATGATGACGACCACCATGTTGTTTTTTCTCCCATATCACTATGAATTTTTTGTGATTGGCGAGGTTGCGGAGGGCTGAGTTTTGAAGGGGGGTGATGTTTGGTCTTGCATATATCTTGTGTTTGGTTTGCTCCTCGGTCATGTTTTTCTTGAACTTTTCAAGAGCTGTTGCTACTTCTTCGTTTGCCTTGGGGGGTCCCAATTGGGATTGCGGATGTACAGTTTGGGGTTGAACCCCATGCCCATCTCTTCACGCATCAGATACTTTGTCCTGATGTTGTTTTCAAACCTGTTGAGTGACTTATTGATGTTATTTGTCGGGAAGTTTGTTTTGATGCAGAATTTTAGTCCCAGACGGAGGAGGGATGACATCTACCCAATTCAATTTTGCTGCACAGCCATAGCCAGCCATAGCCTCTGGTAACCATGTGTCCATTCAAGAAGACAACATAATGGCATCCAACGGAATGGAAAGCACTGTTTAACACGAACAAACTTTCGTCCTTAAAGGGGAGAAGATCCCAAAAGCAAGACTCTCCCAAATCCTCAAAAGATGTGGTTCTGTCCCTTGACGACACCCTCCTCCAAATCCAAACCAATGCCAACACCCACTATTTCGCATGCACCACCTGCCCTCACTCCCAACCCATCACCACGCCCCAAATCCAAAAATCATACCCCACACGTAAAAAAGTTGATGATATCCTTGGTGGAGAGAATGCATGGGATAATGTTGATAGGACCATGGTGGTTTGTCTGGCTTTTAGTTTGGAGATGTGTATTTTTTGCAGATGCAAATTTGTAGTGTGGATGAGCCCGTGAGTGTTTTTTATAAGTGCGTCAAGTGTGCGCATCAATGGAATGATAAGTGAGGATGGCAAATGATGAAGATTTGTATGGTATTTATGTCCACAAATGAAGATATATTTGCAACAAACAATGTCCCATGCATGTTGATTCTGTGTATGCTGGGCCCATCAGGATTCTTGGCATGTGTTGAGTGATAGTGATATATTGTTTGCAAATATTAGATGAAAGGTTTTCCCATTACGGCAACATAAGCTCTGAAGCATTGAGTGTTATCATCATGTTGACTCTTTCACGCTTCTGAAAGACATTGACTGCGCCCATATCTTCTTCAAATAGAGATAGCTCAAAATTTTATTTCAACATTCCAATTATGAACTTATGAACGTCACATCATAACAATGCTAGTATTACTACATAATTCTTACACCATGAGCTCATGTCCTACTGCGATAGCAATCACAGCTACGAGAATACACAACCAATGTGGCATATCTTCATTCTCTCTCCTTAACTACATCGTTTCTTGTTTGTTTGACAAAGACAGAACGGACGCTCAAATGAGATAATGTTGATATTGACTAATTAAAGAATATTTATCGTATGAGCTCCACAATTTCTACAGTAGCAATTGATTTAAATTATTTACATGGAAGGATGTTGTTTATGCGTAAGGCTACTGCTCATCCTCCTCGTCATCTGACAGGACATACTTAATGGCAGCATCAATTGCTTGATTTAAGTCATCATAGTACCACCAAATGGATGCCCATTCCGAACTTGGCATCTTTTCATTGTCAAGATCTCCGTCATGTGGCAGAACCAATTTACTTTCATAATCCACTTTTCTGGTATGTATTCCCTTCAACCGCTTCAAATGACGCAACAAATATTGACCTCATCTGGCATACTGTGTTTAAACCATAGTACCTCCAAGTCCCAGACGAATTTTGTGACAGACACATTTCTATCTCATCTCCCTCTTCGACTTCCCCAGATGAATCCAATCTCCAGTGTTGTGGTAATGATTCTACCAAACCAAAGTGTGCGAACGTGTCTGAGGTTGGCTGACTACTCAATGTTCACAGTTGTCAAAGTCTGCTTCGCTGCATGGATTGCATCTGTTGTAGCTGTAAGCCAGACACATGAGACTATGTTAAAACAGACGGTCAACAAGTGAAAGGAACGTATGCTTTATTGGATCAACACGTACGTATTATAGATCTGCTCTCCCACCAAGAAAGTACCAACCTTGTCAGGCCTGAACGACAAATTATTCAATTTGTCAGGATCATTCGAGAAATTGGCCGCATCATAAATCAGTATCATCAACGTATCTTCATCCCGAGAAGATGCCAAATAAATCACCATTCGCTCAATCGGATCCTCCTGATGGCCATTGCATCCATTTATCCACTCTGTTTCAAAGATTTCTAGCCTTACAGTAAATATATTTGCAAATCAATAAAAATAACGTCTTTAGTAGCCAAGTCAGAGTTAAATACACGTAGTCGATAGTATACGAAGAGCCCATGATGTTGCCATGGACGATGGTCAACACAACTTACCACTTACAAGACGTGTTGTTCTGGGACAGCGTCAGCAGATCCAAAATGATGTGGAATGATGATGTGCGCAGACGACAACTAGGGCACTTAGTGAGCAAGTCGAACGCGAGATCGCTGGGGATGGATGTATAGAATGAGTGACGGTTGCTGGTTTGTATCAGATGGCCGTGATGTTTACAATATATTGTGTTTTGATGGACGTCAATTTTATGGTGCTATTCCCATCTTATTTTATTTGGGTGTGGGAGGAAGGCGGTGGATATGTGTTTCGGGCGCATTTTTTCTACTAGTAGAGCCTCTAGCAAAAGGAAGTGACCCGCAACCTTAAAGATGCCAGTATGGTATGGCCCCACATTCCGGATCTTTCATTCGAGCCATCTGTCAGACTATCTGGCAGGAGGTGTCTTCAAACATATGTTGGACATCGCTCGAAATTAGATATGATGCTAGATTTCTAACGTGGAACTAAACGAATGAATTAGAGTGTCCATGTTTTGTAAATTTGTGAGTGACCAACTTTAAGTTTGTTCGTCATTTTATCTCTCCCTAGAGGATATCACCGGTCCGTTGAAGTGTACTAACAAATATAAAAACAGTCGACTAAAAAATTTGATCAAATTTGTGAGCAACTTAACAAATTTGAAGGTTGCTTGCAAGTCGTAGAGAGTACTGAATTCCTACCGTTCAGCATTTTCTTCCGATTCTGGTAGTTAACTTTTGTGTGGAAGGCTTTTGTGGTCTGTCCATAACCACGAGAGTTGATCGCTGACAAATTTGGTCTGTAAACATGGACACACGAGAAAAGAAAATTGTTAGTTTGAAATTTGTTCGTGACTTCTACTCCAACAACTACCAAATTTAAAGTTGGTCGCTCGCAAATTTACAAGACATGGACACTCTGTCAGAGTAAAGATCTGATTTCACACAATTCAAAAGTAATTCGGGCGTGGACAAGGAATGGTTCTGCGTATTCCCGGCAGAATTGCAACTCCTTGGTAGTGCAAACGTCGACAAGGAATTGCAAAGTGCGTTTTGCAATCGAGGGCAATTGCTTAGCAATTGCAAATTACCAAGCATTCTGCCTACCAAAGACGATGACTCTCCACACTAAGAGAGTCGATGTACGGTACGGTTTCAACAGAATATTGACTTGGATTAGTGATTCATCCTTCCTTGTAACCCATCATCAATATCATAGATTACCTCACCATTTTTTGCGAGACATCATAAAAAAATCTATGATTTTGCCACGTTCTAAGAAAAAGTCTACGCTGGAAAATGCTAACTAAAATAGCCGTCTTCGTGTAGATGGAGACAAAATCATAGAACGATTCTATGATATCGTCTAGTACCAAAATTGGGCACGAAGACTGCGCACAAACATCATAGACGAGATATCCTATATTGTACTTTACATGGTTTTGTACCATAACAGCACAACTAGGATTATTAAATATAATATATGTTCTAAACAGGGTGTTACCTACTTAGGCTCAAAATTGCTGGGTGTAATTATGTATGAAAATATATTTTGGAGAAGGTCTAACAAATTCTTAGTATATTGAGAGATGTCTGAATGTTCTGTGACTTTATTTTAATCTCTCACTAAAGGAGAAATGTGTCGCTAAATTGTCTATAATGGCAAATTCAACGAGTTAAATGCTAGAGCAATCAAATTTCACTATGTGCTCACCACATATTAGTTTTCACTGTGGTAGATTAGGTTCCATTACCTTTATGTTCACTTTGATTGCTAAACATAGTACTAACCCAACTCTTAATTCAACAAGGAATGGGGCTTAAATGTGAACATGAAACTGCATGGGAGAGTGAGATGTTAAGATAGTCACACAGCGTCTCTCATCTCCTTCATCTCTTTTTTGAGGCAAAAGCAGGGCATCAAAGTAGCTCAAAAAACAAGCAAGCAAAATTTGAGTTGTGGCACTAGTGAATGGGATCTTTTAATTCGAATAATAATATTCAATGAGCTTCTAAAATGGAAAGGAACCACTATCTAACCTTTATCTAATCCTTCAACCCCAGTGCCTTATCTTGGTCATTTTAGCACAAGGAGACTCAATATAGGACTGCCTAATTCCAGTCTGGGGTCTGGAATATTACTTTCATCATGAGGGTAGACTTGTGAATAAAACGGAATGAGTTCAAAAAACCATCATCTCACCTTACCCTTACAGAAACACGGAACCAGCTTTTCATTGCTGTTTTCACTAAGCGGGTGAAGGTTGCAGCTCCAGAATAAGGCTGCTGATCAAGATGGCAGACAAGATGTGGACTGCAAAGAAGGAATAAATTTCAAGATGTAGATCATAGCACCAGATAAAAATGAAGGCTTCATTTTTTTCTCACCTTGCAGTCATCATCCCTGTTCAATTTCATTCCTTGTATTGTTGCAGTACAGCAACGTACAATGTTCAGTCTGAGGGATTAGATACTAATGTGGTATCAATGGTGCAGTAATCTGTTGTAAATGAAAATATCAATTTAGAAATGGGATGTCCGTTTTTTCACCTTATGCATGCAGCACATGTTCATTTGGAATGTTGTGCAAAATTAAAAAACACAAGAGTATTGGTCAATCTTGGGTGTGTCCTGATTGGGCATCAATTTATGCCAAGTACTTTTAAAGGACAAAGTATTATTCCTACATCGTATGAAAAGCATAGTAAGGACAAAACATAAAGTCTCCTCTGAAAAATTGAATACCGTACCACACATACAACATACCCTCAATGGTAGAGCTGGAGACTGCTGATCTGTTACTGTTACTAAGGGATCTTAGTATTTTGGTTGCAGGATTTTAAGTCTCTATGAAATATAGACATTTTTTGAAGTGAAATAATCAAGATTTTTTTAAATCTTAGTTGTGTTGGAAACTGAGACCTTTTCTCCTTCTTCTCCTTCTTCTCCTCCTCCTTCTTCTCCTTCTTCTCCTTCTTCTCCTTCTTCTCCTTCAGTGAGACAGTTTTTTTGCTTTTTGCCAAAACAGGTACTGACTAGAAAGTGGATCTGAAGTTACCTGTAAATAATTCATTTTTTGCTTGGACTTACACCGGTAGTTACAGTGTTTTAAGTATCTGTCTACCTTTAAAATTATATCTTTTTGTATAACGTATGACATTATTTTCTAGAATGTTTCTGTAAACTTGAAGGGCACATAAGTCACAAATTATCATTTTAATCATACAACAATGGTTCTGTAAACTTGAAGGGAATGTTATTGTGTCACAAAAGAGTGTCTACGTCTAACAAGAATGATTTCGCAAACTAAAAATGGTTACATACTGTTAAAATGGGCGCGGGAGCGCGGCGCGCGCGAAGCGCGCATGGCGCTCTTGCCCATTTGCAACTATGGTACTATAGTACATATTAATTAAGCGTAGAAAAGTGGCATACTACTACAAGCCCTTTCTTTCAAAAGTACGTCTTCCTCTGTCTCTACAAATCGCATTCTGTTTCGCTAGCTACAAAAAATCTTGCAGCGGCTGCTGGTAATACATAGTTCTTGTAATCAAAACATGTCATGATCACAAGAATTGTAATTTCTCGCGATATACATGCAAAGATGGTGGCAAACAGATGGCAAGGAAAGAGTTTCAGTCGGAGTATAAAGTGCTGGAGATTCTCACGGAACTATCAAGGTTCCAAAAAGATTCCTCCCACGCACGCACCGCAAGAACAAAATGGTTCCCCCCGAGAGACCGTGAATAGAGGTGGCAGTCACCTCTCACAATCACACCAAACCTTGGGGAACCATTTGCAATCAGGGGCAGATGTCAAAACCTCCATCTTTGGCTGGGGTCTGATCAGCCGTCCCATTGACGACTTAGTTTTTGTCCCGCTCTCCTGATCCCGTGACGTTCTTAGCGCCTTATGTCGGACGATTTCCCCGCTTTCACGCCTCAACACTTTGCGGCTCTTGCCGCCTCCCTCACCGGTGATCGTCCGCCCTCACCGAACCCTTCTCCTCCGTCTAGTCGCACGTCGCGGGACGGTGAGTCCTTTGTGCATGTTTCCCCTGCGGGTGCGGGTGTTGTTTTTTCCGGGGGGGTGCCCCTTTCATCTTCGACAAAGACGGATGTTGACGCCCGCAATTTAGATACTATCACGGGCAGGTTGTACTCATTGTCACGCTTTCTCATGGCGATCGACGATGACCCAGAAGTTGGACTTCCGGGAGCAGACCTTCAGGGTTTTAATTTGCGGAAACCATTGCCTCGCCGCTCGGCCGACTCAAAGCCTTTCCCCTCCACACTCAACCAGCTCGCCTCCTCCCACTTTCGATTCCTTACCCCAACGGGCGGAGCTTCTCGATCTACTAGCGAAGAAGCCTCCTCGAGTGGGGGCCTACCGTTTGTTCCGTTTCGAAGGGAACCCCGAGTCCATTTGCGGAGGTCTAGTTGGGAAAGACGACGCGGGAATGTGCATTAAACCCAAACACCTCTGTTCAGTTAGGGCTCATGACACCAAAAAGGCTTGGGCCGCCCTCGACATCGCTAAAGATTTGGGGGCGTATTTCATTCAATACACTCGGGCGGGCCATGACGCGGTCCACGTCTCTCCCTGCATACCAGGAGCCATAGGCGATTCTTGCCCAATCATCCAAAGGTTTAAAGGACATCAGGAAGGAGTAGACACTTGGGCAGCCCTCTTTAAAATGTCAATGGACAATCACTGGCAGGATCCCTCTTTCCTCAAGAGGGACATCGAAGATGCGGACGCGGTAGTCGCAGCCAACGAAGATGTTTTCGGAGATTCCCTCAAGTCGGGTAGGAAGAAGCCTAGGGTCGTCCGGACCCCCCTCAAAGGAGCCTCCTCGGAGGAAAAGGCTAATCATGGAGCACTGTTTGCCCTCGAAGACAGGCTCGTCGAAAACGAAGCAAGAATCTACACTTTGGAAGCCGTGGTGGGGGAAGCCCCAGATGACTCTCCTCAAACATGGTTGAGGGTGGGCTTGGGAAATTTAGCCTCATGTTACGCCTCCCTCCAAGATCAGATGGGTGTACTCGAAGAAAGATCTGGCACCCATGCCGCAATGGTCACTGAGTTGCAAAGGAAAATGGATCGCAAACTCACTGCAGTTTCTTTTTCGAACTTTTCAAGCACCCCATCTCAACAGGATTTAGCTCGTCTCAAAAGAGACCAGGACACGTTGCGACAAGGGATGTTGGATATGTTGGCCATGGTCCAAAGTCTTTCCCAACGCCCCACCCCAGTCGAGAGGCACTCCTCTCAGGAGCTAGACCGAAACTATACTCCTTTAGCCCTTTTCAATTCCGAACTTAGCTTGCTCAAGGCGACGGTATCTGCCATGGAAAAATGCGTCGAAGTCACCTTTGGCAGGTTTTCATTTAGGAACCTGCACGATTGCAAGGACTTCATCATGAAACATTGCCCGCAACAAGGCAGCGTCCCCATCCATCAATGTATGAATACACTCAACTCCCTACTCAAGTCCCTGGGAGGCGACGTGGTCACTGAGAGAGAATCCAACCTCGAAGAAGTGACCCAATTTAAGACGGGAAAGATGTCTGCCCAATCACGCGTCCTTGCCTCTTTGAAGTCTCGCACCCCGTCATGGTTGGTAAAGGGAAATAGGGAATCAAACGATGATCCCAACAACACGGACCCGATGACAGTCATGTCTTCGTTTTCAGCCTGGGACAAACAGGATGGCATCACTGGCTTGGTCCCACAAGCCATGGAGGCTTTTAAGTCGATCCTCCCCACTTTAGAAGATCTCATCAAGAACTCTTGCGAGGGACACCCAATGGCCGCGATGGTCTTTTTAGAGATGTTATCCACATCTTTCCTCTTAATGGAGAAGTGGTTTGGGAAGACTTCGTCTTTCTACTTGCGAACCCTCATCAATACTTTCAGGGGACCTTGCTTCACCAAGGAGCAACAGCAGTCTGTGTGGGATTTCACCAAAATCCTCAGCAAGGTGCTCTTCGCGGAGTTGTCAAAAGCCTCTTCATGTGCCCGGGCAGCCTCTTCTTCCGACCCTTTCACACTGAACTCCCTCGTTTTGTGGGCCTCCGTTCAACACCACTCGGTCATGAAGGCTTTCAAGGAACATGACTTCGAGGGACATCCGGAGGTCCAGCCCAAGGTCTTGGATTACCTGGGGCGAAACGCCGTCCCCAAACAATCTATCAACGACCTCACAAAGAAGGTCTCCGACGCCCTCACCACCTTGAACCAAGTGTCCACGGTCACCAAACAAGCCAAGGCAACGGCGGACAAAGCCCTCTCTCAAGTCAATAAAGGAGCGGCGGCCGCCCCAGGACGCGTCCCTAAGAATCGACGGGGGGCCCCTGATGGGGACAAGACCTGACCGCCCTCGCATCCCTCGTCCACATCTTCGCCTTTTTCGGGAAACTCTCCCCGGGAAACGGTTACCTTCCCTGACCCGGACCCTCCCCCACCACTTCATTCCGGCCGTCTTCCCTTACGCTCAAAAGAGCGATCACTCAATGGGGTCATCTCTGGGACGATACCCTTTCGTCCCAAGCAGGGCACAGCTGAAATACGATGTTCGTCCCTGTCTATGTGGCTATTCGTCGCCCCAGCCCTGGGTTTTGACATTATCAGGATCAGATCTCGGCCCTCCCCTTTCCTCGATGCTCTTCATGCCTTCTGGGAGCATGCTACAGTTCTGACAGGTCGACACCGGCTGACACATTCTCAACGTATCCCTTCCGTCATCTTTTCAGACTTCTCCGGCATCTGTCCAGCAACTTCCACGTCATACTGGGCCCTTTGGACGGTGTCCCACGTTTTCCACTTCAACAGCCCGTCTGAAGTCGTGACCCCCACGGGTTGGTCTCTTCGGACCGTTCCTATCACTCACTCAGCGGTAGGGGGCTCCACAGACACGTTGGTGTTGGTCAGGGTCCTGTTGCCTCCGCAAATCCCTTGTGTCCCCTTTCACTCTTCGGGATACCCCCTTCAACCGTGGCGACCTATCCTGGGGGTCTTGGATAGCACAGTGGGTGGTGCCTCGTCTCCTCCCCCCCTCCCACCAGGAGACAACTCCCCCATCGTCCGCCGGGACACCTCAGACCAGCAGGTCATCCTCCCCTGCGGGGATTGTTCCCTGCCTCCTCCATCTCCGTTCGATGCCGCTGCCCTTCCGTCTTTTTGCCCACCATATGGGTTTGCCATCCTCTCACTCCTGCCGAAATCGGGGGCGCGTGTGATTTGCCAATCTCAGCCATTGATGTGGCCCGTCGGGGAGGGACCCTCCATCTTTTACCTTCTCTCTGCCCCAACCCTCCGGGAAAGGTCCTCTATGGAGGCGCGGACCTTCTATTGTCCTTCTATTTACCGGGGGTTCATTATTTTTCTTCTCCTGGGCCACCCAACTCCGTCTCCCAGAAACGCCCTCCCGCCGCCATGGTTTCGGATCTGCCTATCTCCCTCCACAAGCACCAAAAGCTCTCCGTCTCGTCCTTCCACGACTCCATCTCACCTATCACCCCGTCTCTTGTGGTCAAAAACGAGGGCCAAAAGGTGGACGGGGCACAGATCCCTTACGCTCTCTGGGACAAAATGTTCCTTGACTTCTTCCCCCCTCATTTCCCACCCCTGGTGATGCACTGGAGAGAGGCTTTAGATCGCTGGCGGCAGGCTGCTCTCTCATGGTGGAAGCACAAGGTCCTTAGATCTTTTTGAACCGATCAACGCAATCGCCTCCTCTTGACTCAACGAACCCTCCTCACTAAGCTCCGTGCGACTTTGTACCTCTCCCCAACTTGGCGAAAGCACCGGAAGCTCGGACCTGGGTGGGCTTACACTTGGTCCTCGGAACAGCACGCCCAGTATTCGTCCTTGTGGAAGATGTTTCGGACTCGATCGGACCAACGATCCGACCTCGCTGCGGGAATCGACTGCCTACGATAAGTAGGCGAGTCGTCTTGGTGGGAATGGGAGGGGGATCAAGGTTCCTGTTTTGGCGGTGGCCGGGCCTCTACCGCGCCTACGCACGAGATGGACAGCCACATCTTTGGGTCAAAAAACCCAATGTTTACAAGCGCCCACAACCCCCACCAAAGACACAATCAGACGGGGCTTTAGTCACTGACAAGATTTCAAAGTTACGCCGTAAACGGTATTTGGAGCCTGGCCCGGTTCGGAGTTTAATACCGTATCTCTATGTCCCTAAAGGGATGTCGGACATTAGAGTGGTTTTCAACGGGACGTCCTGCAGCTTAAACGGATCCCTCTTTGCCCTGCATTTTTCCCTACCCACGGTAGCAGACATCCTCAGATCTCTAGACATTGGGTACTTCCAAAGCAACAGTGATTATCAAGAAATGTTCTATAATTTCTTACTGCATCCGACTTTTTGTGAACTGGCCGGTGTAGACGTCACCCATGTCCGGACCAACGAACCCTGGGAAGAAGAGAGATGGCGATGCTGGGAGCGCTTCTGCCGAAATTACTTCGGGCAAACGGATTCACCTGGGCGCTCCATTCAAATGGGGGTGAAGGGGAAGCAGATCGCTTTGGGAGACAGAAGCGACCCCTCCAACCCATACCATTGGGATCATGTCGAACTAAACCTCCCTGGTGACCCTCTCTACAGCCCCAGACGACCCTGGGTTTCCAAGCGAAGGAGGGACGGTCACATAGCCAGCGATTCCTCCGTCTACGTTGACGACAGTCGTCACATTGGTTTTGACAAAGCTACCTGCTGGGCCACCACCCGCCGTTTCTGTTCAATTGTAGGTTGGCTGGACATGCAGGATGCTTCTCGTAAGAGAACAGAGCCAACTCGCAGACCTGGACCCACGGCCGGAAGCGTTCTACACACGGATGGTTCCATCATCCTTACCGTTTCCCGGGAAAAATGGACAAAAACTCAAAGCCTAATCCTGTTGGACGCAAGTGTCAGGCTTCATAAACTTCGGTTGGAGCAGATCCGAGGGTTTCTGATATACATCTCCAGGACCTTCGAATGGTCAGTCCCCTATCTGAAGGGGCTCCATCTTACCATCGACGGATGACGGCCCAACAGAGACTCGGAGGGCTACAAGCTAAAACCAACGGGACCCCCGGCCCATCCCCCCTACGAATGGGAAGGCGACATTTGCCCGGACCTCCCGACCCCTGTTTCAAACACCCCCTCAAATCCACCAGAGACCGTCGCCCCTGTACCACGGCTTCGGTACGATATCAACGCCCTGCTCAAGCTCTTTGAGGGATCAGAGCCAGCCCGAGTCCCCATCAGAGCCTCACACACTACGGCCCTTTATTTAATGGGGGACGCTAGCCGCGTTGGCTTTGGATCCGCACTCTGGGATCAATGCGAGATTAAATACGAAGCCGGAGACCATGCCTGGGGTTATGCCCAAAACACTTCGAACTATCGAGAGGCGGACAACCTCGTCTCCCGGATTGAAGACCTCGCCCGCTTGGGCACTTTGGACAATTCCGAGCTATTTATCATCACCGACAACCAGCCTTTCGAGGGTACTTTCTACAAAGGTCATTCCTCATCCCCGGGCTTAAGCGAAGTCATCCTACGCCTTCGTCTCGTCCAGATGTCCACCTCCTGCATCCTCCACGTCATCCACGTGGCCGGAAAATGTATGAAGACCGCCGGGATTGACGGCCTCTCCAGGGGAGACTTCATGGAGGGCATGATGACCCCTGGGAATACCCCCTGTCCTTCCTCCCTTTTCACTTAGGGGCCAACCAGCGGGCGGAACGGTCAATTGAGCCCTGGGTGCAATCGTGATGGCAGGAAAGGGACGGCCGCCCATGGGGAGAATCACCGATCAAGCTACTATCCCCACAGGACTGGTTCGAACTCCACCACATCCCCGGACCCTGGCTGTGGTGCCCGCCCCCTTCAGCTATGACGGCCGTGCTGGAGATGTTTGCCGAGGACCGACTGGCGCACCCCTTTATCCCTCATGTGTTTGTCTTGTCTCGTTTAATGACCCACTTGTGGCACAAGACTTTGGGAAAGGACACCGACCTACTCGTAACCCTGAACACTAACCACCCTTTCTGGCCCTCCTCACAACATGAACCCCTGGTCATCGCCATCATTCTTCCTTGTACCCACAGAGACGACTACTTGGGAACTTGGGTGGCTCAGGGAACTCCTCCCTTCGAACGCCTCCAGAATTACATCCATGATATGTACACATACTTTACCTGTGTACCTCATTACTTACACAGCGGTACAGACTTAGAACTTTACCTGTCTACCTGATTACTATGCGGTATGGCTAGCATACAACAGTCATAATTTAGTAATCACCTGATTATCAATATTTACGTGTTTGCTATGCTCATCAGTGATTACTAAATTTTTTGCACTGAGCAACACCTGCAAAACATCCACGACAACAACGACCAAAATCAGCCACCACCATGTCCTCGCCCACCGCGAACGAAGCCACCGTCTATGAGGCCGTACGAGCCATCATAGCACCACTGCTGCTCGACAAGATCGTGGGCCAACCAACGACCTCCACCGTAAACCATCTCCGGCAACAAATCGCAAAAATAGCGGCAGCCGTCAAAACTACGAGCTGGGGTGGACGTCATGGTCATCTCGCACTCGTGCTCACCGACGCCGAGTATCGCACGGTCACGGGCAACCCGGACATCACCATCGACCGCCTCCCAACGCCGCCGATTGTCGCGGCAGGCCTCACAAACACCACCACGCTCACGAATCGAGCATCGATCACGGGCCTGCACAACCTCGCTTGCCAAGAGTTTTGGAAGCAAGAAGCCGTCGATGCGCTCATCGTCAACAAACTTGTGCGTGTGGCGGTCGATCCCACGTACGTCGAGGAGCTCGAAGACGACTACGTGGGCTACAGCGGCCAAATGATCAAGACGATCGTCCAGCATCTCCGCACCGAATGGTGCATCGTCACGACCCTCGAGAAAAAACAAGCAGCCCAAGCCTTCCACGTCCAATGGGACTTCACTAGCCATATCACGAAGTTTGCCCTTGAACTCGACAAGCAACAAACGCTCTGTCGAGACATCGGTGTCCCGGCCGCAGAGGCCATGAAGATCCAACATTACGTCGAGAGCATGTACGCCTCCGACATGTTCGACGACAAGGAAATGCAGGCTTGGGAAATCAAGCCTTCTGCCGACAAAACCTGGGACGCGGCTAAGGCACACTTCGTGGCCATCTACAAGAGCAAGGAAAAGTTTAACGCCGAGCGTGAAGCTGATCGGGAGGGTTCGAGAGCGCCAGCAGCTTTTTTGACAGTGGCAGCCGCCCATCCAACAATCCACCACATGTTCCGTCCAGCATCACCTCCGCCTTATCACCTGCAGGCCACCACTCACTCCTCGAGTACACCAACAGCTTGGAGGGGGCTTTGGAGACTGCCACCGAACATGCCGCCGCCATCACTCTGGACAACACCACGCTCCTCCACAAACTTGAAGCCCAACAGAAAGCTATCCTAGACCAACAAGCTAAGTTCTTGACTCTCCTTTCACCTCCCACTGCACCTCGCCAGCAACGCAACAGATCCAATGGCACTCCACCCGCCGAAGGCAGATGCCCCCAACGTTTCTGCAACTCATGCAAGAAGGACGGCGTCTACCACGAGGATGACCAGTGTTTTGCCCTTCACAAAAACAAGGACAAACGCCCCTCTTGGTACAAAACCAAGAAATAGGATCCAGTGGAGACCGTTAGTTATTTTAATTCACTAAACCCATGTTCACTAAACTATTGGTCTCCACTTGCCTGCCCTGAAAAAAAAGTTCGTTTCAATCTCCTGCCGCACCACCGTGACAACAACAGCACAGCCTGGCGACACCACATGTCCCGCAGCAGCTCCACCTTGTATCGTCCCACTACCAAATACAAGCGGCGACGCCACCCCACACCCATGACCAAACAGCAAGTCAAGCAGGGCATTTCAGACGGCACAATACCCTCCGCCATCAGCGACACCGGTGCCACTTCGACAGCAGGAGCACTCCATGATCCATTCCACTCCACTACAAAACCTTCCACCAAGGTTTTCCTCCTGCCCACAGGTAAAAACCTCCAAGACCTCCAACGCCTCCAACAACTTTTCAGTGACGCCGCACAGCAACCGCCGGTACCAGCAACTGCAAGCGCACCCGCCGTTATCCATGCCCCACCTCCAAGGGTGCAAACACAAATGCCAATCCCCACGGCCTGGCCGCGGCCCTCCACCAGCCACGTTATCTCTGATGATGAGGACAGTGATGACGAAACAGCGCCACCTCCAAGGGTGCCAACACGCCGCCCCGTCCCCAGCCCACCTTACCAGCAGCCCGCCACTACACCACCAGCCCTCAACACTCGTAGCCGGACCCGTTCCATCACTCACGAAACCATGCTACACTTCTTGGCCACACATCACATAGGGATAACAGCCGCCAAGGCCACACAGCGGCGTTACCCACCCGACATGCTTCATGCAGTCCTCAATGATAAAACGGGTGAGTTAATGGAGTACCGCCACCTCATCGCTAACCCCAAATACCGTGACACCTGGCAGAATGCATATGGGAAAGAACTTGGCCGACTTGCGCAAGGTTTGCCCGGCATCGTGAAAGGCACGGACACAATTGCTTTCATCCAGCAATCACCGCGTTCCACAAGACCGATGGAAGGATGTAACTTATGGGCGTATTGTGGCTAACTTTCGCCCAGAGAAGGAAGACCCGTATCGCATTCGCCTCACAGTTGGTGGAAATTGCATCAACTACCCAGGTGACTGCGGCACGCCCACAGCCGACATGATCACCGTCAAAATACTCCTCAACAGCGGCATCTCTACATTAAACGCAAAGTTCATGACCATCGATATTAAAGATTTTTATCTTAACACCCCAATGGCACGTCCAGAATACATGCGACTCAAACTAGCCGACATACCAGCCGCCATCATTGATCTCTACAAATTACGAGACATTGCACAGGATGGATATGTCTTTGTGCGCATTCAAAAAGGTATGTATGGACTCCCACAGGCCGGCATCATTGCACAACAACTCCTCGAACAACGCCTCCAGGCCAACGGCTACCACCAAAGCAAACTCAACCCCGGTTTCTGGACTCACGATTGGCGACCCATCTGCTTTGCCCTCTGTGTTGATGACTTCGGAGTGAAATATGTGGGCAAAGTACACGCCGAGCATCTTATCAACATGCTCACGGGCCACTACGACATCTCCACTGATTGGGACGGACGGCGCTACATTGGTCTCACCCTGCAGTGGGACTACCGCAACCGTCGGACAACGTTTCCATCACTCTCTGCCTACCAAACCACAACACCAACCTTATCCCAGCGCTCCACGCACCTACGGCAGCAAACAACAACTATGTGCCACTGCTGACACTTCACCAGCACTGGGAAAGCAACAAAAGACCTTCGTACAAGAAGTCATTGGAGTTTTCCTTTATTATGCTCGGGCAGTTGACTGCACCATGCTTACGGCCCTCGGCTCTCTTGCAACACAACAGGCCAAACCTACAACAACCACCCTAGACCGGGTCTACCAATTTTGGATTATGCCTTATCACACCCCAACGCCGGCGTCACGTATCGAGCAAGTGACGTGATTTTAGCCGCCCACAGTGACGCCTCTTATCTCTCGAATCAAACGCGCGTAGCGCGCCGGGGCATTTCTTCCTTTCTGAAAATGATCATTACCCCACCAACAATGGGGCCGTCCTCACCATTTCGCAAATCATCAAAGTCGTTATGTCTTCCGCTGCTGAGGCCGAACTCGGTGCGCTATATATCAATGCTCGTGAAGTCATTCCCTTGCGACACCTCCTTCTCGAAATGGGCCACCCACAACCACCCACACCCATTCAAACCGACAACTCTACGCCCTTGGCGTTGTAACCAACACCATCCAACCCAAGCGCACCAAAGCCATGGACATGCGTTTCCACTGGTTGCGTTGTCGTATCAACCAGAAACATTTCCGGCCATACTGGCGCGCAGGGGCCACCAACTTAGCTGACTATGTCACCAAGCATCACCCTGCTATTCATCACCAAGCAGTCCGGCCCCTCTTCTTAACAACTGACCAACCAACACTACCACTAACAGCACCCTGCATTCCATGCCACACATTACTGCATCGCCCCATCAGCAGACCAGCTGCTAGTGCCGCATAAACCAACACAGATACGGTCTACACCATACCGCTGCAAGGGTGTGCTATGTACACATACTTTACCTGTGTACCTCATTACTTACACAGCGGTACAGACTTAGAACTTTACCTGTCTACCTGATTACTATACGGTATGGCTAGCATACAACAGTCATAATTTAGTAATCACCTGATTATCAATATTTACGTGTTTGCTATGCTCAGCAATCCAACGGGGACTTAGACTTTGGTCTAGGGGTCAACCCGAGGAATTGCCTAACTCGGAGGGGCATATGCCGGGTCTGTGGCAAACCCAGGAAGAATGGCTCAGGGCTGTTTTGCTCGAATTTCTTTCTCTGGCGAGAACATTTCCCCCCATGCAGGAATGTGTGGTGCGGGGGCTGTTACAAGCAAGCCCCGACGTCGCGATGAAATGCCTCTAGAGTCTCCCGAGTCCCCGGAGTTCAAAACCAGGCGTGATGGGGCACATAATGGGGGTCCCCTTCGAATGTGACCTCTGTCACTTTCGCAATGTTTCTCTCAGAGACCCGGTGTGGGACGATCCCCGTGACGCGTTCCAATTGACGTGCATTAGGCGAGCCATCTTAGATGCTTTTTGGGCCAGACGCCTGTCTACCGTTGCCCTTAATTCGGAGACGAATGTGGCTGGACTACACTCAAGCCACCTCAACTTTTGATCTTCCCAACCTCATGCCTCCCATGGGATCTCACGAGGTAAAGGATAGAGTGGAAATGGGAGTGGCTTTGGTCACGTTGCTCGCTTCTCTGCGCCCAGGACTCTACGCCCGCCATTTGCAATATCAGGCTATGAGAAAGACCCCACCTGGTTCTCGAACATATACCATGCCGGGGCCGCCTACGATACCAGCTCGTTGTATTCGAAAGATGAGAGGAAGCTACACGAGACTTCCTGTCCAACAGCGGGCTAGTGGTTTGTACGTTTCAAGCATGGGGCAAGATTAAGGATGGGAGAAATTAGGCATCAGAATGAAGCCCTGTCCTCTGCTGTGGTCTTGGCCATCCTCAGGGAGGTTGACTTGGACTGGAGCGCGGAAACATCCGACCTACAGCGACACACACTCGAGGAGTTTGCCGCAGCTCTCCTGATCTTGTTCGGGACAGCGCTACGCGGTGAAGAGGTTACTCTGGTGTCCTTTAGGGGCATGCTAGAAACTTGGGAAGAGTGCTTAGGGGCTCACCCCAACCCTTTCGTAATGGTATCGCTTCACGGGAGGTTTAAGGGGGAGACAGGACTCCGTTGGCATTGCTTACCACTCTCCATCCACACCCAATCAGGACTTCCCGTGAAGAAGTGGATCGGAAGGTTCCTCCGTCGCAAGCACGTCCTGGAAGGGAGATCGTCAGGCTGGCTTTTTAGCAGAGAAGACGGCACTCGCAAAGCCTTCAGCGATTTCGATCCTCTCTTGCTGGAGTTCCTGGGAAGAGCCCGAGAAAGCGACCCATCCCTCATGAGTACTACGGCAGAACTTTCCGATTTCAGTTTCCGAAGGTCACTACGGAGCGGAGCAACTACCCAGGCCACCAATGCAGGAGTTCCGGGAACCTGCATTGAGCTGATTGGGAGGTGGCGAAAGAAGGAAGCAGCTAGTGGCTCCGAACCGGGACTCCCGATGAGACAGGTTTACACCCGAGTTCGGGACTCTGTTGAGGGCCTCCTCCGTTTCAGTCAGAGTTTGTGAGTTATCACCGAGGGGTTTTTTTTCACCATTATTCTAATGGTCTTTTGTATTGTTCCTCTCCCACCCTGACAATTTAAGCCTATAGCCTTTCCTTGATAATATGGATGGGGGAGGCTGTAGATAAGGGGTCATGCCCATCTCTGCCTCCGCCACACCCAGACCTGACAGGATCGGTGGGCGCGTCAGAGGGCATTCCCTCCTTATTGAAATATTTCAACCTAGGAGTCAGAGACCCGTGGGGACTCGGCAGTATGAAAAGAGGGCACTTCTCCCCCAACGTTCTTAAACATAAGTTTAAATACACTTTTACGTCAGTACCACTTTTGATCAAGGTTTTGAGTAGGAATGGCACGCTGGACTAGAAGATGTAAAACACCACTCAGACCTTTTAAAATATACGTGTTTCGTCAAATTTATATTGTGTGTGCTAGATCGCGATCATGGGTAATATTATAAAATATCTTTTTGTTGTTTAAAAGCAAGACCTATATCATCGTTGAACGGATTTATGAATATTATATTGTGAAATATATATTCATATAGGTATTTACATCATACAGTCGCAACACGGATAAGTGTGCATGCAGTGTACAGCCAAATCCATGCACACTTATCTGTAGTGCACACATACACATGTGCACTAGCTTTGCACATAGTAAACACAAGTTGGGTTAGAGCAACGACATCGGCAGTGATACAAATGTATGTAATAAGATACTAGAAACATGATATCAGTGAAATTGCCACCATTACTTTATTTCTTAAAGAATGATTTGATTGATGCTTGAATGCTGGCCTTCTGTTTCTTTGATATTTCTTTGTTTTTGTTTTTGCGATAGATAGACAAGAGGTCATCATAGGCATTACTCACAGCAAGAATAACTGCATGATATGGCACAGGTAAGTTTCATGGTGTTATTGAGGACGGTACAATAGTGTGATCGCGATGAGGAGAACAGTGGCCGTGAACGTGCGTAGGTTGTTTTGATGCGGTCGTGTGATCGCGACGAGGTGAAGTGGTCACGAACGTGTGTACCGTAATTACCGGTGTATAAGAACCACCGGTGTATAAGATCCACCACTGCAAAATGACCCATTTCGCTGGACATTTTCCGTTTTCGGCCAGTTAACACACTCTGTTGACTATAAACCTTGGTCATTTAGATTCTCCTCATTGGGAGCAATACGCCCATATGTATTGGTCCACGTGGGTCCCATTATTCGCTGAGTTACAGTACGATGACTGAAAACTCACCACACATCACGCACACAACAACCACACACATCACACAACATCTCTCGCACACAACAATCGTCATACAGTACTTCTACCTTACATGACAAGTAAATAGGGGACTTACTTCAGATACATTTATTTTTTCATCGCGATAGGGACACTAGCTTGATTCGTATTATAGGAACCACTTATTGTATCTTTTGTAAATGACCCGACATTTTCCGGTTCTTATACACCGGTAATTACGGTAGTTTGTTGAGATGTGGAGAGAACATCGCTCGCTCGCAAATTTGGCGGGAAAATCAGATTTCCCGCCAGAATTTTGAGGCTCTAAAAACATGCACACTTATCTGTAGTGCACACAACATGTGCGTGTGCACACTTATCCGTTTTGCGACTGTAGATCGTTTCTATGATATTGACGCGCGGTAATTAAGACTGCACGAAACTTCAATGTTAATGAGCGGCGAAGTTCTAGCGGCCTTTTCTATAGTGGGATTAGTATTTTTTATTCTGCATTCTTCACCTTGATTTTCTACACCCGCGAAAAATATGAAAATTCAACGAAGTACGTAATTTTTGTGCCACCCGAAAATACAGCGTCGAGAGTATCGAACAATACACCCGCAATGAACTCCATTTTCGTGTGATCATTCACGAGCCTAAGATATTTGGAACAGGTGAGTGATCTATCATATTCTTTGAACGAAAGTTACGAAAACAAAGCCGACATCATACGTCGACGAAGTCATTGTTTCCTTATTCGTTTTCGCGGGGGGCTTTATAGACTATGACGCTCCACTTTGTTTTCCGTTCTAACTTGAAGATGACATTTGTTTCAACTTCCGGATCTCTGATTCACAGCTGTCCTATCGTACTGTCTGGGAGGAGCAACAAGTCTATGCAGCTCAAGTCGGACGTCACACGAAAATAGATGCAATGCTAGACGTTTAATGTGATTTTCATTGTAAAAGAGGAACGAGACTAAAAAACAAAATACTGACATCATCCATCTTTGGTCGGGCCCCAGACACATCTCATAAAATTGAGAGACAGACGAGGACTACACTCTCCAGACTCACAGCATCAACTCAATATTCTATTACGATGTACCCCACTTATCTCCAAAACCAAAATCAACCGGTTGGCCGCATCAATTATCGTAATGATAGGGTGAGTTCTATCTCATCACGAATGTTGAGGATTTTGCTGTGTTTCTTTGCAAATACGAACTAAAGCTTCGTGCCTGGCCATTGCCTTGATCCTATGTTTCATACTAAAGTTGAACGCCAATCTGGCGAAACCGAGCTTTGCCCAGCTTTCTTCCGTCATCAAGAACGAGCGCCTGAACGTTTACAACCAAACGGACGTGATTGTATTCTCCGTTCATCAACATGTCTCTGAAGTATCAGACAATACCGTTCGGCAAGCGACTCACAAGAGCAATTCTAAAGCAAAAACAGAGTTGTGCAGACACTTCATCAAGTGGTCCGCAGGTGACATGTCCGAGCCTTTTCGCTGCCAGTATGCTGAAAAGTGCCTCTATGCCCATGGGCCGAATGAGTTGGCGCGATTCTCTGATCCCTATGAAATGCTAGCTCGCGGAGTTATCAAGAATGATCCTGATACCTATCTCTGTCTTCCATGCTTCGATCATATCGCAACAGGTTCATGGTATGTAATGTTGTGAATATCGTCTCTATGTCAGTAAAATACATGAGTTGTGATTGTTAACAGAGTAAATCTTTCTCCTTTTGACTATGTTCTCGGCTCTTTGCAGCCCAATGGGTTCACGATGCCACTCTCTACATGATCCACGCGAGCGAGGGTCTAACCCTGCCTGGCTCGAACGATGCACAAAGCCCAAGAAGGCGAGTCTGTGCATTATTCCTGATAGTCTCTACCACCATCGGGAAATTTCAAGTTTCCAGACGAATCCTATCGTTGATTATCGTACTTGGAATATGTTTCGCTCCATCAAGGTCGATGATTTTGAAGCGACATATGATTTGGTTTGCAACATCAATGTCCCTGTCTTCGATGAGCGATTCGTCTCGCCTCAACGTGCTACCAAGTTGAGTGAAGTACAGAGACTCTGTATTGTTTGCGCCATGAAGCGAAATCACGATTCGAGTAACTACGATTTCATGTACTCGAACAAGCACTGCCTCAATGGCCAGTCGTGTCTTGTGTTGCAAACTCGATATTTCCGTTTGTTGCGACCCAATCCCCAAGCTGCTAACGTCGAACTTGAAGATATAATCCAAGAGGTGTCGCCTGCCGAGTTTGATCCATGCAGCGATGTCATGGTACGAGCACATGAAATCGCGTTTGAATCTAAAGGGAAACACAACTGCAACCGAAGCATTTGGTTCGATATAAATGTGACACATTCGAGTGGTAGAAACACCAAGGGCCATGATCTCGCGGATCTCTGGAGCGTCGATGACAAGGCCCTCTTTTGCATGCCCAAGAATCAAACCTTCGAGTTGAGTCTTCCGATGATAACGCCTCACGTCTTGATGCAACCAAAGGATGATTGCGGAGAAGGCCACGACTTGATTGATGCTATTTTGGAGCATCGTATCAAAAGCATTCTCGCTTCTCAGGGATACCGCTACTATTGGGTCAATAACTTCGCGGCAATCAAGGCCGATTTTGCTCGTTTGCAAAAGATTACAGAGAAGTGGACATGGCCTTCGCTATCGAAAAAACAAGTAGAAAGTATCATCGTCCACAAGTCGCGCGAAGAGCATTCCAATAGTAAATACGCCCCTATCGTGAAGTGCGGAGAAAACAAGCCTCTTCCAGCCATATGGAACACTTTTGTTGGGGAGAACCAGACGAAGAAGCGATTGGACATCTTCGTATCGTTGACCGCGAAGGACAAAAGGGTTTCCTCCTATGACACGCTACCTCACATAAAGGACTCTCCGACGAAATTCGTTTCTGCTCTGTCGGATCATACTTGGAAGGAGCTTCTTCTTGGTGAAGATGGGCCATGGGCAAGGGGGAAGCTGGAGTTCGATGCTCCTTCCCAAACCAAAGTACGAGCTTCTTGCCTGCTTCAAAATCCTTAAACTCCTATCCAAGTCGAGGTTGCCAACTGCGATGGATGCCAAGAATGAGGTTGGCGGCGCTGATGATACAGCTACAAAAATTCATGCCAGATGACAGTTTTGGGATCGATCTGTGAACATGGGTTGGGTTCATATTATTTCATTCCATTATATTTAACAATGAAAACAAGACTTGACTTTCGAGCTGATTGCTTGGACGACACATAAATGGACATGGGGTTCATTTTCATTTCATATCTTTTCGAAGAATACAAAAAATACAAGACATGGCTTTAACATTGCAAATTCAGTAAGAGTAAAGTTAAGAGAAGCAGTTACCCATCTCTGTAGTACATCACGTGCACATCGGTTTCTTTCGCATTCTTCTGTCATTTGAGGAGGTTGATCTTCAAGCTTTCGCCGTGCCCGAATGACAAGTTTGCCTTGATATACTCTTAAAAGCGAACACGCGGAACAGTACGGCTATTGCCTCGCCATGGCTTCCGAGAGTCGACGACTGAATGACATGTCCGCAGGTGAAATCAATGTTACATCGTTTCCTGACGAGTCTCTGCGGGACGAAGAAGCTAGGGCATACATATCCAGAAGGACCTCGTGAACTCCATGATAAAATTTATTTGAATTCGTTCACCGTCTACGAAAGAATGGACCATACAAGAGAACAAAATGTAGAACAACTTCAAGGGTTTCCCAATCGATCATGTGGCAATAGGCACAACCAATAGCTTTTCGGAAGTCATTCCAAAGAAAGACTTCTTTCACGCATTTTAATTCGCTTTACTTGATCCACCTCAGGCGCAAAACTTGTTTCTGCAAAACATAATTCTCCCTAAAGAAAAACTACACCATCCATCATCTACAGTATCAACCCCTCCTCTCAAACAAATAATGACTCACAATCCACTCTTCACCCCCATTCATCCCAAACAACTCCGCACACGCCAAATAAAACAATCTCCAATTAACATACCATTCCCTCCCCCTCCCCACTCCATACGCCTCCTCCAACACCGACTCCAACTCCCCCTTCCTCCAATTCTCATCCATAAGTCCCAACCATGCATTGCTCGTCTTTTCGTAATTGGATCCATTCACGCGCCAATGTCGCTCCACGCTAAAATGTTGACCAAAGTAAAGGAGGAGATCGTCCGAGGGCATGGTCCCGCCGGTGAAGAAGGTGGATGCCATCCATCCGTCGGCAAAGTGATAGGCGTAGTGTTTGTGGGAGAAGATGTGGACAAAGAGTTTGCCGGTGGGTGAGAGGAAGGTGTGGATTTTGCGGAGGAGGGTGGAGTAGTTTTTCATGTGTTCGAACCTGGAGGATGATTTGTGTGTGTGTGTGCGGGCGTGAGAATGCGCGAATTGGGAATTGGTAACTCAATGGGATTGGTCGATGCACGGAAGGACGGAATTCTACAGGATTGGAATGCATGCAAACATTCCACCACAAAAACCCAACCAATCTATACATCCATCACTCACATTTCAATACTCAAAACTCGATCATTCCCCTCCACCCCCTCCAAAACTCTCGAGGCATACTCCTCCTCCTCCCACCGACTCACATCACAAGTAATCACCCGTATATTCTCCACCTTATACCCCCGCTCTTTCGCCGTCCTCAAAATATATTCCCGCTGACTCTTCGAATTGGAAATGGCCGTAATTTGACAATGGGGATATCGTTTCGCTAAATGAAGTGTGAGTGATCCCCATCCACATCCCAAGTCGACCACACGCATCCCATCGGTGATTTGTGCTCGGTCGAGGTACAGATCTAACATGGCCTCTTCGCTCCGGGCGAGACTGGCGGTAGGGGAGAGCCATAGTCCCGTGCGGCCGTCCTTGATGCGACCGTATTTGCAACACGACGAGACGGACGGTAAGTTTTCCCACAGACCGCAACTGTATTTTTTATTGGGACCGAGACACAAGTCGTAGAATTTGGCGGGGACTTCGTAATGTTGTTCGTTGGCCTTGTCGGTGTCAATGGCGATGGGCATGGATTGGAGTTCTTGTACGATGGTCATTTTGTGTTGCAGTTCGTCCGTGATGGAGGCAGCGCGGAGTTGGAGGAGGGTGTGACGACATCGCGTGCGAATGGCGAGGCGTAAGAGCGAGTCGGGGAGGAGGGGGGAGGTGTATTTGGAGTAGAGGAGGGGAAGGGCGAGGTTGGAGAGGTGGGAGAGGAGGGCGGTGAGACGATCGGATAGTTTGGTGAGGTGGCGGTGGGAGAGGAGGGCGAGGAGGTGATAGGCGGGGTAGAGGAGGAGGAGGTGATGGGGACGGATGGAGGAGTAGGCGGGCAGGGCGGTGAGGGATGTGGATGTGAGCGTGGCTGGCTTGCTGAAGAGCATGGTGGTTGGTGTTGGTGTTTTAGAAGTTTGCTACAGATGTCACAGGATTGCGGCGGCACTTTTGTGCTCTTTTCTTCCTCCGCTCCTGCCTGAATTGGCTTGGATCCACTCGGATTACAAGAATAAAGATATGAGCAACAGAACTACAGTACGATAAGAAAAATCTTTATCCATCAGTTTGGGCAACACTGAGTCACACCCATAGTAAAGCCCACAAGATCATTGATTTGTGACGCACGACATGCCGATGAATCTTTTACCTCTCACAGTAGAATTTAAAATTAGATAATTATCACGATTATTGTTTGAATACTATAGGTTCAAGATTTTGTTCCGATGCCGAGAGAGGCACACATCGAAAGTGGATGGCGTGTTAAAAAGGCGAACGTCAAGAAAAAACCACTGTGACGGAGCACCGACCATTCAAGGCACATACCGAAATGGATTCCAACACATCATCGTCATCATAAAAAATTATTGTCGCCGCCGCGGCCGGTCATCTCGTCCCACCGTGTGATCTAGTTGGGTAGGTCCAACAGAGGTTGTTATGATGGCAGTGCCTGAATTGGATTGCCATTGTTATTAGATACTGTTGAGTTTTTCTGATCCTTTCATGTTTACTCTCGTCCGTCCGAATGGCGTCTCCACGTATCAACTCGCTATGGCTATTGATTTACAAGATTCTCATTGCACATCCTCACGCGTTTCCTCTTAGTGACAACACCACCATCACTCAACATCGGTCCACCGTAGCAAAACAACAACAACAACAACACACGAATCATCAACAATGAGCACACAAACATCGCCGTCCTCCACCAACCAATCCAAACCACCACAACGCATCGCCATCATAGGCGGAGGAGTCTCCGGCCTCTCCGCCGCATGGCATCTTCACGTCAACTCGTCCCCTCCGACGTGTCGGTGCATCTGTTTGAGGCGGATTCGCGCTTGGGAGGACATGCGCACACGCTTACGTTGGATGTGGAGAAAATGACGTGTGAGGAGTATGTCAATGGGAATGGGGATGTTGTCGATGCTGCTGCCGGGAAAAAGGAGGAGAGTAAGGTGGATGTCGATGTGGGGTTTATGGTTTACAATAAGGGAAATTATCCGAATATGACGGCTTGGGTGAGTCTTTTTCATCCTCGATGTCAGATGTATTCCATCCTATGTCACATGCACTAAGAATAGGAAACACGCATTGTCATTCTCGATCTATAACCAGTTTGATCATCTCAACATTCAAGGAGAAAACACCGACATGTCCCTCTCCATCTCCCTCGACGCCGGTCAAGTCGAATGGTCGTCCCATTCCCTCTCGGGACTCTTTGCCACGCCCACCAATCTCCTCTCACCCAAATTCCATGCCTTTCTCCGCGATTTACTCCATTTTAATTCGCATGCGGGAAAGATACTGCTGCTTCCACCGGATCATCCGTATCGGAGGGTGACGATTGGAGAATATTTGATTCGAGAGGGGTACGGGGAAGAATTTGGAAAGTATTATTTGATCCCCATGATGGCGGCGTTGTGGAGTGCGAGTGTGGAGGATGTTTGGATGTTTCCTGCGGTTTCTTTGGTGGAGTTTATGTGCAATCATCGGTGAGTGGACTTTCGTTGTTGTTGTTTGAATTTTATGGTGGTATTGTTGTTGTTGCTCGACAGGTTCCTGTCGCATGCTGTTGTTCATTGTTTAAGGAGAACTTCCTGGATTTCTGATGCGTTTTTTCTTCATCTACTTGCAGCATGTTGCAGTTGTTTGATAGACCTCAGGTAAGAACCCTTCTTCATGCAAAGGAATCATGGGCCTCGAATCATGAATATGTCAATTTATTTAGAATCGTCACCTCATTATCTCACCGTTCTGTGTTGATGCGACCCATTTTACTCATGCATTCAGTATCAAACACCCGCAGGAAGATCCATCCAGTACACAAACAAAATGGCATCCATCCTAGGGAAGAATGCACACACTTCGACTCCTATCCTTGCCATGAAAAAAATCGTTACCAACAATGACGTTTCCTACGAATTGTTCACCACTGGTTCCAAATCCGTGGGGGTATTCGATCAAGTCGTCTTCGCATGTCACTCTCCCCAGGCATTCAGTATCCTTCAATCTGCAGCAGTGGACGGAGGAGAGGGAGTGGACCCAGAGTTACTTCGGGCGCTGGAAAAGATTGAATACGGAGATGATGTCGTGTACGTCCACTCGGACCCAAATTTGATGCCCCAACGTAAGGCAGCATGGGGAAGTTGGAACTGCATGGGCAAGAGTGAAGTGTTGACGAGTCATCGTGTCCAGGATGTAAAGAAGAAGAAACATGAGGCCATGGAAGGTGCGGCTTCGGGTTTTGGTGGAAAGTTGACGGCCGAGAATGGGCACCATGAGATGAATGGAGATATGACGCATCTTGAAGGCGAACATGGGAGGATGCACGGTGTCTATGTGACGTATTACATCAATCGCCTTCAGAACCTTGATACTTCCAGGGATGTGTTTGTGTCACTCAATCCCCACACTCCGCCGAAGAAAGAATTGACTTACCGACGACAGATTATGGCACATCCGCAGTTCACACACGAGACTCACGAGGGCCGAGATGAGATTAAGGCCAGCTTTCAGGGCAAGGACGGGTTGTGGTTCTGCGGCGCTTACATGGGGTACGGCTTTCATGAAGATGGATGCCGCCACGGTTTCGATGTGGCGACAGCCATCAATGGTGTGCCTTTGCCTTGGGCAAAAGAGTCAATGACCGAAAATGGCGAACAGCTAATGGTGTTGCCTCCTCCTGATTTGGCTAGGTTCACGTTCGAACAGAGCAACACCTTCTTGAGGAAACTTAAGCACTTCCTCACATATCGTATCCCCGTTGCCATTTGTCGGGCATTTGTCACAAAATTTCTGAAAAGTGCCATCACTAAAGGTGAATTGCAATTGAAACTGAACGACGGCAGTCTTTTATCCTTTGGCGACAAGACGCCATGTGAAGGTGATATTCATCCCATCACAGCACGCGTATTTGACGACTGGTTCTTTGTCAAGGTTGCAACGGAATATGACTTGGGGTTGGCACGTTCATACATGGCGGGGCATTTCTTGGTACAACCATTGGCAAAGAAAGAAGATTATCCGTGGACACTTCGTTCGCCTGGAGCCAGTGCTCAAAATGAAACGAATGGGGTTATCGGTGACCCCATTGGATTGACTCGTCTCTTCCTTCTGTTCGTGGGAAATCGTGATACTGGGTCGATTGGCCTCCGGTCTTCGAAGCAGCATACATATGCAAACGCTTTGCAAAATGCTTCGGGACTTGCCATTTCTAAGATCGGATCATTCATTAACTTCCTCCGATTCAAGCTCTTCATGGACAACTCTGAGAGGGGTGGAAGTCTGAAGGTATGTCTTTTGCATAAATTGGAAAATTGAAGATTCGGATTTTGATGACTCACAAACGTTTAATTCCATACTACATTGCCCATCCCAGAACATCCACGCACACTATGACATCTCCAATGACTTGTTTCGAATCTTTCTAGACAAAGAGACTATGATGTATTCGTCAGCCATTTACGATGCAATGGCTGCTCCTGCTCTTGAGGTGGGACGCCCATCGTCTGGACTCGTGTTCAAGGGAAGCCTTGAAGAGGCTCAATGGAGAAAGCTTGACACTCTTTGTGATCGAGCACAACTGCAACCGGGTCAGAATCTACTTGATATTGGATTCGGTTGGGGTGGACTCTCGATCCATGCTGCAAAGGTACGTGTTCTTGCAGTGAAGGCAACAAAAACTTTGGCATTTGTGCATTGCTCACTGCCTTCATCATTGGTTTTCTAGAAATACGGGTGCCATGTCACTGGTATCACTCTTAGTGTAGAGCAAAAGGCTTTGGCAGAGGAGCGTGTCAAGAAGGAGGGAGTTGATCATCTCATCACCTTTGAAGTAGTAGACTATCGCACCTTCGCCAGACGACCAAACAATAGAGGGAAGTTTGATCGTGTCGTTTCCTGCGAGATGATTGAAGCTGTCGGTCATGAGCATCTAGGAGAATTCTTCTGGGCTGTCGAACAAGTGTTGAAGTATGATGGAGTGTTGGTCATGGAAGCCATCACCACTCCCGAGTCAAGATACGAAACCTATCTCCGTTCGACTGACTTCATCAATACTGTCATCTTCCCTGGTGGAATATGTCCATCGTTACATGCGTTAGTAGATGCATCCTACAAATGGTCGACGTTGACTTTGGAACATATAGATAATATTGGTCTCCATTATGCGGAAACTTTGGCAGAGTGGCGTCGTAGATTTAACGCAAATGAGAAATCGGTCAGGAAGATGGGGTTTGACGATGTCTTTATGCGTGTTTGGAATTATTACATGACTTACTGTGAGGCAGGATTCAGGTCACAGACAGAGCATTGTCTCATCTTGGTGTTTTCCCGTCCAGGAAACAGAGCACTCATTCCTTTGAGCGAGAGTAGATCTGCCACCCAATCGAAACCTTTGACGAAAGTAGAAGTTGATGCGTGGTTGAACTGAGCAAAGAATTTATCATGTGTAAAGACTGGGATTTGTACTGTCATCTAGTACATTTCTAGATATTGGATAGGTATTATAAAAGGTCAAATCAGACTAAAACATAAGTTCACTTCTTGAATAAAAATGGTCAACACTTTTAGTACATCACATTCGACCACTGGTGTCAGCTGATTCTGAACAATGAAAATTCCATGAAACACCAAGAAACATATGACAAAATAGAATGAAGGGCTATATCAATGAAATATACCGTTTCATTTCAAAGACATAGAGCAGCGATGCCGAATACATCTCTTGGTCATACTATTGCCTTATCTTAAACAAACTCTTGGCTTTGAAATTGTAATCCAAACCAAATCAAAATGATATGAGAAAAGAAAAGTACTTGTATAAAATACTGGTACAAAGAACACAACGCAATCTTACCTAGGTTGAGGAGTTGCCACTGTACTATCATCGCTAAAATAAAAATCATTCTTTGACCTCAATGAATGCACAGCGCCACTACCACCACCGCCACCACTACTAATCTCCATCCGTTCCGCTTCCGATGATATAGTCTCCAAAGCAGGTGCCATATTAGCCGAAGCATTATCATTGGGATCCTGTGCCGTGCCGTCCTCTCTGTCGTCCTCTTGATCATCTCCCACATCCGTGCCTGCCACGGCATCCAAGCTTGCGTCAGACGGTGCCATCTTGTCTCCCTGCTGCCGTTTATGAATTTCTTCTTCGATTTTATGTTTGACTATATTGCCAACAATGATTGCTGATTTGAGCCTTCGTTTGCCAAAATGTGATGCTGCCTGTACAAGTTGAATGTATTTCATAGAGCGGAAAGTGAACTGTGAGATACCACTGGGTGGAATGTAGTCATGACATGATTTGCACCTTGTCACTTCTTACTCGTATGTATTTCTGCCCCGTAGGACTGTTGACAACAACATCAACCCTCTCTTTCAAGTGACTTGCGGACTTTTTGATCCTTTCTGTCACCTCCTGCGTCTTGTGCTAACAGTTTTGGGCAGTAAAAAGAAACGACGGCAACATGTTAAGATCTGGCTAGCATCATCAGGTATACAAAGGGCAATATTCATGCAAGCAGCATGACTTCACTTACAACAGCCCTATTATCAAACGTGGGACAATACGACAGCAACTTCCCATCGCAATCGGTCTCAAACACATCCACAATCGTCATGGTGACCAAATCTCCAAAATCAAAATCGGTATCCTCCTCATCCTCCACAACAGATGTAGCATTACCCGCAGCAGCAGCGGCGACATCCTTCTCCGTCGCAGAAACATCCTGTTCCTCCCGAAAGACACTGGCGGGCGAAAATTTATTCATCCACCTCCAAACGACGCGATGAGTTGCCGTGACGCGATATCGACCTCCCGTGATGCGCATGACGGTCAATCCGGGTGGATCGATTATGTTTTGGTGATCTCCTTCGGGCATCAGGGCTGTGAATTGTTGATTTTATTGTTGGAATGGGGAGGCATAGTGGAATGAAAGAATACGTTTGAGAGACGAGGGAAAGGGTGTCAGTTGATTCGTAAACAGAAGGAGTTAGAAGAAATTGAAAAGAGTTCGTGAAATCGAGTTACAAAAAGGTGCATTTATAACAATTCTCCATCAAAAATCCTACAAAGAGCAAAAACTACACCAACGATAACGCATATCCAACATCATGCACTTACCAAGCCACCGTAAAAACAACAAACTAACCCCCTCAATCCCCGCAGCTGCCTGCAATTCCATCCCAGTACATCTCTCAATCCCAAACAATTGACTCGCCGTCATGGCCTGCGGCAGAACCACTTCCACATCCGCCGTAAATATTTGATGCGGCAGCGGTGGAATGAGTTGACGTTGCGATGGATACGGAGTATCACTCGTATTCGATTCACTTCCTTGATGGCTGGTCTTGCCATCGAACGACGATGATGATGTTCCTTCCTCCTCCCGTTCAATGATGCGTTGCCAATCCAACGCGTCGTGGAATAACTCGGGATGACTCAGTAAATGGAGTAATTTGCGATGCATTTCGTGAATGATTGGGGTGGCATCGTCGTGTTCTCCTTCGGGTGGAGGGGAGGACGATCGTTTCATTTCTTCGTGTTGTTGTTGCTGCTGTTCTTGTTGTTCTTGATTCATGGTCGAGAACGATGTTGTCGCGTCGACGTGCTTTTGAGTCAATGTTGTGAAGGTGCCTAGGATCACTTGGGGTTGGTTCAGTCAAGCGGTGCTGCGGTTGTGTGTGCTAGCGGTCGGCTGGCAAGGGTTCATCTTCGCTTCTATGTCATTCATGTCATGATTGCGTGTTTATACAATACACAAATTTCGCAAGAAGATCCGCGTCAAAAAATCAAAGTTTTGCAAGATTCTTGGATTATTCTACGACGGGGGTATTTCTACATAAACCATACCCATATTAGTATGTAACATGTGATGTATTTTCATTATACACCACAATGTCTTGAAAGGTAATAATTATTTGCTAAGATATTGCCTACCTCTAGAGGTTTTGGAAGGAAGGTCTAACAAGATGAACCAAAAATTGTTCTCTTACAAAAAACTGCACTGGGGCACCACAATATCAACCCCTCCATGATGCAAAAGGTCACCTAGATATAGAAGACACCACCCAAGCAAAAAACACCAACACCCTAGTTGCAAAAACCACAAACAACCCCGTTCTGCAGTCCTTCACAAGTATCATGGAAAATGTCATCTAGACATAAAAACCCGCGTCCGTGCTACTACCACTACCAGCCTAAATCCCGCCATCCACGGTGACACCAACATCTACGCATCTCAAATTATCTGCAAAATTGTACTGAACTTGATCATCCTCCACAATTGCCAGCCTACTTCCCTTATTCTTGCCTACCTGCCTCATCTCTTATATAGGAACTAGTTGACAAAAGATGAGACTCAAACACCAGCCTACACCTACACTTGTCAAAATTGAGTTTCAGTTTTGTTCCAATGAAACTGAACTACCACATAGTTCTGGCCTAAAATGCCACAGTGAAATCAAATCAAAAACAATGTTTTCCAATGAACTCAGTTAGCCACTCTATTTTGCATTTCAACAAAATGAAGCCAGCTTTCGTGAGTGACATTTCATATCAATAAAATATCTTACCAAGTTCTATGTCGCACTATATCTGTGAAGTATTACCAAAGATACTGATTTGACAACTGACTATGAAAACATGTTTTTAGGAGAGAGGTATCCTAATGAGCTGGACAATCTCAGATTCTGTCCCTGATCATGGAGCTGCACTATCACCTTGGCACCGTTTGTTTATTGTGCCATCACTACAAGGCGGTTAAATTGGTGGAGACTGGTAACAAAATAGTTCTCACTCATGTAATGGTATGGCCCTGCATTGCTGACTAAAGTGTTCTCCTTTAATCGCTTTTTGTGTCCATGAGGTACCTATGTATCCAGTTATGTGATCAAGACGTAGAACCGTCTGTCGCTCATAACCAAAATACCTATCACGTCCATGCAATGCGTGCAATTAACTAACAGACCTGTATGAACTAATATCTAGATCCCAAAAAATGAAAGGTAAACAATAACATCCTGCCCCTTTCGTTGATATTGTTTGCCAACCATCACGCGACCATCAAAGGAAAGGATGTAGGGAATGACATCTAATTGTGATGTTCCCCTGATGTTCCCACACTAGATCATGTTACAACTTCATGCTCTCGAGCGGAATCGGACGCAGGAATAATTCGCTACACCGGCACAAATTTGAAGGAGCTCGGATAATTGATAACAACAGCAAAAGCAACACGGGCAATTACAATAGCGTCAACCAAAATGGCAAAAACGACGAAGCGATCCAAAAAATTCATCGCCAAAGGTGGAGCCAAGGGCATGCTCGAAAAGAAGGGCATCACCATCGCCAAGAAGGGAAAACCTGTCATGCGATCCAAAAAGAAAAGGACGGACGATAACAACGCCGTGGGTAATGTCAAAGGTAATACTAATGGAAGTAACAAGGAACGAAATGACGAGAAGGAACGTCAAGAGAGGGAACGGTCCGAGAATGATTTTACCTCCACGGAGAATTTGGGTTCGTTGGACATTGATAGTTTCTTTGAAAAGGCGGCGGGGATGAAGGGAGACTTTGGTGGTGAAGAAAATGATGACAACGACGAAGAATCAAACAACGACGATGATGTGAACAATGATGACGACGAGATGAATGGAGGTGTGAGCGATAGCGAAGACGATTTAGACTCGCTCGACTCGGAAGAAGAAGACATTGCCGCCTCGGAGGCACGATTGAAGAAACAATTGGGCAAGTTGTCCGAAAAGGATCCGGAATTTCATAAGTATTTGAGGGAGAATGAAAGTTCTTTGTTGGAGTTTGGCGAGGATGATCATGAGGAGGAGCAGGAGGAGATGGGAGATGATGACATGGAAGGAGACGCGGAGGAGAAGCCCACAAAGGTCAAACGGACGGAAACTTCAGCCAACGCAATGGCATTGGACAAATTCCTGCTCACCCCGCAACGTCTTGAGTCGTTAGAAGAAAGTGCCTTCACCTCCCACTCCATCAAGGGACTCAAACGAATCATCTCAGCGTTCAAGACTGCATGTCATTTGTCCGATGCCTCGGGACAGGGCAGGGACAAAGCGGAGGATTCGGATGAAGAGGAAGATGCTCCAAAGAAGAAAAGAGAGTTTCAGATCACGAGTCCTGTGGTGTTTGATCGACTGATGGCGGTGTGCTTGGCTCAGTGTCATGAAGAGTTTTGTGGTCATTTGCTGGAGGGAGGAAAATCTAATAATGACCATGAAGATGAAGATGGCGACGAATCGAGCGAAAATGGCCAGTCCGAGAATACTACAACATTGGATGAGAACAAGCCGCTCAATCCCAAACTCTACATGAAATCGCCCAACTGGCCCGCCCTACGACCCTACCTCGAATCATTTCTCAAGTCTACTCTCCATCTCCTCTCTGAAGCAGGAAAAGAAGCCAACCTACTCAAAGCCGTCTTACAAGCTCTCGCCAAATACGTTCCCTTCCTCACTGCATTCCCTCGCCTCGGCAAACTTATGCTCAAAACATGCGTCAAACTGTGGAGTGCTCCCCTCGACACCTCCGAGGAATACCAATTTGTACGCCTCCAAGCCTTTTTGCGCATCCGGCAATTGGCCATCACCCAACCCTACCCCTTTATCGAAGACTGTCTCAAAATGACTTATTTGAGTTATGCGCAGCGTTCTAAGTTTGGCACTGCGTCCAATGTCACGACGGTTTTGCCCACGTTGACTTTATGGGGAATTGTATTGTGGAGCTCTACACACTTGATTACGCATCGGCATATCAACATGCGTTTGTGTACATTCGACAGTTGGCATTACATTTGAGAACGGCATTGATGAAGAAGACGAAGGAGAGTATGGCCATGGTATATTGTTGGCAGTACATGCATTGCTTGAAACTGTGGGTAGCGGTGTTGAGTGCCGCTTGTGGGAGGAATGGTAGTACTGAGTCTGCGGCGTCGTCAAAGTTGGGCGGGGGTGCGGGGAAGGATGAGGAGGCGAATTTATTGCGATCGCTGGTGTTTCCGCTCACGGAAATTATTTTGGGTGTGACAAGGTTGGTGCCGATTACTAGGTATACACCTCTCCGACTTCATTGCGTGAGGTTATTGCAACAGTTGGCTGCATCCACGGAAAGTTTTATACCCACCACCTTTCTTTTGTTAGGTGTGCTGGATTCGAAAGAAGTGCGTGCTAAGCCTCTGCGAGATGACGGAAGGGGAAAGAGCAATGCAAACAAATCTAAGTCGACTGTACGAGGAGTAAGATTGCCACTCATTCTCAAACTTCCTAAGGAAGGAACTCTGCGCACCATAGAACAGTTGGATGCTGTTTTGAAGGAGACTTTCTTGTTACTCAACAGAGAAATTGACCTGTATCGATATTCCCGGGATTTCCATTCACCTTTGTTATCCTGCAGAGATTGCGCAAGGTGAGATGGATCTATCTTTATTTTTTCTAAGTTGTCAATCGAAACGCTCACAACTACAACATTGTTACTTACTGTTCCAATAGTTCAACAAGGAGGTGAACAATGGACGCTGGCGCGCTTACTCAAAGGGAAGCATTGAGCTATGTGAAAAATACTCAAGTTTCATCGTCCAAGAGCGCGCCACTCTAGTTGATGCTCCAAAAGATGTTCGTCGTTTGGAGGCGTTGAAGCCTACTAATGTCCCTTCAATGAGAGAGCGGTATGATTCGGCTGTTTCGAAGGAGAAGAGATTAGAAGCAGTAGCGGCTCCAGTGGTGGCATCCTCTGAGAAGACGAAGCAAGCAGGTACCAAAGGTAGGAATGACAAGAGGAAAGGCCAGGTGGTGGAAGACGACGACTCGGAAAGCGATGATAAAGAATTTGTGGATGACGACGACGACGACGAAGAGGAGGAATCGACGGCGAAGCCTGCACCGAAGAAACGAAAGGTGGCTGCCGTCAATGAGGCAGATCTTAACAATGTCGCAGCACTGGAACAAGAGGATGAAGTTCAAGAGGGTATTGTTTGGTCGGATAGTGAATAAAGGATCATTCCTGCAGTTTATGCGCATCTTCAGATTTTAGAAACTTAAACTGGACCTATAAACAGACTTGATTTATCTTGCGTCAACTCTATGTACAAAATAAGATTGACATCAAGCGTCGAACCTCAGTGAGAGACCTTTCCGTTGTGTAGTACACATACCACTCATTACTACCGGACACTGAATACACCCGGACGCCTAGCTGTGTCTGAATGCGACGGACATTTGATCCTCTAGTTCCCAGAAACTTCGCTAGGTTTTTGACCTTCAGATGCTTGCATCCCAGCAACGAAGGCAATTGGGGCAAAGCCGAGTAGTTCCTTTCAATGCAATAGCGCGATCCTGGGTGTATGAAGACCAAGAGCGCGCTTGCTATGAATCGCAATGCCGCTCCCTCGAATAACGAACGAAGACCAGCACAATGCTTTATCTTCGTGCTTTTCTGAATTTTCTTTTTTGAATTTCATTTTGTGAGTAGAAATTCAAAAGGCATTATTTTTCAGAAATAGCTTATATTCAAATCACCATTGCGTAGATCCGAATGGAAAAATGTCGTTTATATCATCAGTTCGATCGCCAGAAGAAAACCCCGCTACAAGAGCTGAGTCGTCAACCACGCTAGGAGGCTCGAGTCGAAGATTCCTTCGTCCCTCCTCCGTCGACAATGATCCATCAAACAACCACCTACATCTCAAGAACTATCGACCTCCATTGCATCGTTCCGAATCATTGGATGGCATCACAACCACTACTCTTGTTTCGTCACATGCTGCACCAGGAACGAATCAATCAACTCCATCGTCATCCTTCTTTGTCATGGTCACGGGCAACATTGAATCGGCGACATCAACATCTACAAGTGAACGACTGTATTGCCGATACACATTTTCATACGGACCGGATTGGGAGGTAGTTCACGGTGTCTCCATGGGCCTGTCTCAAATTGGTCGTCGAAGCATGTTCAGTTTAGGAAGCAATGACGATGGGTGCAATGCCATTGTATGGAACTTTCCGATTGAGATATCGTTTCAATCTACCAACCCCTACGGCTGGCCGAGAATGGCATTGTCTATTTACGGGTTTGACTTCCTTGGTCGCGATGTTATACGTGGATATACGAGTCTGTTGCTCCCCATTAATCCAGGCAGACACGTCAAGCATTTGAAAACGTTTCGACCCGCGAGCGGTGGGAAATGTCAGCAGTTTCTAAATTGGCTAATGGGGACGAATCCAGAGTATTATGACAGCAAGACGGTGACACGTGGAGAAGGACGGGGAGTAACCAGAGTGGTTAGCGAGGATGGGATGGTTGTGAAGGTGAATTTGTTTGTTACTCGAAAGGAGTTTCAATCCTTTGGTTATTCTTCTCGGTCTACTACAGCGCGAGAATAGAGGACATCAGCAAGAGATCACTATCATTTCGAAGCTAAGCAGTATACCGTTCGAAGAAAATTGTGACACATGTGAATTTTAATTGTTGCATAATGATGAGTTTAGTACAGCTTTCTTGTTGTTGACATTCATCAAGGGATACTTGAGCCGCAGGGATTATGACATTGAAGTGAACCATTGCTCAGTAACTTAGCATAACCGATATTGTCTATGAAAAAAGCGAACGCCGATCCAAACGAAAAAAAAGACTCAATTCTAACTCTGCCCGGCAGCCACAGCCTTGGCGGCCTCCACCGCAGCCTTTTGCATAGCGCCTTGCATTTCTTGAATTTTCTTCGCCAGTTGTTGAGATTGCTCTTGCTTTTTCGTGATCGATGCTTGGGCCTTGTCCCTTAAAATATTTTGGAGAAACATAAAAAATCGACAAAAAGAAAGTCAGATAAATGAGGTACAGTGTCAACTTCACAGCAATAGAAAGGACTCCGAGGGGAACGGAAAGACGACAAGCTTACATTTCTCCTGTAATAAATTCTAATCTTTTCTTGACTGTATCAATGGCTTCTTCGAGATCATTCTTAATAAGGACAGGGCCAATCTGATACAATAATATTGAACGAGAGTGAAATGCGAGCATAGGACAAGCCGTAATGCGCATTTTAGCAGAGTGAATAAATAATGTGAGAGGCGACACGGGTAATAAAACCGACATCGTCATCTTCACAATAAAAACAACAACAAATCTGCATACCTGTTTATAAATCACCACTTCACCACCCTCCTCACTCTCCACCGCACAAACCTCCAACTCTTTCAACACCATTTCATTCTCATTCCGCTGGGCCATGAGCGTTCCGTAATCAATGTTGTGTTGGGTGAGTTCTTCTTGGAGGGAGCGAAATGCGTTTATTTGATTGTCAATTTCGGCGGCTGCGCGTGTTCCTATGTTGGGTTCCATGTTGGTTTTTTTGGAGGATTGAATTTCGGGCGTGGATTACGTCTATTGCGGAAGCTGTTCGTGTGGACGCGGCGGCATTTACAAAATCATGTTAGGTCGTCGGAGGTCGTCATTACCTGGAAGATCCGGCAAATGTGGAACGAAGGAAGTACTTTTTGAAATAACCCTATCAAGAAAAAAATTGGCGAGAAGATATCGATGCCAGTAATCCCACAAAATCCAATTTAAATCTATAGTACGCATGTTATATTGATGACTTCAACGGAAGAATATATAAGAGTATGTAAAGAGATTCAAATATATATCCGTTAGAACTCTCAACGATTCAGTCCACGATGACATATCTTTCTAGGAAAGAAGCGATCGTTGCTTCCGAACTCGATTGAATATTTTTGAACATTTTTGAACATTTTTGAAAATTTTTGAACATTTTTGAATATTTTTGAACATTTTTGAACTGTTCAAAAATGTTCAAATATTAGGGTTCGTATTTCGTCAACGTGGCATTGAACATTTTTGAACATTTTTGAACATTTTTGAACATGTTCAAAAATGTTCAAAAATGTTCAAAAACGTTCAAAAATGTTCAAAAATGTTCAATAATGTTCAAACATGTTCAATGTTCAAGAGGACATTGGCTTCAATTCATTGTAGTCGCCAATTAAGGACGCTCTAAAACATTAAACGTACGTAATCAATCGTTTGAATGCACTTCTTTCTTACGACGCTCGCCTATTTTCACATATTCATTCCTAAGAAAAACGAAAAATTTGAATGTATACTTTCGCTGACATAACAGCCTTCTACCGTACTGTACTGTACCGTGGTCACACCATTTTCGTTTTTAATACTTCCCTCGTTTCACAATTTACCGGATCTTCCTGTAATCTCCTGTAATAATGCTTCAGACAGCATACCATTCTGTTGTACAGCTGTTGTACCTCTGTTGTACCACACAGGTACAAGTTAGAATTCACTTTGACGCATTAACTGGACTTTGACGCATTATGGACGTGGCGTATTATTCCTACGTAAAGTTGTACATATTTCGACAAAAAATTCTTTATGCGAAGTGTCCGATAGTCTGTCCGTGGCTTACTGTAAGTTACAATAAAAAAATAAGGCGCACGGATGCGCACAAAGTGTCATTATCCTAGCTTGATCCCACAATTTTCACGATGTTCGTTATCTGACACGGACATCACCGTAGAACCCATACTAAGTTCTACAGGATGGACTTTGATGCATTATGCCCATTTTGGGGTTGAACTGCATTGCAATTGCAGCTGCCTTCGTTCCATTCTGAGGACTTGTCGAGCTGGACTTAAGCCCCTGAGATAGTCCCAAAGGGTTGTGCAATGTTGGCCGGGACTCACGGGGTGTATATTGAGGCCGCACTAGCGGCCAAAGATATCTGACATTTAATGCGTCAAAGTGAATTCTATCTTGTACCACAGTACGGCCTCATGGCTTGGGGAAGGAGGCATAATAAAATCAGGTCAACAATTGTCTTTTCCAAATTTGCAAAAATAGCACATTTGAATGAAGATTAAGCATCTTAGATGTGAGGTCTGGTAGGTCTGGAGGACTATGTAAAAAGCCAAGATTTGAGTATCATGTTAAAATATTACCACCATGGGATAGTTAGCATTGGGATTAACAGTGCGTAATGTTGAGCTACAGAGTTATGCACTGAAAGAACAAGTAAATGCAGGTCACAATTGATTAAGGTTTCAAATGTGACGACAAAAATGATGTGAGAAATTCATGACTAATCTGTGCACTCCAAAAACTCAGTATTGCACTACCCTGATATGGATTGCATATCAGTGAGTGCACCTAACTTTTGATTGATCACATGGGTAACTAGTACTTACCATTCCTTTTGAGTTTCATTTTGTCACTCAACGTGTGAAACATTTGGCTGTATCCCCAACAAATGATGGTCAGCTAGGTGATGAGAATTCTCTGTTTTGTGTCAAGTAGCTCATCACCAGTGAACTCTCCGGTGGTCCTGTTTTTCCCTTATCTCTTTCAAAACTCAATTATTGGTAGTTCTAATGATCAGTAGAGGCGTGAAGTATCCCCCAGCTGCATCATTCCTTGCTTCAATTAATAATCCAGCAAGTCTTGACATGCTAGAACAAGAAGTTAAAGTGTTCATGAGAATAGTCAGAGCAGAAGGTACCATTATTCTACCAACAAAAACCCAAGTAAGAACCTACTCTGTTTCTTGTGACTAAACAATAATTGCACCTCTGGGAAGTAATCAGAAGAGGACTGTGCAAGGCAAATCTTGTCAGCTTTCTCATCCTAGATAGCACTCATTACACTACTCATCCATGACTTTTAGAATATGTAGGCTCTAACTTTTTTAAGATAGGATTGCTGTCATGCCTTTATCCTTTATCATATTGTGCTCCAATATTCCATCAAGATATAACATCAGGAACTGATGAAAAATGATTATTTCTGAGTTCACACCACAGCTTTATCATTCTTGTTTCAGCAGCATTGTTGTACTCTCAATGCATAATAAAGGAAAGCAATACTAACAAACACTTTTCATTGGCAGAGTATTGCCAAATACAGGAAACTTTTTTGTTACTCATTAAGCAACAAAAAAGTCCCTACGACATTTGACATTAAATACATTATTCAATCCAAAGAATTTTCCTGACAAGGATCCCTCTTCCAATCATTCAACAAATCAAAAAAGGACTCTGGTGACGATACAACCACACTGGAACTCTTGACAAAATAGTTTTGTATCCAATCCGCCGCATCTTTTCCATGTTCAACCAGGACTCTTCTCACAGCTTTGTGTTCATCGTCACAAATGTTTATGGCCCTCGTTTTGTTTTGAGTATAGGATGATATTTCTGGCAGGGCCTCGTCAATCTGAACGTATTGTTGAATATTCTTTGATAGCTGTTTTGACGTGATGGAGTTGTGTATTTGTCGTACTTCGTATATAAACACCTGATTGGTAGAGGGATACACTCCCATGCGTTGGGTCGGATGACGAACACCGTCATCTTGACCAATTATCCTCCGCCGCCGCCGCCTTCTCTGTTGATGATTTTCCCCCCCATGATGACGATTGGTCTGATTCTCATACCTCCATCCAAACAACAAACCCAACTCTTCCGCACCCTCCATCCTCGTGAAGCCCAATCGTGCCAACGCGGCATGAAACCGTGCACGATCCGTACAAACTTTTTGATGCTTCTCACACCGTCCCACGAAATCCGTCGTCGTCATCGTCTTCATTTGCGCCGTAGAAACATTTCTATACATTTGATAATTGTAAAAACTTTCGAACCACGAGATGGGATGTCGTATCCCCACAATGAGTTTGGTACGGTGAAAGTACCTTCGGTAGATGTCAATATCGTTTCGATAGAGTACTCCGGGACATTTGAGTCCGTATTGAATCATTGACACATTGTCCAGATTATTCTCTTGTAGTTGTAGTTGCCGATCGTGCTCCAAACGAACCTCATAATAAACACGAACAAATCGTTCCACATCCTCCAAACTCTTGATACAAAATTCTCTCGGATACATCCACACCTCCGACGATTGACGAAGGTAATCTTTCATGAATGTCGTTCCACTTTTGGGAAAGGCAATGATGGCAAAATCGAGCATCCAGGAGATGTCGCCGATGATTGTCCCGTTTGGGGCGAGGAGGGATTCGATGGGTGGGATGGGAGGTTGTTGTTGTTGTTGTTGGGATTGTTGGGAGGGAGGAGAATCGATGTTGGTGGAGGTAGAGGAAGGGTGTGTGGATGTTGTCGTCCCGGAGGAGGATGTTGTCTTGTTGTAGTGAAAGAGTGTGACGAGGAGAGTGAAGAGCACGAGATGGGGTAGGAATGCAGAGGCGAGTGATTTGCTGGTGATATTGGCGGGTGGCTTGACGAACATGGTTTGTTTTCTGCATGATTCTTTCGTTTTGGTGTGCTCTTGATGCTGTTGTTGTCTCTTTAGGTGGCATCAAGTGGCATCTTGTACCATGTTATTTGCATAGACTTGCTTGTATCTCATCGTCCCTCCGCGCGGACCGTCGGCCGTGGTTTGCCAGAATGCCATGAGAAGCCAAGTTTCCAGAGCCTTTTCCAACTTCGACCTCATGGCCTCTCATGGCCTCCGGACAGCCTCCGGACGTGCGTTGAACGCTGTTGAGGGGAAATTCAAAATTTCAGATGGGGGTCGGTCGAACATGCTTTCTTATTGCCCCTTTCATGGTTTTGTACCCGCATGCGTACCCGTGTCAGGGTTTTGGTTATCCCCTTTTCTTCCCTTGTCCGCTTGCCTACCACAAAGCTTCACGTACGATAGCTAACCACACTCTACAACCCTTCTACAACCTCACTCAAACCAGCTCAAACCTCACTCGAACCTCACTCTAACACCTTCTAACACACATCCGGCCGTCGCCTTCACAATGAGCGATTCAGACAACGAGGACGATGTCGCTCCGCCAGTAAAAGCAAACCAACACGATGACAACTCCAACAACGACGATGACGATTCCCAAAACGACGTCAAATCTGCTACCTCGGCACAGATACATCAATCTGCACGACACGGGAAACGCCCGAAAAAGAGGGCCACGGGCCAGAGCGCCAAACCCGGCCCAACCCAAACAGTTGGACGGGGCCGATCGACATCCTTCAACGCCATCGAGCTGCGGCTCCTCTCCGAAGCCTTCATGACGGTCAAGTATTCGGCGGACAAAAAGGCCGGAAAGTTTTGGGAAGACGTCCTCCTGGCTTACCGAAAGCTCGTGGCAGTGGCCAACGAACAAAACAAATCCAATCCGGAATTTATTCCGATCGACTCCAAGCGTGGTGGGGAGTCTCTTCGTTCGTGTTGGTCGAGACGTTTGCAGCCCGCCGTTCAGAAATTTGTCCAATTAGTCAATGTCAATCCCCCGTCGGCCGAGCAACTGCGAAACAAGGAGAAGAGAGATTTGTACTACGCCAACATTCGTAAACAATACAGCGAAGGGTCCTCTTCCTTCGCGAGAAATTTCCCGAAAAACTTCTCTCGGTACATGAAGAGTTATCACTATTTGTCGAAACATCCCATGTTTCAAGTGGAATTCCCCAGAGAGGGGTCAAAGCCTCCTCCAAAGAATCCCGTAACGTCGTCGCGAGAATGCAACGACATTGACTCAGATCAATCCAATCATTCGACATGCCCCGCATCAAAAGATTCACCTTCACCCGAACGTCCAACATCACCGCAAAACAAACCCATCGATCACATTGACGACAACCACTCTCATTCCGTATCGTCCGTCTCCTTCCAAACAAACAACGCCAACAAAGTAATGTCGGATATGCACCATACCATCCAACAGTGTCTCGCTACCGCCAACGAACAACTAAAATCCCTAATGCATCACCAAATAATGACACATGCGCCATCGACCGTGCGAAAGAAATACTTTGAGGATTTGTATTGCACCATGGCGATGGAGATGACGAACAAGCGTCGGCGGTTGGAATTGAGGAGGAGGAACTTGCGATTCGACGGAGGGAAGTGGAGGTGAGACGGAGGGAGGTGGAGGTTCGTGAGTCGTTGATGCAGCAAGAGGGTAAGGATTGTCATTGATGTTTTTGGTAGGGGGAGCAGTACGTGTTGTATATCCGTAGAATGGAGATCGTTACGTTTGCATCTGGAACTGGAGATTTTTTAAAGGGTGCTAATGTAGACCAGATTCGACTTGACATGCAAAAAAGTATTGTGTTCTTCTGTTGATGACGATATTTTAGTTGTAGGCATTGGGTTTATATTAAAGTTGTTCAGATTCATAATTCATTGTTGAGACTTTCACTAATGCCAAAACGATAATAATATGTGATGATAGAAAAATAATAATAGGGGTTTTCAACCGTTTGTCATCTCCATTATCATTACAAAAGAAATATTATTCATACCCTTTCTCTGCATTGGTCACTTTAGTATCTTAATGTTGTTCTGTTTTAGCAACAATCTGTGGAAAATACGTAGGAATTTGTGCTGTGTTTACAGCATGAATTTACTAATATTAATACTATTATTTAGACCACTATAATATAATAATATGCTCCCTTTTAAAAGATACTTAGTCGGTCATCTGCAACTGATGTTGCACTGATTGTTGCTAAAAATATTCACTATGCGCAACAATTGCAACCATTTATTAACATAAAAATACATTATGACTCCCAGCCCAACTTCACAAAATGGCCTTGGCCACAACAACTACAGCAGCCACAGCTGCAACAACCACGGCCTACACAGCCAACCTAACCAACGGGAACAGCAGTAACAACACAAGAAGTCTGCATTTGATGCTGCCTTCCAATTTGCAGATGCACAGAACCCCACTCTCATTCTGCCCCCTCCACCAGGCCCACCAGTCTGCACAATTCCACCTGTGATAGCCACATCAATAATGCATGCCATCAACCCAACATCACCTCCTGCAGTGCCTTCTTTGCCTCCCCTTCCGCTGTGACCTCCCACTATGCAGACACCTTTTGCCGCACAGACATCTCCCATCCAACTGTAAAATCTTTCAGTGGCAGCTCTACCAGCACTGCCACTAGCGCCAAATTCACCCCCTCCCAGTGATATCTCCTCATCTGAAGAAGAAGAAGAGCAATGGCCTCTGTCACCTCTGCTGCCACCAAATTGCATCTTCCCCAACCAACGTGTCAACTGCCCAAAAGATGACAGTGCCTATGTCTCTTGTTTGGTGAAGTCATGTTTTACACCAACAATGTCTCCTACCCCAAAGATAAGGAATTATCCATTGAAGAATTGATGTGTTGAAGAAGTTGGAGAAGATCGACACAAATCTGAAGAAGCTCTGTAATTAATGAGTTAAAGCATTTCAGGAGCATTGGAAATGCTGCTTTGCATATGTATGATCTTTGAAGAGATGATTAAACTAGTACTATTTGATTTGGAATTATAGTCTTTGTAATACTTTCCAGTCTTAGCCATTTTCCCCAAATGTTAAGTCTTAGCCATTTTACAGAATCTCCATTTCACTTGTGACTTACACTATAAGTACACTATACTAAGGTAATAGGTGCCACATATGCCTTATAATGAATTTTATAGAGAAGATACTAAATACTCTCTTCCATTGTGATTGCATGAATGCTGACACTTGATCTCTTCCATTGTGATCTTGTGAATTCTTTCTACTTGTGTTCTTGTTTCTTGCAAGGATTGTTGCAAAAATATTAAATACGTGCATAGAACTTAAGGGGTGACATCCCAGTGTTTTCATAAAAATTGGAAGTGTTGTCGCAATAATAAAAGTATGGCCTCATCAGCCACGCTTCCATGACAGTTCGTCACACCGTTTGCATTTGAATGCATATTATATCAAGTGATGGCATCAATCTGTATGTATGGTGACACAAGGCTGATGTATGGTGGCACACTGCTTATGGTGATGGTCTGTAAGTGGCAAGGCATACATCGTGTCACATTCCTAAATATATGTCACTGTCACCTCCAACTCTCTCACATCCAACACCCCAAACACTTCAACATCAACCAAAAAATCAGCAATTGCTGAAAACCACAATCCACTCTAAACACAATGCACCACATATGGCATTGGTGCCATCCTCCTAATCTTGAATGACTTATACTAGCTCTTGCACTATCACCAACAACACAATTCGATTGCAAAACGGATTGTTATGTTGTTCATCAAAAAGACTTTTATGTCATTGCTGCTTCCACCACAGCAGAATCTCAAGTCAAGAAACGAAGTAGTTGACACCACACACCAATCACTAAAGATGTTATCTGTTGAATTGCTGAAATGCAAAAATAACCTTCCATCAAGAAAGGGTGAATTCTATGCCACATGCTACATGTTGTCTGCTTTGTTTGTTTTCTCCAGTGCTTCCTTTCAACAGGTGAATCTTGCAGATTTGTCTCTACCCATTAAGCTGTCTCAACATTCACCAAACTGCAATGCATTCTAACATCATGATTGCATGTTCTTTGAAGTTTTGTCCCTCATTCATTCATCAAGGTGCCTTAATATTTCAGTTTTGTTGCATCATGAGTATCAGTGTTCATATATGAAAATAATGAATCCGCCTTAGATTTGTCTGAGATGCCATGTAGTATCTTGCTGTATGTAACTTGTATAATTTGTTATAAGTACTACTGGAGTGTAAGTATAAGAAAACTCATATGATGGTCACATTTCTGTGTCTGTTGACGCTTTCTATGATACAAACATTATACATGAAAGGTTCATTCTAAAATGATAGTTCTTCAAATTTGAACATATGTTTGATTCCTTTTTTTCTGAATTTTTGTCAACCTTCAATAATCATGTGTAACAAGTTACAATTTGGAGGTGCAGAACTGTATATCATTATTGTTTGTAAGGTACAGTTGCAACAATCCAACACAATTGTTGTTTCATCATCTGTTTTCATGTTTAATCAGTACAACACTGAGAATTCTATAGTTAATGGTTATTTTCTAACTACAAGATATATTTCTTATGAGTACAAGCTGACTGATGATTTTGAGCATCAGGACAATGGCTGACTTTTCTATACCAGGATATAGAAGTGCATGTCATCATCATTGTGAAGCACAGTTGCAACGTGCCAACAACAAATATTTTTTCACTTGCTGTTTCATGTCTAACCAACACAATGACATTCTTTATTTATGGTCATTTCTTGACTTCAAGATTTGTATTCTTCTGGATTGACTGATAATAACTGTGATACTATATTTATTGTTAATACTTATCATCTTTGTGAGAGGAATTTTTGCATTCTTCTTCTATCATTCAAATGCACTTTTCATCTCTTACCTAGTATTCACTTACATTGGACTTCCCAACCGAGCATATCACAGTCTGTATCATGCTCAAAGGCTGCACGCTTTGTGCTCGTTCTCATACTCTTTCCACCTTTACTCAAAAACAAATGCAGTCTCACTTGTGTCTTATGCTGCTATGTACACATACTTTACCTGTGTACCTCAATACTTACACAGCCCTGTCTACCTGATTACTATACGGTATGGCTAGCATACAACAGTCATAATTTAGTAATCACCTGATTATCAATATCTATGTGTTTGCTATGCTCAGCAGTGATTACTAAATTTTTGCACTGAGCAACACCTGCAAAACATCCACGACAACAACCAAAATCAGCCACCACCATGTTCTTGCCCACCGCGAACGAAGCCACTGTCTATGAGGCCGTACGAGCCATCATATCACCACTGCCTCTCGATAGGATCGTGGGCCAACCAACGACCTCCACCGTATACCATCTCCGGCAACAAATCGCAAAAACGCGGCAGCCGTCAAAACAATGAGCTGGGGCGGACGTCATGGCCTTCTCGCACTCGTGCTCACCAACGCCGAGTATTGCACGATCACGGGCAACCCGGACATCACCATCAACCGCCTCCCAACGCCTCCGATTGTCACAGCAGGCCTCTCGAACACTACCACGCTCACGAATCGAGCATCGATCATGATCATGGGCCTGCACAACCTCACGTGCCAAGAGTTCTGGAAGCAAGAAGCCGTCGATGCGCTCATCGTTAACAAAATCGTGCGTGTGGCCGTCGATCCCACGTACGTCAAGGAACTCAAAGACAACTACGTGGGCCATAGCGGCCAGATAATCAAGACGATTGTCCAGCATCTCCGCACCGAGTGGTGCATCGTCACGACCCTCGAGAAAAAAACAAGCCGCCCAAGCCTTCCACGTCCAATGGGACTTCACGAGCCATATCACGAAGTTAGCCCGTGAACTTGACAAGCAACAAAAGCTCTGTCGGGACATCGGTGTCCCTGCCGCGGAGGCCACAAAGATCCAACATTACGTCAAGAGCATGTATGCCTCTGAAATTTTTGACGATAAGGAAATGCAAGCTTGGGAAATCAAGCCTTCCGCCGACAAAACCTGGGACACGGCTAAGACACACTTCGTTGCCATCTACAAGAGCAAGGAAAGTTTAATGCCGGCGTGAAGCTCGTTCGGGAGGGTTCAGAGCGCCAGCAGTTTTTACAGTGGCAGCCGCGCATCCAACAATCCACCACATGTTCCGTCCAGCATCAACTCCACCTTATCACCTGCAGACCACCACTCACTCCTTGAGTACACCAACAGCTTGGAGGAAGCATTGGAGAATGCCACCGAACACGCCGCCGCCATCACTCTGGACAACACCACGCTCCTCCACAAACTCGAAGCCCAACAGAAACCCATACTGGACCAACAAGCTAAGTTCTTGACTCTCCTTTCATCTCCTACTGCACCTCGCCAGCAGCGCAACAGATCCAATGGCATACCACCCTCCGAAGGCAGACGTCCCCAATGTTTCTGCAACTCATGCAAGAAGGACGGCGTCTACCACGAGGATGACGAGTGTTTTGCCCTGGACAAAAACAAGGACAAACGCCCCTCTTGATACAAACCCAAGAAAGAGGATCCAGTGGAGACCGTTAGTTATTTAAATGCACTGAACCCATGTTCACTAAACTATTGGTCTCCACTTGCTTGCCCTGAAACAAAAGTTTGTTTCAATCTCCCGCCGCACCACTGTGACAAGAACAGCACAGCCTGGCGACACCACATGTCCCGCAGCATCTCCACCTTGTATTGTCCCACTACCAAATACAAGCGGCGACACCACCCCGCACCCATGACCAAACTGCAAGTCAAACAGGGCATATCAGACGGCACAATACCCTCCGCAATCAGCGACACCAGTGCCACTTTGACAGCAGGAGCACTCCATGATCCTTTCCACTCCACTACAAAACCTTCCACCAAGGTTTTCCTACTGCCTACAGGTGGCACTGCACAGGCTACACATAACTCTCAACTCATGCTCAATATCCGTGCCCCCGCTAACCAAGTTGACATTGTTCCCAATCTCACACAGACTCTACTCAGCGGCAGCAAGTTTGCCGACGCTGGGTACACTGCCGTGTGCGACAAGGATGAAGTCAACTTCTACGACTCCAGCAAAATCCACAGCAACTCCACCTCCATCCTCCAGGGTTACAGAGCCCACACACTGGGCTTTGGCAAGTACCCTTACGCCAAATCACCCACAACATCAACAATGATACCCCCATCCTTGACTCTCCCTGTGGTACGAAATCACTCAACACAAAGTACGTCGTGCCGTCCACAGAAGAAATCCGCGCCCTCCTTGCATCATCTAGTACACGGGAGCAGCATACCATCCTCAATGTCTACGAGCTACCCAGTATTGAGCATACTATTCGGTACCTCCACGCTGCAGCAGTTTTTCCCACCAAAACAACATGGATGGCAGCAATTCGGCTCGGAAACTACGACACGTGGCCCCTCGTAACCATCGCCAACGTACACAAGCACTTTCCCCAGTCTGAAGAAATGCAGCAGGCGCACATGCGTAGCCAGCGACAAGGTGTGCGCTCCACCAAGGCAACTCTGCAAGCTCCAGCAACCCCACCCTCTCACACTGCCCCCTCTCTCCCTCACCATGACATATACATCAAGACCTATGACACCCGGAACACAGTCTACACCGACCAAACAGGTAAGTTTCCCCACTTATTGTCCAGAGGCGATGATCCTGTACCACACTGACAGCAACTCGATTTGGGTTGAGCCCAGGAAAAATAGGACGGAGGGTGAACTCATCCTTGCACGCACCAGAGCTCTCTCCCGTATGCGAGCATGTGGACTCTCACCCAAGTGCCAGGTCCTTGACAATGAAGCATCCGCAGCATACAAGCAAGCCATCCTCGATTCAGGCATGACATACCAACTGGTGCCACCTGATGACCACCGCCGTAATGTCGCCAAAAAGGCCATCCAAACATGGAAAGACCACTTTGTTGCTGTCCTCAGCGGCACAGCCGACAAATTTCCACTCCACCTGTGGTGCCAACTCATTCCACACATGGAATGACAACTCAACCTCCTACGTCAGTCCAATGCCAACCCCAGGATCTCCGCATATGCTCACCTCTATGGACCTCATGACTACAATGCTTCACCCTTCGTTCCACTTGGTATGGAGGCCCTTGTTCATGACAAACCCCATCGATGCAAGACCTACACGCAACACTGCTCCAGAGGATGGATCATTGGCACATCAACAGAGCACTACAGGTGCTGGAAAATATGGTCACCTACCACGCTTAGCACTTGCATTGCCGCCACTGTGTTCTTCAAACACAAATACCTCACCAATCCATCCGTGTCCCCGACAGATGCCCTCATCGCTGCCGCAGCCAATCTTGCTCACGTCATTAAGCACAATGCCAAAGCACAGCATGTTGGGGCCAAAAACCTACAAGACCTCCAGCGCCTCCAGCAACTTTTCAGTGACGCCGCAAAGCAACCGCCGTTACCACCAACACCTACCACACCAATCACTGCCCACGCCCCACCTCCAAAGGTGCAACCACATAAGCAAATCCCCACTGCCTGGCCGCGGCCCGCCACCAGCCCCGTTATCTCTGATGATGAGGACAGTGACGACGAAATGGCGCCACCTCCAAGGGTGCCGACACGCCGCCCCATCCCTTTCCTTCCTTGCCCGCAACCCACAACAACACCACCAGCTCTCAACACTCATAGCCGAACCCGTTCCCTCACGCACGAGACCATGCTACACTTCTTAGCCACACGTCACATTGGGATCACCGCCGCTCAGGCCACACAACGGCGTTACCCACCCGACATGCTCCATGCAGTCCTCAATGACGAGACTGGTGAGTTAACACCGCCACCTTGTTGCTAACCCCAAATACCGTGACACCTGGCAGAATGCACATGGAAAGAACCCGGCCGACTTGCGCAGGGTTTGCCCGGCATTGTTAAAGGCACCAACACCATTGCTTTCATCCAGCGAACACACATACCGCAAGACCGATAGAAGGACGTGACGTATGGGCGTATTGTGGCTAACTTTCGCCCAGAAAAAAAATGATCCGCATCGCATTCACCTCACAGTTGGAGGTAACCGCATTAACTTCCCAGGCGACTGCGGCACGCCCACAGCCGACATGATCACTGTTAAAATACTCCTCAACAGCGTCATCTCTACAGCTAACGCCAAGTTCATGACCATCGACATAAAAGATTTTTATCTTAACACGCCCATGGAACGTCCAGAATACATGCGACTCAAGCTAGCCGACATACCAGACGCCATCATTGATCTCTACCATCTACGAGACATTGCACAGGATGGATATGTCTTTGTGCGCATTCAAAAGGGTATGTATGGACTCCCACAAGCCGGCATCATTGCACAGCAACTCCTCGAACAACGCCTCCAGGCCAACGGCTACCACCAAAGCAAAATCAACCCCGGTTTCTGGTCTCATGATTGGCGACCCATCTGTTTTGCCCTCTGTGTCGATGACTTCGGTGTGAAATATGTGGGCAAAGAACACGCCACTCATCTCATCAGCACACTCAAAGGCCACTATGGCATCTCCACGGATTGGGAGGGGTGCCGTTACATCGGGCTTACTCTGCATTGGGACTACCGCAAGTGTACCGTCCGCCTCTCCATGCCCGGCTACTGCGAAAAAGCTGGGCAGCGGTTCCATCACCCTCAGCCTACCAAACCGCAACATCAACCTTATCCCAGAGTGCCGCACACCTATGGCAGCAAACAACAATTGTGCACCACTGCGGACACTGCATCAGCACTAGGAAAGCACCAAAAACCGTTTGTACAAGAAGTCACTGGAGTTTTCCTGTATTACGCCCGGGCAGTTGACTGCACTATGCTTACGGCCCTTGGCTCTCTCGCAACACAACAGGCAAACCCTACGACGACCACACTGGACCGGGTCTACCAGTTCTTGGACTATGCCCTACCACACCCCAACGCCGGCGTCACATATCCAGCAAGTGATATGATTTTAGCCGCCCACGGTGATGCCTCATATCTCTCTGAAACAAACACACACAGCCGCGCCGGTGGGCATTTCTTTCTCTCCAAAAACGACCATTACCCAAACAATAATGGGGCCGTCCTTACCATTGCGCAAATCATCAAAGCCGTTATGTCTTCCACTGCTGAGGCCAAACTCGGTGCGCTATACATCAATTCCCGCGAAGGCATTCCCTTGCGACACCTCCTTGTCAAAATGGGCCACCCGCAACCACCCACTCCCATCCAAACCGACAATTCTACCGCTCTCGGCGTTGTAAACAACACCATCCAACCCAAGCGCACAAAAGCCATGGATATGCGATTTCACTGGTTGCGCTGTTGCATTAACCAAAAACACTTCCGGCCATACTGGCGCGCAGGTGCCACCAACTTAGCTGACTATGTCACCAAGCATCACCCTGCCATCCATCACCAAGCAGTCCGGCCCCTCTTCTTAACAACTGAGCAACCAACACTACCAAATTCGAAACTAACAGCACCCTGCATTCCACGCAACACATTACTGCGTCCCCCAATCAGCAGACCAGCTGCTATTGCCACATAACCCAACACAGATACGGTCTACACCATACCGCTGCAAGGGTGTACTATGTACACATACTTTACATGTGTACCTCATTACTTACACAGCGGTACAGACTTAGAACTTTACCTGTCTACCTGATTACTATACGGTATGGCTAGCATACAACAGTCATAATTTAGTAATCACCTGATTATCAATATCTACATGTTTGCTATGCTCTGCATATGCAATACTTCTCTGACATGTTCCCAGTAACATATTTTGGTTCTTTTTGTTGACTCCATCTGTGAAGAGCTATTTCTTGATGACAACTTGACCTTCTCTTCCACACTTGTTCTTTGCTTATCATGTGTTTTCTTTTGATGTGACCTTGCATCTCAACGACTTGCCTTGAGCTTTGTGATGTTCAAGGAGTGTTAGTATGAAACTGCCAGTTCTGCTCCAATATCTATCAATGTTGATCTTGATGATTTCGAGAATTAATGTAGTGTTGACCTGAGCCAATTCGTTCTAAAAAAATATCACACGAAAATTATAGGTAGTTTCGACAGGTGTCGAAGATTTGATTTTATGAGCTATATTTTGTACAATTGTGAGGATGGAAAGGCAGTGGAACTGTATTTCAATCCAAACGATGCAAACAATAATTGTGTAGGTTTCCACACAATATGGTATATGTTCATACCCTTCTGATAGATGCTTAGATCTTCCTCCAGGGTGTTCTCTTGTTTGGGGTTATGAACTTCCATGTTGGGGAGTCCATGCCGTTGGGAGGTGGACTCTCTTACCTGGGGTTCTGAGAATGCTCCTATTTAGGTTTTGTACACAGGGGTACAAAAAAGGCTGATTCATGCTCCATTTAGGTTTTGTACCCAGGGGTACAAAAAACACTGATTCTTGGCCTATGTCACTCGCCCCCACGAATGGAGTATCAGGTAAAAAAGGAACCAAAAAAAACCTAAGAGTTTTTAGGTGAAAAAAATGGGTTCTCATGAGAGTAACAATAACGAACTAAAAAGTTTGTTAAATATGTGTATCGAGTAAGTGTTATTTGAAGAGGGAGAGTCTGTTTTTGTCGTTTTGAAACTGACATTTAATACGGTTTTAAGTTTGGTTGTTAAAAAAAGGTGTAACTCTTTGTATATTCAGTCTTTCTGATTTGGTTCCGCGTTGAATCCTGATGGTGCCATTTGTATGAACTGATGTGATAGTCCAAGGATCACTTTCATATCTATTTTCACCTTTGCGGAGTATACCATCTTTTCTAAGAAGTACTTGATCATCAACTTTGTAGTCCCAATCACAACGTGAGCTATTTTCCAGTTCTGTGTTTTGGTCTGTTTGGTGTTGCCTATATTCTCCAATTTTATTCCAGCTGCTAGGAAGGGGATGTTGAACAACATGTCCCGTCCAAAGATGGCTGCATCTGGGGAGGCTTTGAGTACTGTGTGGTATGTTGAGCGAATGGCCCAAGCGACGTTCGTCACAAACTTGTCTATATCGCTTGTCTCTACTGAAGGGGCCATGTCTATTTCAGCTGTTCGGAGCATCGATGATATCACCTGATGCACTCGTTCTAGAATTGCATTCGCTTGTGGATTCTTGACACTGGTAGGCTTACTCGTGATCCCATATGAGTCACATAGGGCTTTGAAGTGAAGTTTGAATTTGCTTCCATTGTCATAAATTATGTATTGACAACGTGGATACCTACTAAACCAGGTCTTGTTTACTAAGTTGCTGATCATTGCTGATGATTTATCAAAGTATGCTAACTTAGGTTCGTCATGGGTCCTTTTGCCCTACCACCCTTTTGTATCCAGGGGAATAATCGCCTCAGTGATTACCGGTAGTTCAACTATTTCAAACCAGCTTGATGCTGGGTCAATCATAGTCAGGCACATGAAATCAATTACAGTACCATCTTTACCTTTGATTGTATACGGGCCAATAAGGTCCACACATAGTACATCCCAAGGGTTTGTGATGGCAAATTTAGTAGGGAGTTTCCGTACTTATGCTTATGCCTCTTGTTGACTTGGCATGCATGAAAGTTTTGACATATTTCGGATGGTATTTCGCATACCTTTCCAGTACATCGCAGCACGAAGGGTTTCTTCGAGTCTAGTGTGTCTAGTGTACTGTAGATAGTGGTGGTACCAACCCGTGTAACTGCACGGTGTTGAAGATCTTTTGAATGACCATTTTTCCGTCCTTGCATAGGAGATGTGTACTTTCGACCAATTGTGTCGAGTACTGGTCTTTCAACGTCTTCAAGCTGGCATCAAGCTTTTGTGCTTCTGCAATCTCTTGTACTGTTAACGGGTAGATTACATCTTCTTTGCTGCGGTTTGCAAATACAAGATTCATTTCTTCTTGGTATGCAGAGGTGTCTATCGCACTCTCTTCGTGCATGGTGTAATGACACCAGCATTTGGTGAACGCCATCCAGTTCTCATGCTCACTCGGTGTTCGTCCGATGTCTAAGCGAAAGATGGCGTTGGCAACAGTGTTATGTATGCCTTTAATGTAAACAATTTTGGGGCCGAATTCCTCGAGGAGCATTCTCCATCGGTAGACACGGTCAGAGGTTAATCCAAGGGCGTCTTGGATTAGATTTTTATGGTCTGTGTAGACTTTTAATCTTTGTCCCCACAACATGCCTTTGAACTCCTTAAGTGTTTCCACTATGGCCAGTAGTTCTAGTTTGGTCACGCTGTACTTCTGTTGCGTCGTCGACAGCTTCCTGCTGAAGAACGCAAGGGGCCTATTACCCTGGGTGATAACTGATCCAAGTTGTTTAGACGAGGCATCAGTATATATCTCAAATTCCATTGAATAATCGGGATAGGCTAAGACTACATCCTTGGCAATTGAAGTCTTAACGTCATCAAATGCTTTTGATGCACCGTGTCCCAGTACCATGGACGTTTCTTCGTCTTGTTGGCTCTGGTGACCTTGGTGTGACCGCACTCTCCTACCAGTGAGGTGAGTGGGGCAAGCACTTTGCTGCCTCTTGCCCAAAGATCTCTATAATACTGGACCATGCCCAGGAACTTACGGAGGTCTTTGACATTTTTCGGCGATGAAATCGCGAGAATCGCTTGTACCTTTTTCTGCTGTGGTTTAATCCCTGTTCGTGTGAGGGTATAACCTAGATATTCTGTTTCAAAGGTGCAGAATGACGACTTTCGGGCGTTGATTCGCAAGCCTGCCTCGCGTAGCCTGGTAAGCACCATTTTCAATTTGTCAAGGTGGTCTTCCAGGTTTGCCTTTGTGATGCATAACAAATCATCAAGGTAAGCTTGTACGAACTCTAAGGCTCCCATTAGTGTTGACATTTTTGCTTGAAAGATGTCTGGTGAACCTGCGATGCCCATTGGCAAACGGAGGTAGGAATACTTGCCCCATGGGAAAATGAGGGTACATATTTTGGATGAATCGGGATCCAGTCTAATGGTATAATAACCCATGTTTAAATCTAGGGTTGTAGCATAGGTAAATCCTTCTAGCTCTTGCAGGACTGTACTGATTTTGGGTAATGGAAACGGCTTTTGAACTAGTCGTTTATTTACTTCTCTAAAATCAGTGAGAAAGCGTACAGTTCCGTCTTGTTTTCCAGTGATAAATGATGGTGACGCCCATTCCGATTTGGGCTGAAACTCTACCACTCCCAATTTCGCATAATCTATTCAGTTCTTTGATAGTTGTTTCTTTGCGAGATTTTGGTACTGGGTATGCCTTGCCATGATATGGCTTTGCGCCCTCCTTAAGTTCGAAGGACACAGGCTCTGTGTTCCAATCACCCAGTGTTCCGTCAAAAGTTCCTCAAATTCTGTGAGTAACTCCAGCAATGAGTTTTGGTCTTGGAGACTTAGGTGGGTACAATTGGTGCTAACAATTGATTGGGGGTCTGTTTTTTTATAATTTGCATCTAGGATTTTCACTACCCGCTGTGTCGCATCCTGCGTACTTTGCAGTTCATTTGCCATGCTGTTGTTAACAGCCCAGGCTTTATCCAAGTTTGATGAGGTCAGACTATTGATGTCTCTCATTGGCAAAATGATGTGATCAATGGTTATTTCTTTTGTTCGAAAATCTAGAACAATTCCAAGCTCTTTCATGGTTTGACATCCAAGAATGAGGTCGAACGCTGGCTTTGCCATCTTTTTCTTATCATACTCTACTACGTCAGGAGTCACTGTGTACTCCTTACTGTTCGAATACTCAAAGAACTTTAAGTTGACTTTGCTCCTTCCTTTGGTTAGGAAGCTCCCATTTGACGTGCGCCAAGACTTTGGCACCTGCCTAGTCAAGTAGGGAAAGCGTTTCTCTGTTCCCTTTGCATGGAACAGGAGATCACCATCAGATCCACTGTCTAGTAGGATCCTGATGACTGTGTTACTGGTACGACACCCTGTAGAGTGTTCGATATTCTTATGGGCTGGATTTTCAGTCGCTTTATAGCGTGCTTGTGCTACTACAGTAGTGACCTGCCCTTCTTTACCTGTCAAAGGTGGGTTCACACTATTGAAAAGGTCACTCGGCAGTTCGGGGTCCGACAATTCGGTTATTGTTTCACTCTGTGTAAGGTTGACTGGAAGATTTCCTAGTTCTTCTGCCAGGTTTGAACATGTCGTGTTTGAACCAGAAAATGTTATGTTGGCATGTGGGGAAGTTTTAATCGGACTAAGATAAGTGTTCATCAATTCATTACAATCGATTTTACTACACAATTTCTTAGCACCCCCCAACCCATCATCTCAAGATGAGTCTGAATCATCACTGTCACTCATTTCGTGATGCTTACGCTTCTTTTTTCCGATAGCGCATTTCATTTTCTTGTTGGACTTCGTAAGTTTGTCGATTTTAGTAGATAGCTGCGCATAGCTACTTCCTCCTCGAGCAGGTCTCTCTAGTCCACAAGAGTTTCCATTTGGTTTTCTTCCCTTGAAGCTTGACTTCGGGGTCCCATTGGAGTCAAACTTCCGGCAATCCGGAGTGTTGTGGGTGGTATGTGCGCCCCCATGTTTCTTGCAGAGATAACAGTACTTCTCTGTGCGACGTTTCTTTGGAATCCGGTCACTAAAAGAGACCATCTTCTTCCTAGATGAGACGTTAGCCTTGGCTACGGTCTTGGGTCCTTCTCCAACCTTTTTGGTGGGGTAGGCCTTCTTGATGCATTCAAGGACTTCGAGAAGTTCCCTGACACTCTGTGGTACCAAAGCTCCACTGAGCTCATATTGGTCCTGCCAGTTCCTAGGAACCATCCTGAGGATGTGGCTTGCCAAGTCGGCATCATCAAATGGCCCGCATACTTTCATAGACTTTGCAGCCTTTGAAGAGTAAAACAGGCACGGCAAGAGTTCCACAAACCTGTTAAGGCGCTGGATCCTCTGCACAAAGTCCCTGATGGGTACCCTGTTTGGTTTCTTCAGCCCATTGCTGATGTAGAAACGTTCCTGCTCTGCTGCATCAGTCCTGAAGACGGTCTGCAGGTGCAACTGGACACATTCCTGAAAGGAGGTCCAAGATGCCGGGTGTTTTGTGGGATGCTCGGTCCCATACACATCTGTCCAGGGTTCGCAGTTGATTTGCTCTCCGACGATTGTGGTCCAAGGACGACCGGCAGTCTCCGACAATTGAGTGGAGTACTGCAGGAAGATTGCTTGGCCAGCGGACACTAGGGCCTCACTGGTGTGGATTTTAGCAGCAGTTGCTTTGTTCCACAACTGGAGGACAGGGGAATTTTCATCCGTCCCTTTGAACTTGGATTTGGCCGCAGTAGCCGCAGTCAGTTTTGCCTCAGCCTTTTCATCTGCCTTACAGGCTTCCCCATAGTCCGTGTCTAAGCCTCTCTGGGAAATTATTTCCATCGAGGTCTGGACATGGTTGAGGAACTGTTCAGGACTTCCCTTGTCGAAGGTGGTGACAGACAACGTCATTTTGTTGGAGACCTTGATTTTGTTGATTACCTTCCGGGTGTCCATGGCAGTGGGAATGTAGGAAATGGGTGGCTTAGACCTCCCTGAACTCCGTTCACACTCCTGTGGCTTGAGTCCTTCTGGGCTTGATTTGCTGGTCGACATCCTCTTAATTGCCTTGCCAAGGGGCGTATTATAAAACAAGGCCTTGAAGAAGGTCTTGGGTGCCCTGTTGAGGTTAGCTCGAAAATGATTTTTTTTATTATTTTATTTTTAAATTTTTCTTCCACGTCTTTTATTTCTTGAAAGCCTTGCTTCCAACTATTTTGCGAGAATTCTCGATCACAAAATTAATCCGACTCGTAGGAATCCCCAATCGCAGAAGTCGATCGCTCGAAGTTTATCGCTGATGCTTGCTGATCGCGGGAGAATTTTTGGAGAGCTCGTAGATCGCGAAACCGTAGGAATTCGTTGATCGCGTAGCCAATTTTGGATAGATCATCGATCGTGCAAAAAAAACGTATCGCTGGTGCGAAAAGTTAAAAATTGCCGCTCGTGATAAAAAATTGTTAGCGTACCTTGTGTCGGAAGGGTTGGATGTCTATGCGGCTTCGGTGCGCGAAGGTCGCACCGCAGTTATCTATAGATAGTGACATGAGCCGATTCGTCGTAAAAAAATATTACATGAAAATTATAGGTAGTTTCGACAGGTGTCGAAGATTTGATTTTATGAGCTATATTTTGTACAATTATGAGGATGGAAAGGCAGTGGAACTGCACTCCAGTCCAAACGATGCAAACAATAATTGTGTAGACTTCTACACAATATGGTATGTCTATACCCTTCTGAAAGATGTTCCGATCTTCCAACAGAGTGTTCTCTTGTTTGGGGTTCTGAACTTCCATGTTGGGGAGTCCATGCTGTCGGGAGGTGGACTCTCTTACCTATGGGGTTCTGAGAATGCTCCATTCAGGTTTTGTACCCCAGAGTACAAAAAAGGCTGATTCCTGCAAGACAGGCAAGTTTGCAGTGGATGATTTTTGTGCGATTAACTGCGCAACGCGACAACTGAAGACAACTGCGTCTTTACATTATCTCGTTAATGTGACTGACTAATGACGAAAAGGCACCAGTGACGACACTGAAGACAAAACCGCTAAGTGACGAACTGAAGACAAAATGCACCGTGCACTGAAGAAAGTGGCCAAACTGAAGGCAGTTAACCACATTTTAACGACTTCGGCGACACTGCGAACTTCCTGCGACACTGCGACCCCCGGGATATATTCTACTGCCTACTCGATAGTGACGAACAAAGTGACAACAAAGCGACTGATGACCTAAGTAAAAAAACTGAAGACAAACTGACGACCAAGTGATGAACGTGAAGTCCTTCTGCGACAAGTGCGACGGACGACTCAATGACGACCAAGTGCGACACCTGATGACATTTTAACGACCCGTAGTGAAGGCATGAAATGACCATATATTTTTAAGTGCGCAACTGCACATCGCATTGGACTTCATCTGGGATACTTATCGCAAAGCAAAGTTGCCTGTCTTGCTGCTCCATTTAGGTTTTGTACCCAGGGGTACAAAAAAGGCTGATTCTTGGCCTATGTCAAGTGTAAGCCATGTCACTTCTCTCACATAGCATTATGTTTTAAACAAATGCTGGATCCTATCTTGTGTGTATTCTGCACTGGTCATTTTTGTCAAGATACATTAGAAAGCATCAACAAAAATTTTACCCACATACTGTATTTGGCATTAGCATCATACATAAGCCCAAAATTCTTCTATGATAACAGAAGCATGTCCTTGATGTTAAAAATATTGATACATCCTCATCTCCTATTGTATCATCTCAGCACATACCTTGACATTATGAAGAAGTCAGCCACAGGCAAACTTGATCTATAAAAGATCTAAGGAATGTATCAAGTACCTTCTGAAAGTTGGACTTCATGTTTCTACACTTGATGTGAATAGTGGGAGAGATGACTACATCATACCAGTAGTCTTCCTTCACCTCATGAGGCATGACAATTTGATTCAATACTACTTCATGTGTGGACCTTGGATTGGGGGAATATACAGGCCATATATCCTCACAAGAACTTGTCACAGCAGAAAGTAGTAATGCTGAAGCCGGTTAGCTGTCACCTTCATCTAAGTCCTGCAGCAAACTCCCAAATAGTTTTGCTTTTGCCCATTCATTGTACTTTTATTCTCACCAATGTGCAGAAGGATTGCATTTATTATGGATCTGTCTAAGTGGTCTTACACCAAAGCACAATTCTTCTCCATATCTACAAATTCTTCCTGTAAAAAATGGCAACATTATATAGTGAAGAAATGCAATTTGTCATTGAAGTGGGACTTGAATCACTTTATCAGACTTTTCTCTCTCCCCTCATTTGTTTCACTTGATCACCCACTTGCTGTGAAATGCAATTTTTGTGTCACTTTTTAGTGAGTGACAAACTTGCCGACTTCTGAAAACATAATGTTGCAATGAGATAGGTCATATATGTGAGTGAATCTGTATTATTCTGGGCAGCAGTCCCTCACATTTTCTTCACATTGCTTCTCGTGATCATGTATGTGTCAAAACTCTTGTTCTCAAGGCATAAACTAATGTCTTAGATTTCAATGAATTGATCACGTTTATTCATTAATATTATCTGTTAAGTCACAGGTCCATTTTTATATTTACCAATATTTCTTGAAATAAGGACATTTATCATGAATGTGATTTGGTTATTTGCTAAGAAAGTCTGAAAAGTCCTTTTTAGTTACGGCTAAACATCATGGCCAAGCACAAAGAAGATGAATTGAGTGCAAGGAATACAAGCAAGATCACACACCAGGGCTCCAGGATGAAAGAGATGTCCCTGTGCTGCATATAATTATCGATGTCCAGAAACTGCTGTGTATATTCGGCATAACGTCAAACATTGTCCTCCAACAAATCTCTCCTCCAGAGCAATCGTACAAAGAAACCTCACGATAGTATAGCACCAGACAAAGTAACAATATCAATTGAGAGGAGGCTGAGTACTGCAAAAATGGTCTTGAATCAATTTAATATATGTATTCTGCCTCCTAGATTTCAAATTCCTCTTGTCAGCTTCCCACAGTGTCTTTACATTGTAAGAGTCTTCAAATGATGCCAACAATTGTAATGATTTATAATTATAGAGTGATGACTTCAAGCATCAACCAATTTCACTTAAGATAACAAAATATCATGGCATGGAATCTTTGATACTATTCCATGCTTCAACTTGGTTGAGGTGAATTCCCAGAGGCTGCAACTTCCTAGAATTTCCAATTGTGGGTTGTACTTTGAGTCACTCAGATGTTCTATCTGTCAGTTGGAGATTTCTACAGTTTGCACTGAGTAATTTTGACATCACTCAGTGTTACTTGGTGGCAATTGTGTTAGCAAATTGAGTCCCGTGGTGGCACTTGGTGTTGGTGTGTCAGACTGTGGACTTGGTGTTACCACCAAGTACATAGTGTGATGCACTGAGCACATGGTGACTAACCCCAAATACTTGGTGTGATGCACCAATTACATTATTTCACTAGGTAATACTAGGTGTCACTACAAATCACTCTGTGTTATTTGATATACTGTTACTTATGCAGTACTAGTGCTTACACCAACTATTTGATGGTGTTCCATTCTATGATGCGTCACATTTCTCTATGGGGAAACAAGACTTGGGATAGTATATACAACATAAGAGGTACACGATACAATACATATCCATCATGCACACACCATAATTAAGACTACATGATAAGACATGTAAATCGAGCCTCTTTTTTGTCACAAAGATATTTTATGGCCAGGTGGCCCTTTTTTAACTACATCAAAACATGTGGATCGTGTTTGCAGCAAGACATACAACGTTTTAGGCAATTGGTGATCTGTTGGCTGGTTTTTGGTCAACAGTTGCTGATAGCCTGTTAAGAAGCTAAAGTCGATATTTTGTCATGCTATCAAGTTTTTGGTCAACATTGGTTGATAGTTTGTGTCTATACTTGCCAGCATGCTGAATCCTTAATCAATAATGCCAACAAACAATGAAGAGATTGATGGTTAGTTGACTGTAGTTCTGTATTGTATTATAAACTTCTGTAGCACTTGCCAATTGGTTGATAGTTGGTCAAGACAAGTGATTGATAATATCAACTGACCCAGTGGAAAATATCAATGAAAACATAAAAAAGATGATATTTCACCTTGAATGACATTATCATTTATGTAGTGAAATATATAGACTTTTTCAATCCTGTCAATAAATAGTCAATTGTATGATACTTGGCAGACAGTTCACCAACTTTTGTGAAGTTTCCTGCCTCATGTGTTTTTAGTTGTATGTACAGTCTATCTATGGGTGTAGAAGAAATAAATAGGGAAAAACACCAAACATAAGATACTTTACTCTCAATGTCAGCAATGGTAGCACAAGAGATGGCTGCTGCAGCAACAATGACATTGGAGACTCATGTGTTTCTTCAGTAATGAATATATCACTGAATTCTTTGCACCATCTTAATCAGAATGATATTCATCACTTGATTCAGGTCATTTTTTCATGGTTTTCAGTTCCCACCGAATTCGCCCTGCACATTTCTAATCATCCGGTCTTTATTGTGCTGCTATAGCAAGATCTTTCATAAAGAGAGTCATGCAACAGTGGAAACCAAACTGAATTTAGTCTGCAATAGTCATAGCTGACATTACATCTGTTTGTGGAACCATATCATACTAACTGCCTTATCTTTTCGCACCTCTACAGTACACTTAGATTGTGTTATTGTATCATGAGCACATGAAAACCCGATAGTATTCGGTGGTCAACCCCAAGTACTTTTTGTGATGTACTAAGTACTTGGTACTTGTTGAGGATGTACCACCAAGCACAAGTTGATATGATTGGTGATACTTGGTATCAAAACCATGTCCTTGAGATTCCCTATTGCTATTCAATTCTTCATCACATGGAAAAGGATTACAAAAATCCACTCACAACACATATTACTCAGAGCAATCAGAACTACTACATTTTTAGAGTTATGACCAACAAGAAAGAATGCATTAAGGCATTGGTGTTCTGTTGGAAACAGAATTTCCAACAAAGAAACATTTCCTTCATATTTTGCAGGTCCCAAGGAGATTCTCGGTTGCTGAGGAATGCGTGAGAAATGTCAATGGCCATGGTTATACTTAAAAAAGACAATCGGAATCAGCAATAAATCATCTTACAAAGCTGATTTAAAAGATCCTCATTCAACAGTATTGTTGCAACAATGGGTTGGGTTACAATTCCAACTTATGCATCCCATTTGAGAGCTCTGGGGTAGGTGGGAAAATTGTGATTTTTCAGATTCAGAAATAAGAGTAAAACGGGCAAAGTCTCCAACACATTACAGGTGATTATGAATTAGAATAGTAAAAAATGATAGATCCTGATGTAACAGGGAAATAAAGAGTGTGGCACCATCTGAATGCTAATACAACTTAATGTTACTGTGAAGTTTTGTGTGTGGAGACATATGATGTCATATTGTCAACTATATACAAATTAATATTGCTGTGAAATATAGCATTTTGGGAACATATTACTGTCAATATTATACCACAATAACAATAACAATAAAAATCACAAAAACATGGAATAGCTTAACGAATAATATTGTGTAAAATGTAAATTCATGTATATAAGTATTAGAACCACTCCCATACTAACTACCCGGCAGGACCACCTACAAAGAAAACGTAGATTTCTGATGCTTAATGAATGATAACATAAATGTAAAAAACCATATCATACCAACAAGTTAAGCAAAACAACTGATCATTATTATTCATTCTAATTTTAATAACAAGATAATTTTGCTTTTAAGCTTTCTGCTTTCTATGTTTATGCATGCCTTTTGCATCTGTCATTCAAATATAATTTTTCTGTAAGATGCCACTTCAGGAGGGAGAGGAATGTTTCATCGTTTGCTAACTGCTGCAAAATTTACAGCAGTTGCTAGTACTGTTGAGTTAGACAGAGGAGATTTACATTTTTGGATTCCATGAAGATCTAAGGTGTCCATGTATTGTGCCATATTGTGTTCAATAACACGCCCTTATCCATCCCCTCCCAAGCCACTCCAAAAACATTGGCACTGCCAGTCTAATTGGTGTCCCCTTCCCACAGAGACATCCATATTCAATCATATTCACATTGCAATATGTCATACCAAGTTTTTTACTGGGTCTTTATATGGATCACCACTGAACTGCCACTTATGTACATATTGGGGGGGGTCTTTGACGTGGAAGGGGTGAGGGGACCCATGACAATAAATAAAGGACAGTGAGATTGAATGTCAACCAACATCAACAATCTATGTGGAGATATTAAAGGGTGCAAAATCACCACACATGCACACAACGCATTCAGTTCATTCATCATAACCATGAATATACCCCTTGTCATGATCTTCCCCCACTTCCTATCAAACTGTTTGACATGGTTATGTTTACTTGATCTTTTTGGTTGCACTTCACAACCCAGCATGGGGTCTCATGCAGTTTCCACTTTTGGTGGACATGACTGCAAAATCATTCACAAAGAAACTCCTGAAAGTGTACTTGTGTCATCACACTGCTTATGGATTCACACTCAACTCTTTTTATTAGGCTAAGTGAAGGCATTGCAGATTCTCAAAATATAGATACTGATCTTGTTCCACATCAATGACTCATGTTACCAAATGGATGGCCCTGGGATGTTACCAGCTTCTTGTAATACCCTACTAAATTGGTACACACATAGAAGAATACTATTGCTGATAAGATGGCAAACACTCTTATAGTTTATCATGGCAGGTTGGATTTTGTGATCATACTAACCAATCAACAGATTCAAGCATAATGAAGTTGTGGTACACAATTGTTGGGGAGAGAAGGGTGACATGACCCCCACCAGAAGTACTGGACCTAGATCAGTTTGGCAAAAGTCTCCTCACAGCTGGTGACTAGCTCTCCCTAACAAACAAAATCTGAACCTGGCTTAAATTAGTCTTTTGTGCTGGCAGCTGGCAGCTGGAAGCTGAACAAGGTCAGATGACATCAGACGTGATGTCAGTCAGACACAGCAAAAGATACTGACTCACATTCTCATCAGAACTACTGAACAAGTTTCAGTTCTCAACCAATGCTGGCAACCCAGCAACTGAACCTAGTTCAGTTGCAAGTCTTAGTGGCAGACAAATTTACTGAACCAGATTAACGCTAGTAGAGCTAACTAGGCCACCCCTTATGGGGGGGCTCTCAACTAGAAAGTAAATTTATTGTTATCTTATTATCTGTCAAAATGTCTCTGTTAAAAGAAATAATGAAGTCAGCTTTCTTTTTAGACAGACTTCTTAGCATGACACAAGCATCGTAAGATCATTACATGTGCAATTTAGACTTAGTGAATATAATCAGGATAATATTTTTTGCATACAAATCACTTAGACCTATAAATGTCAAATTAATATGTATACTTAGATTCATTATTTGTCATATCGCGCATAAAGGTAGCGCGAACTTATCTTGAGACTCCTATGTCTTAGCGATAAAAAGAGAGCTCGCAGACGTGGATATAACC
>JABMIG010000093.1:125376-402876 GCA_013187285.1 Cyclotella cryptica
TCTTTAAAACCAACATGAGATAGGGCATAAAAGATCTCGAGAGAGAGAGGGCTACATCAAAACTCCTACTAGTACCTATTCCTACGTTTTGCAGTAGCTGGTTCCCAAAGGTTGCCACGCACTTGCTTCAACCGAACCAGGTTTACTTTTCATCTCCCTTTGTTAGGGAAAGCTAGTCGCCATCTGCCAGCAGACATTGGTCGAACCGGTATTGTACAATACCATTCCATCCATACAATACCATACATGTTCCAGTACAATAACTCCCGGCGGGGTTGATGTCACCCCTTCTGTCGAAAACCATGGTAACAGCTTTCATGTTTTGTCACAGTGGTTTTGGAGAATGGTCAATTTTACTTCCGCCAAGAATCTTCAGAATCAAACAAAAGGTATCAACAACAGAAGCGAAGAGGAACATTTGCAACGACACAACATCACGAATGACAACTTGTACAAAAATACGGTATTGTACACAAAACCCCTGTTTCCTGTTATGGACGACGTGAAAGTATCGTAATCATGCACAGCATGTGTTATGATGTGTCATACAAATCACAATTATTATCGTTCATTGCAACTTGCTCAAAGAAAATACAATACCACGTGGGAAATCACAAATACCAGCTGGCAACACGTCAGGAAGTGGAGATGACATCCTATTGGGTGAAAACTCCTGTTAACACTCTGGCGATTTGATACAAGATGGAGACCGCACCGAACCTGAGCTGGCCATATGTTTTTTTTTCTTCAGGTGAGCCCATTATTCATTTCTTTATTGCAGTTACTGTGATGTAGGATGAACAACGTAACATCCACATGATAAGAACATCGTGCTTACAAAAACATAATAATACACTCGAAACAGATTAAGGCAAATTATTATTTTCATATCTACATTGACGACCTCTGTCCTCGCGATTTTTAACATGTGCAATCCTACTGAATCAAGTAAACCATCGCTTGCGCCATCTATGCTCAGAAGTTCCACAAGCATTGTTCACTGCGAAACTATCTTCGAGAAGCCCGTTAAGCAACTGAACCTCGGAGAACTTAATTCTTCTGATGTGGCAGCACTCAGGACAAAGGATCCGTTCATGTACTATTCTATTCCGACGTTGAAGAAGGCTGCTGTACTTCAAACTGAATTCGACTTGTCAAGTTTTAATGCATCTACGAACTTATCTCGACGCGTAAGTAGGACACACGAGAAAACAGGCGACAACGAACAACTATCTCACATAGTGTCAAAGAAGTGTCGCATTTCATTTGAATGCCACGCTTATCTCCTTTTGGAAGATCTTTTCAGAGGTGTCGATTTCGTCGAGTCAGTGGAGGATGATAATAGTTTTGACGTTTTTCTGTCTAGTCTCCTCGAAGAATGGGGAGAGTGATCACATGGATTTTATGATTTTTGAATAGACTACTAGTTGTGATGATGATGTACAAAAGTAAACTGAATCAATTTTGTTTATACATGCACCATATCTTCACTACTAATTATTAAAGAATTAGAACAACTTAATGACATAATATGTGTATATCCTCATGCAGTGACAAAATATATAGGCTGCTTTATACTTGAAGTGAAAAACTCATGTATTCCTAATTCTGCCCTCAACCTGCATTATTATGTAGCAATTTAATTTAGTTTTTGGTTTCTACATGTTATCACAGTTCATAGCCAAGGGAATGCAATGTAAAACCCAATGTCCTATCATGTCAAACACAATTTATGACTGGCACATGGCCTTGTTTCTGTTTGCCTCATACTAGTCATGACTCTATGGTCTACAAAACCAGATCATTACACCGTCTACTTGGAGCTTTTCTTGATCAGAACCATACAATGTAGACAAACACTCCAAGATTGGAATCCATCTACAAATCAAGAAGACATATATTGGTATCTTATATTTTCTAATATGTTTTATGTCTTCAACTCTCACAATTCTGACATAAGTAGACCTTACACATTTCTATCCCCTCAGCCTCATTTCAAGACCCCTCTGTTCTTTGGGTAAAGTGGTGGAGAGTGGTTTCCTCTCCTCATTTCACACTTTGATTGAGTCCGTACCGCCTCCCACATTATTCTTGCACTGACATCACATCATATATAATGCCTTTGCCACTGTCATCCTATCAAGTATTTGCTGTTACTTTCTGCTGTGCCGCCACAATGTTTTGGCTAGCTTCATAATAAGCCTGAATGTACATTGAATGCATCATCAATATCAAGTATGGACCAGTAGTTGACCTGACCCGTTTCGTCGCAAAAAAATATCACGCAAAAATTAGCAGGTGTCAAAGATTTGATTTTATGAGCTATATTTGTGATAATTGTGAGGATGGAAGGACAGTGGACCTGTAATTCCAATCCAAACGATGCAAACAAACATTGTGTAGATCCTACACAAAATTGGTATGCTTATATCCTTCTCAACGCTGTGCTCTCGTTTGGGGCAATGGACTTCTGTGTTGGGGAGTCCATGCTGTCGGGAGCAGGGCAGTGGACTCCATGTCTTTTGGATCAGGGGCAGTGGACTCTCCACCTGGGGAGTCCTGAGAATGATCCTATTAATTTTAGTACCTTAGGGTACTAAAAATGGCAATTCTTGGCCTATGTCACTCGCCCCCACGAATGGAGAATCAGGTAAAACTGGAACCAAAAAAACCTAAGTGTTTTTGGAGAAAAAAATGGGTTCTCATTAGAGTTTCTACAATGAACTAAAGACTTTGTTAAACATGTGTAACGAGTAAGTGTTGTTTGAAGAGGGAGAGTCCGTTTTTGTCGTTTTGAAACTGACATTTAATACGGTTTTAAGTTTGGTTGTTAAAAACAGGTGTAACTCTACGTATATTCAATCTTTCCTATTTTGTTCTGCATTGAATCCTGCTGTTGTCATTCGTATGAACTGATGTGATATTCCAAGGATCACTTTCATACCTACTTTCACCTTTGCGGAGTATACCATCTTTTCTAAGAAGTACTTCATCACCAACTAACTTTGTAGTCCCAATCACGACGTGAGCAATTTTCCCAGTCTGTGATTGGGTCCATTTGGTGTTGCCTATATTCTCCAATTTTATTCCAGTTGGCCAGAAAGGGAATGTCGAACAACATGTCCCAACCAAAAATTGCTGCACCTGGGAAGCGTTTAGTACTGTGTGGTATGTTGAGCGAATGGCCCAAGCGACGTTCGTCACGAACTTGTCTATATCGCTTGGCTCTACTGAAGGGGCCATATCTATTTCGGCTGTTCGGAGCATCGATGAAATCACCTGATGCACTTGTTCTAGAATAGCATTCGCTTGTGAATTCTCCACACTGGTAGGCTTACTCATGATCTCATATGAGTCACATAGGGCTTTGAAGTGAAGTTTGAATTCGCTTCCATTGTCATAAATTATGTACTGACAACGTGGATACCTACTAAACCAGGTCTTGTTCACTAAGTTGCTGATCATTGCTGATGATTTATCAAAGTATGCTAACTTAGGTTCCTCATGGGTCTTTTTACCCTTCCGCCCTTTTGTATCCAGGGGAATAATTGCCTCAGTGATTACCGGTAGTTCAACTATTTCAAACCAGCTAGAAGCTGGGTCAATCATAATCAGACACATGAAATCAATTACTGTCCCATCTTCACTTTTGATTGTATACGGGCTAATAAGGTCCACACATAGTACATCCCAAGGGTTTATGATGGTGAATTTAGTGGGGAGTTTTCCATACTTATGCTTATGCCTCTTGTTGACTTTGCATTCATGACAGTTTTTGACAAATTTACAAACAGTATTGTGCATACATTTCCAGTACATCGCAGCATGAAGGGTTTCATTGAGTCTAGTGTGTCGAGGGTGCTGTAGATAGTGGTGGTACTAACTAACTGCACAGTGTTGAAGTTCTTTTGGAAGGACCATCTTTCCGTCCTTACATAGGAGTTGTGTACTTTCGACCAATTGTGTAGGTACTGGTCTTTAAGCGTCTTCAAGGTGGCATCAAGTTTTTGTGCTTGGGCAATCTCTCGTACTGTTAACGGGTCTATTACGTCTTCTTCGATGCGGTTTACAAACACAATATTCATTTCCTCTTAGTATGCAGAGGTGTCTATTGCACTCTCTTTGGTATGCAGAGGTGTCTATTGCACTTCCCTCTTGCATGGTGTAATGACACCAGCATTTGGTGAATGTCATCCAGTTCTCATGCTCACTCCGTATTGGTCCGATGTCTAAGCGAGAGATGGCGACGGCAACAGTGTTATGTATGCCTTCAATGTAAATAATTTTGGGGCCTTATTCCTTGAGGAGCAATCTCCATCAGTAAACACGGTCAGAGGTTAACCCGAGGGCATCTTGGAATAGATTTTTATGGTCTGCATAGACTTTTATTCTTTGTCCCCACAAAATGCCTTTGAACTCCTTGAGTGTTTCCACTATGGCCAAGAGTTCTAGTTCGGTCATGCTGTATTTCTTTTGCGCTGTCATCAGTTTCCTGCTGATAAACACAAGGGACCGATTACCCTGGGTGATAACTGATCCAAGTTGTTTCGATGAGGCATCAGTATATATCTCAAATTCCATTGAATAATCGAGATAGGCTAAGACTACATCCTTGGCAATTGAAGTCTTAACATCATCGAATGCTTTTTGATGCACCGTGTCCCAGTACCGTGGACATTTCTTTGTCTTGTTAGCTCTGGTGACCTTGGTGTCACCACACTCTCATACCAGTGAGGTCAGTGGGGCAAGCACTTCGCTGTGTCTTGCCCAAAGATCTCTAAAATACTGGACCATGCCCAGGAACATACGGAGGTCTTTGACATTTTTTGGCAGTGAGATTGTGAGAATTGCCAGTAACATTTTCTGTTGCGGTTTTATCCCTGTTCGTGTGAGGGTATAACCTAGATATTCTGTTTCAAAGGTGCAGAATGATGACTTTCGGGCGTTGATTCGCAAGCCCACCTCATGTAGCCTGGTAAGCACAATTTTCTATTTGTCAAGGTGGTCTTCCAGATTTGCCTTTGTGATGCGTAACAAATCACCAAGGTGAGCTCTTACGAACTCTAAGGCTCCCATTAGTGTTGACATTTTTGCTTGAAAGATGTCTGGCTAACCTGCAATGCCCATAGGCAATCGGAGGTAAAAATGTTTGCCCCATGGGAAAATGAGGGTACATATTTTGGATGAATTGGGATCCAATCTAATGGTATAGTAACCCATGTTTAAATCTAGGGTTGTAGCATAGGTAAATCCTTCTAGCTCTTGCAGGACTGTACTGATTTTGGGTAATGGAAACGGCTTTCGAACTAGTCGTTTATTTACTTCTCTAAAATCAGTGAGAAAGCGTACAGTTGTGTCTTGTTTTGCAGTGACAAATGATGGTGACACCCATTGTGACTTGGGCTGAAACTCTACCACTCCCAGATCGCATAATCTATTCAGTTCTTTGATAGTTGTTTCTTTGCGAGATTTGGGTACTGGGTATGCCTCGCCATGATATGGCTTTGCACCTTTCCTTGAGTTCAAAGGACACAAGCTCTGTGTTCCAATCACCTAGTGTTCCGTCAAAAAGTTCCTCAAATTCTGTGAGCAACTCCAGCAACGAGTGTTGGTCTTGAAGACTAAGGTGAGTACAATTGGTGCTAACAATTGCTTGGAAGTCTGCCTTCATATAGATAGCATCTAGGATTTTCACTACACACTGTGTCACTTCCTGCATACTTTGCTGTTTATTTGCCATGCTGTGGTTGACAGCCCAGGCTTTATCCAAGTTTGATGGTGTCAGACTATTGATGTCTCTCATCGGAAAAATGATGGGATCAACGGTAATTTCTCTTGTTCGAAAATCTAGAACAATTCCGAGCTCTTTCATGGTTTATGGTTTGACATCCAAGAATGAGGTCAAACACTGGCTTTTTCATCTTTTTCTTATGTATTCTACTACGTTCAGAGTCACTGTGTACTCCTTACTGTTGGAATACTCAAAGAACTTTAAGTTAACTTCGCTCCTTCCTTTGGTTAGGAAGCTCCCATTTGATGTGTGCCAAGACTTTGGCACTTGCCTAGTCAAGTAGGGAAAGTGTTTCTCCGTTCCTTTTGCATGGAACAGGAGATCACCATCAGATCCACCGTCTAGTCGGATCCTGATGACTGTGTTGCTGGTACGACGCCCTGTAGAGTGTTTAAAGTTCTTATGGGCTGGATTTTCAGTCGCTTGCTACTACAGTAGTTACCCATCCTTCTTTACCTGTCAAAGGGGGGTTCACAATATTGAAAAGGTCACCCAACAGGTAGGGGTCCAACAATTTGGCAATTGTTTCACTCTGTGTAAGGTAGACTGGAAGATTTCCTACCGTATATCTCGGTTCATAAGTAATGCAAAATGTCAAAAGATACTTTTGCAATTTACTTATAATCCGTACGAAGCAAGAGATGCAACACGACAAAAATAAATTAGTATCCATCCTAGTTACCATAATACCCTGTGGTACTATAGGTCGCGCCATTTTTGCTTTGCTTTGGCGGCCAATTGGTTCTTGTGCCCCACTCATTGCTGTGTACGGCGATGTGATATGTTGTGATGTGAGTTTAGCGGGATGTAGGCATAACTCAGCAACCAACCGGAGTTATAGGGTTCTGTATATATCAGCGTGTTGCTGTTAAGAAGGAGAAATGATCTATGACAGTTCTAGAACATCCGGTGCTCATTTACTAGGTTAAAAACACAAATGTCATGAGAATTGGGGAAATGTAACTTATACTCCGAGGGTACTTATAAAACGAGATATACGGTAGTTCTTCTGCTGGATTCAAACTGACATTGTTTGAATCAGAAAATGTTATGTTGGCAGGTGGGGCAGTTTTTATTGGACTAAGATAAGTGTTCATCATTTCATTACAATCCATTTTACTACACAATTTATTAGTACTCCCCAACCCATCATCTCAGGATAAATCTGAATCATCACTGTCACTCATGTCATGATGCTTATGCTTCTTTTTTCCGATAGCGCGTTTCATTTTCTTGTTGGACTTCATAAGTTTGTCAATTTTAGCGGATAGCTGCGCATAGCTACTTCCTCCTCAAGCAGGCCTCTCTGGTCCACGAGAGTTTCCATTTGGTTTTCCCCCCTTGAAGCGTGACTTTGGGGTCCCATTGGAGTCATACTTCTGGCAATCCGGAGTGTCGTGGGTGGTATGTGCACCCCCATGTTTCTTGCAGAGAGAACAGTACTTCTCTGTGCGACGTTTCTTCGGAATCCGGTCACTAAAAGAGATGTTCTTCCTAGATGAGTCGTTAGACTTGGCTGCAGTCTTGGGTCCTTCTCTAACCTTCTTGATGGGGTAGGCCTTCTCGATGAGTTCAAGGACTTCAAGAAGTTCCCTGACACTCTGTGGTACCAAGGCTCCACTGAGCTCATATTGGTCCTGCCAGTTCCTAGGAACCATCCTGAGGATGTGGCTTACCAAGTCGGCATCATCAAATGGCCCGCATACTTTCGTAGACTTTGCAGTCTTTGACGAGTAAAACAGACACGGCAAGAGTTCTACATGCCCGTTAAGGTTTTGGATCCTCTGCACAAAGTCCCTGGTGGGTACCCTGTTTGGTTTCTTCAACCCATTGCTGATATAGAAATGTTCCTGTTTCACTGCATCAGTCCCACTGCAGATGCAACTGGACACACTCCTGAAAGGAGGTCCAAGATGCCGGGTGTTTTGTGGGGTGTTCAATCCCATACACATCTGTCCAGGGTTCACAGTTGATCTGCTCCCCGACAATGGTGGTCCAAGGACAACGGGCAGTCTCCAACAGTTGAGTGGAGTACTGCAAGAAGATTGCTTGGCCAGCGGACTAGCAGCAGTTGCTTTGTTCCACAACTGGAGAACGGGGGAATTTTCATCCGTCCCTTTATACTTGGCTTTGGCCGTAGTGGCCGCAGTCAGATTTGCCTCAGCCTTTTTATCTGCCTTGCAGGCTTCCTCGTAGTCCGTATCTAAGCCTCTCTGGGAAATTATTTCCATCAAGGTCTGGATATGGTTGAGGAACTGTTTGGGACTTCCCTCGTCAAAGACGGTGACAGACAAGGTCATTTTGTTGGACACCTTGACTTTGTTGATCACCTTCGGGGCATCCATGGCAGTGGAATCTAGGAAATGGGTGGCTTGGACTGGACCTCCCTGAACTCCATTCACACTCCTGTGGCTTGAGGCCTTCTCGGCTTGACTTGCTGGCCGACATCCTTTTGATTGCTTCTCCAAGGGGCGTATTATAAACAAGGCCTTGAAAAAGGTCTCGGGTGCCCTGTGGGGGTTAGTTCAAAAAGATTTTTATTTATTTTTAAATTTTTCTTCTTTGCTTTCAATATCTTGAAAGTCTTGCTTCTAACTATATCACGAGAATTCTCCATCACGAAATTAACCCGACTCGTAGGAATCCCTGATCGCAGAAGTCGATTGCTCAATGATGATCATTAATTTGCTGATTGCAGGATAAATTTTACAAAGGGCTCGTCAATCGTGAAATCGAAGGAATTCATTGATCGCGAAGATGATTTTGCATAGACCATTGATCGCGCAAAAATATATATCGCTGATGTGAAAAAGTTAAAAATTGCCGCTCACGATAAAAAAATTGTTATCGTACCTCATGTCGGAGGGGTTGAATGTCGATGGCTTCGGTGCGTGAAGGTCTCACCACAGTCATCTTAAGATAGTGGCCTGAGCCATTTTGTCCTAAAAAAATATCATGCAAAAGTTAGAGGTAGTTTCGACAGGTGTCAAAGATTTGATTTTATAAGCTATATTTGTGATAATTGTGAGGATCGAAAGACAGTGGAACTGCAATTCCAATCCAAACGATGCAAACGAACATTGTGTAGATCCTACACAAAATTGGTATTTTTATACCCTTCTCAAGGGTGCTCTCTCGTTTGTGGCAATGGACTTCTGTGTTGAAGAGTCCATGCCATCGGGAGCAGGACAGTGGACTCCTGTGATGGGAAGTCCATGTCTTTTGGATCAGGGGCAGTGGACTCTCCACCTGGGGAGTCCTGAGAATGATCCTATTGATTTTAGTACCTTAGGGTACGGCAATTCTTGGCCTATGTCAGTAGTTTTATTGTTATCCTTCTGACCAGTATTTTGTACAAATGCTGACATCATACTTGATTGTGTTCTTTAAAGATCTATCTTTCTGTTCACTTTAAGCATTTGTAAAATGTACGAAGTCTCCTCATTCCTATTAACAATATGCTTCCTCCATTTTTCAATTGGTGACACACTTACCTACCTGTCTCCTATTGTCAGTGACAGTCTGATCCAATTGAAGTGTGATCATGAAGGAGGGACAGAAGCAATTGAGTATTATTGCAAAGACCCCATCAGTGACAAGCTTGCCTACCTGTCTCGTCAATTGTCAGTGACAGTCTGATCCGATTGAAGTATGATCATGAAGGAGGGGCAGAAACAATGGGGTATTATTGCAACGACCCCATCAGTGACATGCTTGCCTACCTGTCTCCTATTGTCAGTGATGGTCTGATCCACTTGAAGTGCGATCATGAAGGAGGGGCAGAAGCAATTGAGTATTATTGCAAAGACCCCATCAGTGACATGCTTGCCTACCTGTCTCGTCAATTGTCAGTGACAGTCTGATCTGATTGAAGTGTAATCAAGATGGAGGGCAGAAGCAATTGAGTACTGTTGCAAAGACCCCATCAGTGACACACTTACCTACCTGTCTCCTATTGTCAGCGGCAGTCCGATCCAATTGAAGTGTGATCATTATGGATGGGCAGAAACAATTCAGTATTATTGTGTTCTTGCTTTCTTTTCAAAGGATATGAACAAGTGACTTTTAGATATGATGCTGTGTGTGCGAGTGGGTGGTTTCAACTCATAAGCTTGCTCATAAGTAATTATGCATGGTGATGGGCCTGAAGGCCCACATTTGACCTCTAGATGTGTCCAAGAGCTAAAGCTGTTTAAGTTGGTTGCTGCACATTGCACATAAACTCCAGAAAATTTGCAGTCTGGATTGGTCCTCAGAACACAGTGGCACAGGAAGTGGAGCATACCTAAAACATATTTTGCAAATTGCATTTACACATATCGTATTTACAACAATTTGTGTGAGCAATGATTAATTGTACCTAAAATCTAAAATGTAAATCGTAAATCATATTTCTTGCTGATCGCATTTTGATCCCGGTCACGAGTCCCATTTTCCTATTTTTTTATTGCCTCAGTCCTCTATGTAACGATACATAATAGAGATAGCATACAAGTAGAGTAGAGGGGGATCAATCATAGGTGACAAACAATTTGTGGATTTGCGGGGCCTCTCTCTTCGGCCAAGATTTGTGTAATTGTACATCTTCCAAAATTGCGGTGAAAACTGCTGTAAATTTCCCCTTCACGACAAAATATACCGATGACTTTTGCGTCTCTATTTCCGTGCAATGTACATCACGTCACCTAGCTATCACTAGTTGTTTTCATTCTGAGATTGGCAGTGTGTAGAATTTTGACAATCTTCTTTTTGGTAACTTTTCTTTTTTAGCATGCAACTTTTACCGGATATCTTTTCTGTTTGCCAATATTGAGAGCCCAAAAGAGCACTCTCTCTCAGCCTCTCACCAAACAGAATTTCCCAAAAATAATATAGAAGAAAGCAGCCAAGTGATCACCGCCATCAACCAACCAATTCATCCAGCCACCATGTCCCATCCCCCCAACCACCACTCAACCGCTACGAGGAGCAATGCCGCCGTGCTGCCTCGCGCACTGCCACCCACAAGCATGGATACCAGGCAAAAATTGCCCTAGCCCATCCCCTGGGGGTTGAGGAGCCCGATCCACCGACATTGGCTGGTCCCCTAGGTAACTTGAGGATGTGTTTGGCCACATAGAGCTAGCCGGAACTGCGAAAAAATCACTGGGGCCATGGGGAGAAGAGTCGTAGAAGCAATAGGCTGCCAGGGCCATGAGAGCGGGGGACGCGAGCGTTTTGTTCAGGGACGCGGGGGGAGGGGGAGGGGAATTGCTGGAAGGACTGTTAGGGGGAGGAGGATCGCTTTTTTGTCTTAGCCTCTTTGATGCCGGTGAATATTTCGGTAGATGTTGTTAATACAGCTGCGGGTGTGGCAAAGAATTTGTGTGGAATGTTGGACCAAGGGAAGGAATTGAGTAATCGAAAGGATTTAGTCAACGATAATCATGATACCAGTGGGTATGGCTATTTGCTAAAGAGTCAACTGTTAAGTCAATAGTATCTGATATTTTTCACAAATTATTGATTCATTAGCTTACAAAGTCATTTGACCTTGACGAACATTAGTGAGGGCTCTCTCTTAAAATTGATGAGGTTAATTTACACTAGCTTTATAGAAGAGCATGTAGTCTTCTCTCTAGCAAGAAACACACAGTCCAAACATTGGCGAATTATTGCAGAATTATTGCAGCTGCCAGGGTCGATCATCCATCATTTCATCACCCAAAGCCATATCTTTTCGTCTCCTAGCCCAACCTCTCATGTAATAATCATCCTGCGCCTCCAATTCATCATCCACCCAATCATCACCACTCTTCATCAATGTAAACTTTTCCAACTTCCCACCCTTCTACTTTTCCTTCCCACTGCCATAGATGATTTTTTGTGCAATAGACTGGCTCCATCTTTCCTAGCTCTTACCATAAGTCCAACTTGAGGACATGTCTACAGGATCCTTGGGAAAATGGAGTAATATGATATGATTGATGGGAGAGGTGTCAAAGTCAAACCCACACACGGCGCAATCAGTTCATACCAGGATACGTTCGGTTCCTTCTTCTCCGTTCTTGATTTGGCTGGAATCATGACTGAAGGAATGGAGGTTGTTCAAACAAACTTCTGCACTAAGGGCATTGTTTAGGCCGAGACTCTGTTGTTTCTACTTTCTCTGTTGCTCTTTTGTGAAGCATTTTAAATGCAGTCTGGATGGAAGCGAGTGCATCTTTGGAAAGGGTGACAGGTGGCAGTAACAAACAAAAGCTGTGGAGGATCTTTCCTGCCACTCTCTGCTCCCTCGGCAGTCGGCCACCAGAGGTGGAGGACTGGTAATACAAAAACTGGCACCACTGTGATGTGACTGGGATGTTATAGCGGAAGGGGGACCGTCTGGGGAGTGGCTGCAAATCGCGATGCGGCAACTGAACTCGAGCTGCCAAAGAGTGGTTACTTGTTGCAACACGGCGACGGAACACAAATTTCGTGTTGGATGGAAAAACTGACAAAGACGAAGGACAAATAGCTGTCGACAAGGGGGTTTTGACAGTAGGGGATGAGAATTGTGACACAAATGGGGAGGGAGGAACACAGCGCGAGAATTGAATCCAACACCTGCGATGGATGATTAGTTCATCGTTTGACGAGCAACAGTGGAACGTACTCCAGGAGGAGTTCTATCCAGACCTATGTTGCCGTAAAATCGATCATTGAAACCGAGCGGCCGGGGAGTGGTTGCAAATCGCGATGCCCTGATATATCGTACCATAAATAATAATATATTTGTGGTGGGAAGGGAAAAATAAAAGTAGGGAGTTTGGAAGGGTGTACATAGAGGCACACGAATACTGTGACACACCTCAGGGTATCCACGTATGTGAAACAATGGTACATAATAACCTACGTTGAATAGTTCGTCGCAATTTTACTGGAATTGTACATAATTCGTGTAAATTTACCCAAAATTTTCCCGCCAAATGCGATTTGCGAAAGGTGTTTTGAGTATGCTCCAGTATCAGAGTGGATATGGTACCAGTCAAAATTCATGGATCATTGTTATTTTGTCAGTTATCTTGCCTAACTTTGACCCAGTGTAGTGACGCGACAACACGGAACTAGGACCTTTGTGACATTGCAGACCCCTTAGGGATGTTCTGAAGAGCTTAAGTCCAGCTCTACAGAACATCCATCCATCCGGAAAGCACCGTCAGAATAGATCTCCCAGGCACCTTCTTTGACATAATGATGTTCCATGGATCCTCGTAGAAATTGGTATGTTTGACACGTAGAAAAAAACGTCAGTAATTTTTTTATCTTCAAAATGGCCAGCACCACGTCGGTACACACACAGAACCTATGGTAGAACACTACAACTCGACCGGTCACAGCACCCTCACGTCTCACGATACATTGCATCATTGTTGTCATGATGTGTGCTGTGTGTGATGTCCCTACTATTTCTGCGCAGTGTTTGTGACAGCTTGATTTTGAGACCGAGAATGTTACCATACGGTACACTATGTAGGTAGAAGTATAGTTAGTAGTTGTTAGTAGTTATGGTATGATTAGCATGTAGAAGCACAATAAAATTATGGCGCGACCTCAAATAATCATAACTGACATTTTGAAACATGACGAATCTCCGTAGAATTAGGCAAAAACAACGTAGGAATTATTACGATCGCACGTAACGATGATCCATGGAGATAAGGACGATCCATGAATATCGACTGGTACTCTCTAGTACTATTGTATTGGTTTGAATACGTATGTACGTTAGTGTCAACGTCGACTGCAAGACAGGCAACTTGCAAAAAAAACGAACATTTTGGCGATAAAAGTTGAAGACACTAGCGACTTGCGTGACTGAAACTTACGACTGTGACGACTCGGACACCGAAAGTGACAACTTACGACCACTTGACTAGCGCTGAGTCGTTATTTATACAAACTTACGACCATGTTACTACCTCGAAAGTCGTCACTGACGACCCTGTTACGACATCCAAAGTCGTCAGTGACGACCATGTTACGACATCCAAAGTCGTTGTAACGACCCGGTTACAACATCCAAAGTCGTCAGTTAGTCGTAAGTACAACAGCCAAAGTCGTGAGGTTACGACCATGTTACTACCTCCAGATGACTACTCGTGACTACCTGTTTAACAGTACAAGTCAGAATGGACTTTGAACCACGTGATGTCAGATATCTTTGACCACTCGTGTGACATCAATATCCAATCCCTGGCACCCAGCGAAGATTGCACAACCCTTAGGGACTATCTCAAGGGCTTAAGTCCAGCTCTACAGGTCCTCAGCTTCGACGGAAGGCAGCTGCAATTGCACTGTCAAAACAAGCCAAAAATGACAAAATGGTTCAAAGTCCATCCCGTAGAAATTGGTATGTTTTCTACAGAGTAAGGTATGTCAGATATGGGAAGCTCTAGAAGGAATATAAAAATTCTCGCACACAAGCAATTCTCACGCAACTCTGTAGCAAAGTACGGTCAGACTATCTGACAATTCGTGTCCACGAATTTTGAGGGTCGACCCGTACATTCGTACATGGGAATAGTAAATCCCGTCGTTCGTGGTTCAAAGTCCATCACGTGGTTCAAAGTCAATTCTAACCCGTATCGTAGTGCTGTCGCGTTACATCGGCTGCCGTAAAAAACATACAAAATTGTACGTCCCATAAAAAAAAATCGCGTCGCTACTTTTATAGACCATGACAATTTCCGCTGCCGCCGCGGCAACACCTCGATCATGGCGAATACCGTTGCAACACCCGATCCGCCACGATCACCCTCACCGCAACATCACCCACGACCATCCTCCCGCTTGGTTTGGTCTGATTCGCTGAATTGCCAGAGAAATTGCACCGTTTCTACCATGCAATTTTTGATACACGTTGACCATCATGCATATAAGTGGGAAAGTTGGGATTTTGGTGAAGGTAAGTTCATTTTTTAATCAAATCCCCTGCCAATATTCCCTGTAAATCATTAACTTAGTTTCTATATTGCACTTTCTGTTGTGGCCGCCTCGGTGGGCTACATTGCTTGCCTATTTCTTTCATGGTGATACTTCACCATGCATATAAAAGACTCAACAATCAACCACAATACTTTGCAATTTGATTGGGTCGAGCCAGCATGGGAGGTTCTTGCTGCTGGAATTGATTTTGTGGTTGTGCTAAGATGGGTGTTAGAATAGATATCTGTCATTTGTTGAGGAAATGAGAGTAGGAGAGTGGATGATATGGATGTGGCTGGATGACTGGACAAAACTGTTTCATGCTACCAGGCAAAGAGTCTTTTTCACTACAAAAATAAATGAATCAATGGTGGGTGTTGACGCAGCATGTGATGTTTTTTTACTTTATACCTACTAGTAAAAAACGTCACGCGTCATTACTACACTTAAACTCGTACCGCAGCAACCTCCTGAGTCGTACTACCACCAAAGTCGTAAGTTACGACAAGTTACTACCTCGAAAGTTGTTAGTTACGACAAGTTACTACCTCAAAAGTTGTCAGTGACGACCATGTTACGACAGCCAAAGTCGTCGTCACGACCCTGCTACGACAACCAAAGTCATCCGTGACAACCCTGTTACGACAGCCAAAGTCGTTAGTGACGAACTGTTTACGACCGTTTGTCGTCCATTCGAGGATAACTGACGACTCGAACGGTCCAACTGACAACAACTGACAACCCGAATGCGTTCGTCGTGACAGACTCGCCAAGATTTTTTTCGCTAAAAAGAAGATATTTTTAGCGAGTTGCCTGTCTTGCAGCAAGACAGGCAACTTGCAAAAAAAACGAACATTTTGGCGATAAAAGTTGAAGACACTAGCGACTTGCGTGACTGAAACTTACGACATGTGATGACTCGCACACCAAAAGTGACGACTTACGACCACTTGACGAGCGCTGAGTCGTTATTTATACGAACTTACGACCGTGTTACTACCTCGAAAGTCGTCACTGACGACCCTGTTACGACAACCAATGTCGTCAGTGACAACCATGTTACGACAACCAAACTTGTCAGTTAGTCGTAAGTACGACAGCCAAAGTCGTGAGGTGACAACCATGTTACTACCTCCAGGTGACTACTAGTGACTACTTTGACTACTGTATCATATTAGATTGCATTGTATTATATTATGTCGTGCAAGCAGGCGTGCTCCGAATAGCCTCAATTGGTTGCAACGGCTCCAATGGACTGAGTACCATACTTCTGCCATTTTGTGCACACCACGTAAAACATCAGAATTTTCAGATAAAAATATTCCTCGTGCAGGATCGTGCGTAACACCCGAACAGCACCCTGACCACCATCAAGGACGAATCCCGAACTCCTGTCAAACACCGAGATGGTCAATTGTATGTTCCCACGTGCATGTGACATAGGTTCCCCCAGTGAGTTATTTAAATCGTAAGTGCATGCGCGCCCTGTTAGACAAAATTTTGACCATGGGGTGTGTTCCATCTCAAAACTCACGGTCGCACGCTTTTTGTATTGGAAACTAATGTCATGCCATCACGTCAATGCCCCATTTGACTGTTGTCCTCGCTGTATCCTCGCTGCTCCCTGCTGTAGAAGAGGGGGTTCGGTCAATGGTGTGAGCATTGGGCAGCTTCGAACGGTGATGCCATGTTGGACATGGCATCGTCACTCATCACTGTCAACAACTTTATACAACAACCAACCACTCGGAAAAGGCCACGTTCAGAGAAAGATAACCCGCTAGGTTTTTTTCTAAGGGCATGCGTCTGCGTCGTTTGGGTTGCTGTAGAGGAGGGGGTTCCATCAATGGTGTGAGCTGTGGGTGGCCTCGGCCAGTTACGCCATGTTGTACATGGAATCGCCACTTGTTGCCATCAACATCAATATACAACAACCAACCACATGAAAAAGGCCACAACTGCGACCCAGAAGATGGAAGAAGAAAGAGAAAATGTGGACTGTCAATAAAAGAACACAACAACCAACCAATACTAATAGTGCACAAAAGGACAAAGAAAAAGAGGTGGAGGGAGCAAGATCTTCCACTCGGACGGCTCTAGCAGAGGGTTCCTTGATGGTGTGGGCTCTGGGCTGCTTTGGCCAGTGACGCCATGTCGGACATGGCGCCAACAACTTTACACAACAATAAACCAATTTTAGCTGGGCAAAAAGGCAAAACCAGGGCACAAAACAACAAAGAGAAGACGTGGAGAGAGTCAGATCCTCCACTCAGACGGCTCTATCAGTGGGTTCTGTTGATGGTGTGGGCTGTGGGTGGCTTGGGCCGGTGACGCGATGTCGAGCTGGGCGAAACCGCAAAACCATTTTACAGAAGAACAAAGAGCAGAGGTGGAGAGAACGAGTTTTTTTCTAGTCGATAGCAGTCGTGGTAATATTATATACTGGAATAAATTAGAAATAGTGTTGTGATCATAGCAGAGTAGTATCTCTATTGGCTAAATAATACTCTTGTTAATCTAAAATCAAGGTGTAGTGCACGTACTCCAACTAGAACAGATCACAGATGTGTTTGTAATAATATTTCTTCATTAGAGAGAAGGTTCTCAGGATCCAACTCCTTAAACCATGTTAAAAGCATTGTTGCCAATACTTCATGCCTACCAATCATTGGAATGGATCGGAATGCACCCGCATTGGATAAGACACCAGTGAGGATTGCATGGACAAATTCAGGAGGAGACAAACTGTAGCTCTCTTAGCAATTTTTGGCGTGAATCTTCAATGTGACAAGTAAATTGTTGCATTCGTCGTCGATGGAAAAAGGCGTCAAGATTGTAAAGCAAGAAGCAAGCATGAGAAATTTAGCCTCCCCTTGTTTGGAATATTTTTCATGCTCAACCAAACAACCTTGCACAATCGCTGGCCCAAATCCCATTTAAAAGCACAATTACCAAAGCAACCCTCCCACTCATTTCTCCACTAGCCACAGGCAAAAATTGTCTATTCAAAACATCAATGTCCCTATCAAAAATCTGATTGATTCCCACAATCACACAATGAAAGCATTCCCCAACAATTATGCGACAATACCGATGACAGCTCGGGGGAACATTGCTCCCCATTGAGCCTTTTCAATGGCACCGGGTGTATCGACTAGAGCACGAATAGTTCCAGTGCTGGAGGCTAGATCATTCCACAATGGTGTGAGGGAGGACAAATTTGTAGAGGGCGCAGTTTGGCTCTTATGGCGCCTGATTGGATTTCGTTGTGGGAACGGTTGATGGCATCGGGGTCGAAGTCACCTTCTACTGCTGGAAGAGAGGTTGTTGATTTGTTGGATGAATTGACTGGTCATGAGGGAGCATGCAGGTGCCTTCAGATTGGGGTGCTGTGAGGGTGCTGCGAGTTCGTGTGAGTGCCGTGCTGCTTGTGTTCGGTGGTCGCATCGATGTTGTCTCACATGATGTGGGGACGTTGGATTTTTTGTTCGAAAATATTTCATGGGACACACACACCATTTTTAACGGCGTGCACAAAGTGGCCATACGTACTCAGTCCATTCAAAGGGAATCTTCCAACCAACCATCGGTGTACCTTTTTTCCAGTCACCCCATCACTACTGCACCAGACTGCACCCAACTGTTGCTGCATTGCACCATACCCTACAACGTATGCAGTCAGCTCAGTCAACTCCAGTCAAGACAACGCACTCTGCATTCATCCGATTCTTTTTGAATATTATCGCACTCCACACTACCCCTTCATTCCATAGCTTATTTCATCAACCACCAACGTCTAAAATTTTTAGGCAATAAAGTCGAATCCTCAAGGATTAATGAATTTGTCGATCTTAATCGTTGCGTTGTCTGCATTACTTCATGTGTCAGTAACATTCTCTCCGACTGTAAAGAACACAGCTCGTATCAACCATTGATCGGCAGCATCACTAGCATACCCATCCTCCACTGCCCTTCAAATGTCAGACTCTGGCGGGGGTGGGGGCGGGGGTGCCGGTATGCAAAGACAACTCCGAAAAGACAGGTTCGAGTGTCATCACAAAAGATAGAGAAAGCACCGACACACAAATGGAGGAGGATGTGTTTCATGAAGAACAATAGTGAGTGATCCTTCACAACAATGAAGTCCACACGTTCAACTATGTTATCTCTAGTTTGATTAACGTTATTGGAACGATAGATAAGAAAAAGGCGCATGATATTTGTGTTGTGACACATGGGGAGGGTCAGGCAACTGTTGCGCAAAGGTGTTACAAGCCTCAGCGATGAAGTACTGTATTGGGTTGCAAAGGGCTGGTTTCACAACGAGTATTGCACCTGAAGGAAAGGTAAGTCTATTGTTCTGTTAAGTCCTCGTATTCAGGTAAAATTTGTAATGCATATATTGTCTCATCAATCACTATATGCATGTTTCCCTGTGGCTTCAGTTCGAAGGCAGTGAACCTCAGGCTGGTTAAGTGATGCCCTTTCATGCATGCTGTACGTGAAACTTGTCGTGGGGCCTGTGACTTGCAGAATAGATCATTCTCAACTGACAATGGAGCTGAAATTACTGAGCTCTTCCGGTGCATTTAGTAACACAAAGTCCACTTTTACTAAGACTCTGATAAATGAATTTCTTATCACATTTGAATCCTCTTTACGCAGAACGATACGGGACCATTGAAATGGACACGAACACAAGATCGCGTAAATTAAAAATTTATTCTATTCCTTCCTAGTAGACGTGAATAAGTTAATGGCGCCTATCAACATCAACAGCAGTGTTGGTAAAAGTGCTCTGATCCTTCTTGAACTCGGTCATACTCTCCTTCCAATCACTGGCACCGGTATCTTTCCAGCTTTTGGGAATTGGATCGACTTCTCGCTGGCCACCGCGGCCACCCCTGCCCCTATCCTTTCTGTCTCTTGGAGCAGGACAAGATGCCTCTTCCTGTTCTTTTGTTATCATTGAAAGTGAAATCCTACCGGCAGTCGAATCAATTTCACGAATGCGAACTTGAACTTTGTCGCCAACAGTAACCACGTCTCTAACATTGCCAACTCTTCCCTCGGAAAGTGCTGAAATGTGTACAAGTCCATCAATCTCTCCTTCTACTCCTTCCGTAAGTTGTGCCAAATCAAATCGAAAGAAAGCTCCAAAAGCAAGAGTAGATACAACCTCTCCTTCGATGAACTTAGAGTCATCAAATCCCTTCTCAACAATCGCAAGGCGGCCCCTCCCACTCCAACCACAAGCCCCCACCCCTCCAAGCCACAACTACGAACCCGACGAATCCAAAGTCTGGCGCGCCTACGTGGCCCAACAGCATTTCTCCAATCGAGGACAATGGTGGACAACGGGGAAGTTGAGAGTGTTGAAACGATGGGGGTTGACGTTGATTGTGGGGGTGTGTCGGGCCATGATTGCTACGACGTGTAATATTGCTTCGAGGCGGTTGGGGAGTGTGAAGTTTGATCATGTGTATGATCTTTTGGAGGCGAGGGCTTGGGTGAGGAGTAGGGGTGGTGCGACGGGGACGGGGGGAGTGAGGGGGGAGACGATTATGTTGTGGGAGGGGCGTATTATACGGCCGATGGGAATTTGGATTTGAATCAGGATGGGATTCCCGATCAGGAGCAGGAAGGGAGTGAGACTTTGTCGCCCTTGGATGAATATTGGTTTAATTTGGGGGGGTCGCCGTTTTGGCGTTTTTGTTTTAGTGTGGCGGCTGGATTGCCCATGGGGAAGGAAGGGCCGATGGTACATTCTGGGAGTGTTGTGGCTGCCGGGATAAGTCAGGGAAGAACCAAGTTTTGGGGCATCTTTTGGCAAGTTCTCGGGAGTGGCAGCTTGGGCAGCTTGGTCTCCACCAGATCGTTGTAGGCGATCGCGACGTTTGCTGGGACGTCCTCCTAAGTCGTACTACCACCTAAGTTGTAAGTTACGACAAGTTACTACCTCGAAAGTCGTCAGTGACGACCGTGTTACGACAGCCAAAGTCGTCGTTACGACCCCGCTACGACAACCAAAGTCGTCCGTGACGACCCTGTTACGACAGCCAAAGTCGTTAGTGACGAACTGGTTACGACCGTTTGTCGTCCGTTCGAGGATAGCTGACGACTCGAAAGGTCCAACTGACGACAACTGATGACACGAATACGTTCGTCGTGACTGACTCGCCAAGATTTTTTTCGCTAAAAAGAAGATATTTTTAGCGAGTTGCCTGCCTTGCTGGTAAGGGTGGGCCTCAATAGGAGGGGTGGCATCCTAGTAAGCTCCACTAGCTATGACCTGGTTCAGTCTACTAGTCTGCCAGTATGACTTGCTACCGAACCAGGTTCAGTTGCTTGGGTGCCAGCTTCATTTGGGAACTGAACCTGGTTCAGTACTTCTGGCGAGAAGTTTCATAGGTCTAAGATATGCTGCATAGGACTTGGTAATTTTTCTCTTGTAGCGTCTGGCTTGCGTCTCTAAACATCACACCTGTGTCTTCTGCTACCACATATATTTCTTCGTTCACACACAAGATTACGTGTAATGTAACATTTTCTCATGCTTGCACTTGTACATCCTCTCACACTGTTAAGAAAATGGGCGTACGCCCACACCAATCATCTGCTCGCAACATGATGATGCACTTTTGCTCCCACCGCACACCATAATAATATATATTATGATATTTTTATGATTGCGTGCAGACCTTCTTTCGAACTTCTCCACAGAACACTTTGACGCTCGCCTGCATGTCCGTTTGCGCTCGTAATTGCGCTCGTCCTTTTTTGCGCTCGTACATTTTTACGCTCTCACGATGCTTGCACGCTCGTCACACTTTTGCGCTCAACACTTCTTTGATGCTCCTAACACTTGGACGCTCGTAACACTTGGACGCTCGTAACACTTGGACGCTTGTAACACTTGGACGCTCGTAACACTTGGACGCTCGTAACACTTGGACGCTCGTAACACTTGGACGCTCGTAACACGTGGACGCTCTTAACACTTGGATGCTCACGACACTGGGACGCTCGTACACTTTGAATCTCTCTCACTACCATACTTACACATTGGAGAAGTTCAATTTGCCAACACTACAAAACTTCAACAAATTTCATGATCCTAACTTTGGTTGTTGTCAATGTCTACATAACAAAATTCATCACTCCTGAAAGTTTAGCCTCGTTAACTCTAAGCTCCTGATCTTTGACTCAAGTGGCCACAACAATTCTTGCACTGAGTAGTAGAACCTAGACATGGCTGACAGCAATAGCGAGGGCAGGGGGAGGAGAAAGAAAAAGAGAAATGGGTGGCTTGAAAAGGATGAGGCCGATGCCAGGGCAGATGATGAAGTCATCGCAAAACGGAGGCAGCCATCACATTGTCAGACTCAACCTTTTGTGCTTGAGGATCAATCTACAGTAGGATTAGCTAGTCTCAAACACCCTCCCGAATGCTTTCAGCCAAAACCTTCTGCACTGACCGTTGATTCATATGAATTCACCCCAGAATCTATTCCGCCAATAGCGGCAGCAGCATTACTTACACACACAGCCGCAGATGTATCTGGTAAATCTCCAACAGATGTTCAGGCAAGTCCTGTTTTCCTTGAGGATTCATCAACGAGCAAACATTCTACAATATCTTGTACTTCTCCTTCTCTGTTTCCTTCTGAATCTACCCCATTGGAATGCTCTGATACATTTTCTATTGCTTGCGCTGAAAGTTCTGCAACATTGTCTCATACAAAAGTCACTGAGGGGACACGAAACACCAATGCTAGGAAGGACTGGCCAGAGGAAGTAAAATTGCATCCTGAAGTGACAGGGGGGTACATGACACTAGTTCCTGATGGTACAAGAGTGATATGTCATGTGTGTAACAATAAACAACTTGCATGTCGTCACCCCTATTCTCTTGCACCTGTGTTTTCTGAGAGTGGGCATGTGTCTTGTAATAGCCACAAAAAGAATTTGGGATCCAGGCAGTGGTGTGAGAGAAGAGATGCAAAAAGGAAGGCAGTAGGGAAAGAAGTGTCATCACGCAAATATAAACCACAGTCATCACTTCTTGCTGCCTTCAAACTTCAGAGCGAGACCCAGAATCCACGGCAAGCCGCAGCATATGTAGATACAACTGTATCATCTACAACTATGGTTGCCAAGGCATTACCAAGTTCAAGTGCAAATGCTTATTCTTGTCGTGCTAAACGAACTGGAAAGAGAAATGCTTGCACAGGGATTATTCCATTGAAATGGGTTACAATAAAATCTGACATATCAAAGTGCAATGTTATTAATCTTTGGAAATATTGTCACCTTGACCCTGAGTTGGAATACGAAATCAGAAGCATTGATGGATCAGATTCTGATTTTAATCTATTTCTCAAGAGATGTTGTGGTGAAGTTGTGCATCTTGTTGGTGCAAAGCAGGGAGGCACACGATGCACAGACTGTATGAAGTACTGGACCCATCACAGTTCACTTATAAAGAAGACAATGAAACAGAGGAACAAGGGCATCATTCATGCTCAGCAATGCATTTTAAAACCTGATCTTACAAATGATGATTACACAGGCTTGGTGAACTTCACTCGTACTAACAAACAGTATTTCAATGGCAATGGGAAGTTGTTGATGGAACAAGTCCACCATCGTATCAATTATTACAAAGAGGCAAGGAACATAGCCGCTTTGACGAAGACTCACACATCTCCTGATGTGCCAAATGGTTCATATGTCATCACAAAGAATACGGATTCCTTCCTTCATGAAATTGTTACCCTTTTCAAAAACAATCCACAATTGCAACAGGGATTGATTGGGGCCTTGATTCAGGTTGTCGCAATGAAAATGAAAGGGCACAAGAATCCACGCCTCCCTAGTGTTGCAATGAATTTTTTTGTAGCATCACAATCACTGTCTCCTCGTGCATTTGATTTCATCTCAGCAAACTTACTTGGTCCATGCCGTCGCACTATTTTACGCTGCAATGCTAAGGATAAGATCACATCTATGATCTGCATTGAAGATGAAGACCTAGAGTGCAAACTAACTGAGCATATGATCAAACTACCGTTCTATGGTTTGAGGCCCATTCTTATCTCTGTAGGTTTTGATGGCACTAAGGTTCCAGAGACTTTGGGACTGTCAATTGCAACAAATACAATTATTGGTTGTGTCTATCCCAATCATCAAATAGACATAAATGGCAAATCTGACGAGGAGGTCATGCTCCTTTTGAGCGAGACTTCAGAAATTGAGCGTGCTAAGGAAATGAAAGTAGCTGTTGTTACCATTCAAGACCCAGGACCTGGTCAATCTCCTTACTTTGTTATTGGGGGACAACCACAGGGAATCAATGCAGTAACTTCATTCAATGACAGAGTCACACGAACTTGTTTGAAAGTATGCCATCAATTGGACAGTATTAGTCTCATCAGTGTTGCAGCTGATGGTGTTGGTTGTGATGCTAAGTTCATTCGTAAGCAGTTGATTCTATTCCTCAGTGGCAAGGTGAATCATGTTGGACTTGTGGATACAAACCACAACTACAAGAATCTTCGGTATCAAGTTATCGGAGGCTCCAGTGTATTGATAATGGGTGATTATGTAATTGACCCACAAATGCTTTCAATGGGTGGTGTTGCCAAAGAAATTTGGCGTCCAACTGACTGGGCATCAGACTTACTTGTTTTGAGGTTGAACTCAGCAGATACAATCACAAGGCTTTTATCATTGAGTGATGAAGACATTGGCTCTGTTGCAGTACTTGCTGTCACTCTCTACTTCACGCGGCTGAAGCTTTATGCAGTCAATGCAAAAAAGGCACATTATCGTGACAGAATCACCTTTTGTTGGGCAGGATTGATATGGATCACTTCACTTGAATGCCACTCCAGGTACGGTGGTGCAAAACTCTCAACTATAGCAACAAACTGCCGCAATATTATGACTGAGACAATTGGCATGATTTTTTCGATGGCTAGGCAAGGTGTCAAAAATCCAAGATACATGACAACAGAAGCTCTTGAGCATACCTTTGGTGCTTATCGTGCTGAAAGAAGAGAACCAACAGTGCTTGGATTTACTGAGATTGAGGATAAAGTAAGAAGGAGGACAACAGCCATTCATTCAGGAAAGTTGAAGGTGTCAAGGGATCCAAAGAAGGGGTATTCATCAACGTATTCATCATTTGTTGAATCCATAGGAATTCCCAATGATACTGATGGTGGAACTGTTGGGATTCTTGATGATGACTGTGCGGTTGAAAAATTGTTTGTCATTGTTGGTCCTATTATCAATTCCATTGCAACAAAGATGAGGACATTTCTAACTAGATTTGGAGTGAAGTCAGATGCTATGTCTACTTTTTGCAGACAATTTGACTCACACATTGATTTGCTACAGGTGTATCAGGCAAATTTACCCCCTGACATTAATGATGAGCCTTTGATGGATGTATCACCAGAAGCTGATGCATTTGATAATCAAGATAATGGCGTGAGGATTCCTTCATTGAATGAGTTGGTACAGGTATTACATGCTGATAATGTGAGCGAAGGAAATGGTTTAGAAGATGGTGGATCAGAGATGGATCTTGAGAGAGTAGAAAACTATGATGAAACTGATCTACTATCAGGTAATGATGAACTAGATACAACAGGGGCTTCAAGACAATTACACAACCTCCTTTCGGCATCAACAATGGGACAGATGCTTGATATTGCAACCAGAGGGATGCAACTTCTGCACTTGAAAAAGAGGGAAGTTGGTTCTGTGACAAAAGATCAAAAGTTCAAGTCAATCAGTGAGCGTTGGTTCACAAAGACAAAAGAAATAGATGGATCTGGTGATAACGATGGATTGCAATATATTGAACGAAATTCTCTTGTTCGAACCAGACTCATTGAGGGAAAAGGCAATGCTGCAATATCAGGGGAAGAAGATTTTCGTGTCTTGACTGTTTATACAAAGAATGGCAAGAGTTGGCACATCTGTAGTAAAGGAAAGCAGGCTTGGAGAAGAGGGATGGGAACTGGTAAGGTGAGGCTGTTAATGCGAATGATCACATTTGACTACAGCTCAGGGAGCTATCATGACACTGATCTGGAAACTTCAAAATGGAGCAAGGAATCCATATACATTTTGGTTGATGCAGGGGGTATCACGAATGTTGTAGGCAATATTACACTCGACAAAGAGCGTACCTGGGATTGAGGTTGAGGGGGGATATAATGTTATCAGCTGGTATAAATTAATAACTTATTAATGGAGCAAGGAATCCATATAATTTTTGGTTGATGCAGGGGGTATCACGAATGTTGTAGGCAATATTACACTCGACAAAGAGCGTACCTGGGATTGAGGTTGAGGGGGGATATAATGTTATCAGCTGGTATAAATTAATAACTTATTAATGGAGCAAGGAATCCATATACATTTTGGTTGATGCAGAGGGCATCACGAATGTTGTAGGCAATATTACACTCGACAAAGAGCGTACATAGGATTGAGGTTGAGGGGGGATATAATGTTATCAGCTGGTATAAATTAATACTTATTGGCACTGAGATTTTGACATACTAAATATAATTCAATTCAAACATGCCATTCAAATCTCTTGAAAAACCTCTCATACTGATATCTATCTTCTTTTACTGCGTAAAACACTACCAAAGTGACATGGTATCAGATGTCTTCCTACTTAGTCACAGTCACAGGCTGCGGTTGTGCTGACGTGGTTCAGTTGCCAGCTGCCAGCATGGGACTAAAAGTGTTCAAACTGAACCAGGTCCAGTTTTTGTGTGTGTTTACTAGAGGAAGCTAGTCGCCAGCTGCCAGCAGATTTTGGGAAAACTGATCTAGGTCCAGTACTTCTGGCGGGGGTCATGCCACCCCTCCTGGCCTCAATGAGCATCTGACCAACATCACCATCGCACATCACTTGCACACACACATCGCCGCCTTATGTGCCATGACAATCAGCCAGCCCCTACTGATGGCAACTGTACCATACTATTTCTTTAATCCAACCTGTTCTCCAGCATCTTCATAGTGTGTCCTCGCCAAACCCCGATCGATTCACGACAATGTCCTCCTCCTCCTCCTCATCATCATCATCGTCAGCACCCCAATCCCAACGTCAGCCTCAACAACAACAAATCCACCCCCCTCCCCAACTGTCCATCTACCAATCCATCCTCTCGCACTCCCCCCGCTCCCCCCTCTCCTCCTCAGCCTACACCGCCGAAGCCGCCCTCCACCGCCCCATCCACCTCCACGGCTCCGCCACCCCCACCAACACCCCCGCCGCCCTCGACGTCACATCCACCGCCCTCCCCCCCCTCGGCGCACTCACCGCCCACTCCCTCCCCTACCCCCAACCCTGGTCCACCCTCTCGGCCTCTCCCCCCTCCCTACCCCCCAACTTTGACTGGCTCTCCGAATCCTGCGGTTCCAAAGCCGCCATTGGCGTCATTGGGGGCGGTGTCATGGGCCTCATCATGGGAGTGTTTATGGGAGCACTCACCGACATGACACCCCCCGTCACCGTCCTGAATGGGAAAGAAGTCCCACAAGCTCCCCTCCGTGAACAAATGCGTACCACATTACGTGCAACGGCGGACAAATCCATGTATTGGTGTCGACAATTTGCATTCATTACCGGTGTGTTTGGGGGGTCGGAATGTTTGGTGGAGAAGTATAGGGGGAAACATGATGTTTGGAATGCGGTGGTGAGTGGATGTGTGACGGGGGCGGCGATGCAGGCAAAGCAGGGGCCGCAGGCGAGTGCGGTGGGGTGTGGGGGGTTTGCGGTGTTTAGTTTGGTGATTGATTCGATTATGGGGACGCATAGTTAGAAAGAGAGAGGGGGGTGGGAGAGGTTGTTGGGGCGGGGCGGGTTTGAGGGGCAACGTGAGAGGGTGTGGATATGGTGGAGTGGTGGGAAGTTTAGGATGGACCCACAGTTAGTGTTGGATTGAATAATCATGTTGCCACTGACATGATGGTTCTCTATGTCAAGTGCAATGAGTGCGGTATAGTGAAAAATGGAGAGAAGAAGAAGAAGAGAAAAAATCAAAAAGACGCTTGACCAACTGCTCCCACTGTGAACTAGAGCATATCAAAAGAAGAAACCTGAAAAACCTGAAATCCAGACGAAGTAGATGATAATGAAATGAGACCCAAAAGGAGAAACGAATCTAGCGCAACCATCATCTATGTGATAAGTATCTGTGTTGTTAGACTACTCGCCTTTTTATGTCAATTGGATGAGCAAGGGCTGGATCACATCATCTAAACTAGATAGGAGACTGTAATGTGCGCTTGTATCACTCGATTATAATTCTGTTTTAGAAAGAATCGGCTTAGTTGCAAATGCACAACCTTACACAACTATCGGTACTACTGTCTCTCTACCATTGGTTGGAGTTCACTGAAAGCCCCGAACAGGACACTGTTATTAATTGTTTGCCTCTTGAACTGTCTTGTCTCAAGTGAAATGGAAACAAAACTATTACCAGCCCATTACTTGATCACAGCATCTTAACTAGATATGAGAGGCTGAAGTGTTCACCGAAGTAATACTACATCAAACTTAATGATTATTACGCAGGATGTGGGCAGATTACAGGCATACCTAACTTCAAGTACAGCAGGATTACTGCCCTAATTTTTGTTTGATTGAACTATAGTTTTGTCTTGGCAATGAGTGATGGCTAACATTCGTCACTTCATCACTTTATTACGCATATAATAAAAAATTACAGCAGTCAAACTTTTGTAAAGATACTCCTACATTATGTTTAGACTCCTTTGTTTGAAGTGCAAGATTCTTTGTTAAGGATGTAGTTGAGGTTCGTGGACACTGTGTAATCTATGGTCAGTCACCAAAAACTAAACCACAATACTATTGACTACACCATCATTTTTTATCAATCATCACCCAATGCACTGCAATAGTGTACAATAATACAAATAAAGTACCAAAACAAGCTGACATTGACCGTCAACACCAGGTCACTTGCAATGCCATAAGCAGACTAGCAGAGCCACTCAGTATGTCTGAAACTGCTGATCCAGACATTCCCCCTTGTCATTTTGATCCTTCAGTATCTCTGCATGATGCATTTGTTGATGCTTTGGGAGGAGGGAGAGACAACACATATGAATTAAATTGCAATATGTACTATCTAATTAGATTCAGCTGAATGGACTTAATTTAGTCTTATAGAATGGTGACATAGGCCAAGTATCTAAGTGTCATTCATGTAGACAATATTTGAAGTACATGTCAGTACTCAACATAGGCCAAGTAGCCTAAGTATCCCTGACAAAATATACCTAAGGTACACCCAGGCTGAACTCCAAGCCAGCTGAGCACCTCATAACATACCAGATTGTGCAGAATCCTACACACCAGCTCATCATGGAACACAGGGCTCTGTGGGACCCCTGTAGAAACATACCATTAAAATATAATTATCATGTAATTTACATAATAATCCTATGATAATCAATTGGATTTGATTATCATTTCTCTGTAGCAAATTACTCTCATAATTTATCTTTCACGATCTAGTACAACATATCTACACTTGTATTTTTACCTTATCATTTTTCCATCTTTTGGTCAAATGGTACTATTGTAAACACCAATTATGGTGTTCCATCAATGATGAATTATGTGCTGTGTAAATGATCAGCTACAATGCTCATTTGGTGTTTAAATGACACTCTTGATAACGACAAGTAGATGCTATTAAAGTAACACCCCACGTTCATCCAAACATCAAGAATTAGGATCAATATGCTGTTATCTTCAAACACAGAACTTCACTAAGACACCTTTGCACATTTTCATAAATCAATCATTTGACACAATCAAAAGACACTGCAGCTCAAATAATGTAACCCTTCTTACCCCTCTACATTCTATGTGTCTGGAGAGTCACCTTGTGCCTTTATTACACTACATGGTCCAATGCCGGGACACACCTAGGATTGTGTATGTTGGTGGTACATGAACTTAAAACCTTACATTCAATATATTTAGGCTTATTATGCTATCACTATCACCTTCAAATGAATCTTGGATTGGCAGAAACCAACCCTAAGTCTCCCTTTGACCAGACGAACTCTCTCATTCCACTCTTACACTAGGATGAACATTGCTCACTTTCAACATCAACTCCAAAAAATATAGTGTAAACAGCACCAGAAATCAAGTTTTCACCTTGATCACTCTCTTACATAATGATATATTTGATTGTGATGGAGTCATAAAGATGTTGTTTGCCTGCAATTGATGATATATACATTCATATTCATAGATTGTTTGTACTTTAGAATTTTATGACTTCTTGGTCTGTTGGTCTTTTGTGCTACAACATAAAGTCGAATACAAGTTTGCAAGCCTAACGTAATATATCAGTGATCAATCCATTCATTATTTTGTTTCTGATGTTTTGTCTTTTGTCATGACAAGAACCCCTTCTGATGTGAGACTTGCTCCACTCTCATCTCAATTATGCCACAAAAGAAATGACATAGGAAATGTTTCATTGTCTATATCAAGTTGGTGCACTCTGTCAATCTGGCCATACAGAGACTATTTTTATGACACTAGAGCAAAATCATCTGGAGTGTGGAGATTTATGGGGGACAATTGAGCATTATGGAGACTTGACAAAACACTTTTGGAATTGGGAGACAGGGACTCTTCTTTGGGATGACATATGGGATGATATCAAGCAACACTTGGTATCTGTTAGTCAATATGATGATTTAATTTTAGTCAATAGTTGCTATATTATTATATGCTGCCATGATGTCGTATTGCATTGACATTTACATCAAATCACAATATATTATCTTCTTGATGATTGTCAACTATTAGTTGTTAGTAAATAACAAAATTTCAGGTTTTTGTTGACTTGTTTTTTAAAGTTAGTTTGAGGGCTTATTTACACTATGCTCTTTGTCTATTGCTTAAGGTCTGTCATAACTACTTAAGGAACATATGACACTCCCACTGTAAAACTATGACTGTCTTAATTTTCCTACAATAACACAGCTATCAGTACTGTCTCTCACCAGACAGGAGCAGAACCTACACGGTAAGTAATCATTTTGTCTTGCCATATCTTGTCACAAGTGAAATGGAAACAAAGCTATAACAAGCCTTTCTTTGTAAACTAATTTTTGGTTGAAAGAGAGGAGGAACTGAGTGTTCCTATTGTCTGAGTTGTTAGTCTTTGCAAGTAATGCTCACTAACTGAACCTTGTTACGTCAACTGGACAAGCAATGGTTGGATAACAGCGCCTTAACTAGATGAGAGGCTGTCATAACTTATTTTTTAGATAGAGTAAGAATAGTTGTAGTACGCAACTTTCAGTACTGTCACTCACCAGATCTCACCTTTAGGTCGAGGTTCCCGTGATGCCCAGTACAGGAGCAGAATGCACTGTAAGTTATCCTTTGTGTCTTGCAATGTCTTGTCTCAAATGAAATGAAACAAAACTATAACAAGCCTTTCTTTGTAAGGCCATTTTGAGCTGTCCCAAAACTGAATCGGAAGAGATGAGGAATCAAATGGTTCCAGTGCGTGTGTTGTTAGCCTACGAAAGGGACGCTCAATAACTTATCTAGTTACGTTCATTGTATGAGAAATGGCTGGATCACAGCGTCTCAACTAGATGAGAGAATGTACTGCTCGACAGTAATAGTAGATCATAACTTATTTTTAGAAAGAGTCAGATTAGTTGTAGCTCACAACTATCAGTACTGTCTCTCAACAGATCTCACACATAGGTCCAGGTTCGTGTGATGCCCAGTACAGGAACAGCACCATAAGTAATCCTTTGTGTCTTGCCATGTCTAGTCTCAAAAAAGTTGAAAACAAAACTACTTCAGCTTTTTGTAAGGTAATTTTCTGTTGCCAGAAAGCTATATTGGAAGAGAGGATAAATCGAGTGGTTCTTGTATCTGTGTTTTAGCCTACGCAGGAATGCTCAATAACTCGACCTTTTTTTTGTTAGTTGAATGAGCGATGGCTGGATCACAGCGTCTCAACTAGATGAGAGAATGTACTGTTGGTCAGTAGGACTATATCATAACTTATTTTTTAGTGCTCTGTCTTGTCTCAAGTGATATACAAGACAGATACAAAACTATTACAAGCTTTCTTTGTCAGGTCATTTCAGTTGCCCTAAAATTGGATCGGAAGAGACGAGGAATCGAAGGTGTCAGGAGCAACTCCAAGGTTGACAAAGATCTCTTTCCCATTGACCAGCTCTTGCGCGATGAATCCAATGGCAGCAAGCATGGCAAGGCGACCGTTGTTCAATTCCTTGGTCGCCATTGTGTCAAACTCTTGAGCCGATTGGGGCTTCAGCCCGAAAGGATCGAAACCAATATCACCAGGATAGTAATTATCTTGGAGATTCTTGCCGGTGCCGACTTCCCATCCAATCAAAGCACGGCGGAGCTCGCTTGCACCGATTGCAACCGCTAAGATCTCGAAGAACACGGGAGCTACCGCGCGAACTTCATCCAAGTGACGGATGGCCGGACCAATGTCTTTGGAGCCGATGTTGAAGAGAGGGTGAAACTCCAATGGCTGCTCAGTCACGAGAAATCCAACAACTAACAGAAGATTGAATCGCAGCGATGTGGCAAAATGAAAAGGTTACATTCGTCCAACTAACACGAGTTTGGCATTCAACATGTAGAAAAAACTTACCAGCAAGCATCGCAACACGACCATGAGTCACCTCAGACTCGCGGAAAGTCTTCATTGTTTCGTAGGACTCACGGTCACAGAATCCTAAGGGGTCGAATCCATCCGAAAACGGGGCGACCTTGCCGGGGAGACCGAAACAAAACTCACTATTGTTCGGAACAAAGGCATGAATTGCGAGTAAAGAATGCTTAGGTGACCTCATTGGAGGAGCGAAGGCTGCAACGCCTGATGAAAAAAGAGCTAAGGTGCTAAACTTCATGATAAATTGTGAAGGACTCAGAAATGTATTTTACTGGGTGAGAGTGCTCGGTAGAATCGAGATCTGGGAGGATGTCAAGTTGAAGAATTATGAGAGGATCTGTGATGGGAATTTGATGCACGTTGCCTATGCAAATCGAATCAGTGTATGGTAACATAACTTTTTCAGAAATTAACATGTTATGATGCAATGATTTGTAATCTTTGCAATGGATCTTCCGCAGTACCTGGGGCCATACCAGAATGGATCTTTCGCAGACGGAGCTTCTTTCGAGTGATTTGTCGTTGTATCCACATCGAGATGACAACAATACATCGCACCATATAATAATAGGGTGATGCGCGATGGGCAGGGTGGTAAAACAAAAATTGTGAAGCGACATCGATATCTGCGTCAGAAAAGTGTCCACGAGATATTTTCTGCAAGAGTGAGTGATGATGATGCTATACTATTGTCATCATCATCTGGGCTCGTCGTCCATCCATGTTTGTGAATCTTGGCACTGGATCTTTCACAGTCCCATATTGTGCCATAACACTATGGATCTTCGGCAACTGAAACTACCTCAGAATGATGTGTCATTGAATTCGCACAGAGATGACAATAATACAATACACCATAGTAGGGTGATGCGCGTGATGGGCTGTGTTGTAAACCAAAAATTGTGAAGCGATTCCTTTGTCTGCGTCAGAAGAGTGTCGGAGCAAGAGTGAGTGTCAATGATGCTATACACTTCGCCACCCATTGCCTCTCTTTCCATTTGGGCTGGTCAAACAACATACACACATACACAACTGACTCGATGAGGCAGGTTTGATCAGCTTGTAGATATCCTTTTCTTAACTTTGTCAGAAATTAAAATGTAATGAAGCATTGATAATATGCAATCTTCCATTGGATCTTTCGCAGTCCCGTACTATGCCATACCACAATGGATCTTTCGTTGCTGGGATTTCGTTAAAGTGATGTGTGTCATTTTATTAAATCTACACTCGATAGTATGGCAATAATGTATCTTATACAATACCAAGCAATGGTTATGGATACACACGGGATGGGTGGAGGGGCAAAACAAAAAATGTGAAGTGATGTCAATGTCTGCGTCAGAGAAGCGTCATAGATACCGCTACGGCTTTTCTGCGACAGTGGGAGTGATGATGAGATATTACATCGTGACATCATCTTCTCCTCTTATCATCTGTCTTGGTTAGACAAATTGATGTGTAATCATACCATAGCGTTCATCCATTATTTTTGTGGTAGGCCCCAAACTCAATACCTTGAGTTTGATCATCTCTCAAGTGATATCCTGTTGACTTTGGCCCGTACACAATTCGGACTTTAACCAACAAGCTAGCTTAGTTTCACATGTCTGCTGCTTCCGAGACCAAAAATTGTTGAAAAAGACACCGTGCAGGACACTTCCTGGACACGTTCAGGACATGTCCTGGACATCTCATGTTTTTAGTGTTTTAAAACAAGGACAGAGGACACTCAATTTAAGACACAGAGGACATGACAGGACGTGAGAGGACATAGAGTGTTTACTTCATTCATAGGGTCCTTTTAGATACTTTCAGGTAAATATGTCAAGAGCGGTGGTTGTTGCATGTACATAGCAGTCATTTAAGTGCAATCCATAAGGATTGGTACAAAAATACTTAAGATACGTTGACATGTGCCTTGATACTGTTATGTACTGTATGTGAGTCAAAACTTCCGAGGACACGGTGCGGACATGGGACTCAACACTGACATATGTCCTTGTGTCCACAAAAAAAACACGTCCTGGAGAAATTAAGGACATAGGACACGTCCAAGGACACGTCCAAGGACACGTCCAAGGACACGTCCAGGACATGTCCAGGACATGTGAAACTAAGCAAGCTAGATTTCAATGATTTCAACTGGAGACGTATGTACTTATAAATGTGGAGGAGAGAATTGAGAAGGTTGGCAAGTTGCATGTTTTGTTGCAAATCCACAATAATGATTGGATGGGAGGATTTCACTGGAATGACCAAGTTGTCAATGAGTTGATGGAGACAATGTTGCAGTGAGTGTAGCAACCTACAGTACATGTCCAGCAGAAAGGCGGAAATGAGAACAAGTAAATAAGCCACTTGGACAATTCCTACAGCCACCACCACCCCAAAACAAAGCAGAAACTAGATAAAATGAGCACAAGGTTGAATCAAAATAGAATGAGACAAGTTGCTTAGAACCAAATTTTTATGATTAGCTATCTTGAATTACGAGCAAATGAATGACTAGTTTTCAATTAATATAACATGTGTGGACAAGCCCACAACATAAATGATCATGTCACATCGTGCAGAGTAAGCAAGTGTTGGAAGGATTTCTTGAGGAAACATCATGGTAACTACGCACATCCAAATACAGTCACAGCCGGTAAGTGCTCTGTCTGTTTGACTACATACACCGACTATTATTCAACAAAGTACAGAAGGTTTCTTTGGAATAGTATGCTTTTCATTAAACATATGAATATATGTATCAATCAATAATAAAGTGACTATGACATGAAAAGAAAAATAAGTCAACGAGGACCATTGGCAAATCTGCCAAAATAATGCACACAATCACAAGTGAGCCAATTCTTCTTCCATTTTCTCATCAGCTGCTTATAGCTTCGGCCCTCTCTTTCCTTTGGACTGGTCATGAACCTTGTGAATCTTTTCCTCTTCTTTTCTTCAGACTTGTGATGGACCTACATGGAATCATGATCCTCTTCCATTTAACCCTCGTTATTTTCATCATCTCCACTGATCTCCATTGATTCTTCCTCTTTGTTCTTCTCCTATATATTTTTTTCATCTCCACACTGGTCCAGAATCCATTCATTAATCCTGCTTGTTCTTCTCCCCACCCTCTCCATTCTTGCGCTTCCTCCATTCCTCCTCTTCATTCTTCTCCTCCTTTTGGCAAATCTTCCAAAATAATGCACACAATCACAAGTGAGCCGATACTTCTTCCATTTTCTCATCAGATTCATCTATCGTCAGCCCTCTCTTTTCTTTAGACTGGTCATGAACCTTGTGAATCTTTTCCTCTTTCTTTTCTTCAGACTTGTCATGGACCTACATGAAATCATGATCCTCTTCCATTTCACCCTCATTCTTTTCATCATCTCCACTGATCTCCATTGATTCTTCCTCTTTGATCTTCTCCTCTATATTTTTTTCATCTCCACGCTGGTTGAGAATCCATTCACTAATCCTGATTGTTCTTCTCCTCACCCTCCCCATTCTCGCCCTTCCTCCATTCCTTCTCTTCATTCTTCTTCTCCTTTTCTTCCCCACTCTTATCCCTTTCCTCCTCTGCTTCGCTTCTCTTCTTCCTCGCCTCACCAAACCACCGCTCCACCACCTTCCAACACTTCCTCCACCATTTAACCATACTCCTCCCCTCCGTCACCACATCGTCCATTCCCATACTCCTTGCACACTCCTCCCAATACACCTTGGACAAAACATTACTCCCATCATTCCCATTCCAGCCCATATCATTCCAATTCAAAATGGCATTGAGCAAAAACACCCACTCCCTCACCTGTGGCAGGATAAAGGCACACTTTTCCACTTGACAATGCTTTGTGTCCATCATGATGTTGTTGAGACAGGAGGGGACGAGGGGTGATAAGAAATAAAAATAATCAACAAGTAACCAGACAGTGATTGGTTCAAGCAAGCAAGACTGCTAGGACATGCAGCTTCAGAATATTCTTCTGTTGCTTTGGTAATTTGTGAGCTTTTGGGGTATAAACATGAGTTTTTGAATCCTCCCATAAATTACTTGCGGCCTCTGTGATAAATTTGATGGATTACTAGATGATTGCATGATGTGAATGAAGTATCTGCGATCAACAGGATGTTGTGGATCCATACATTATTTTGCTTAGTTATCCCCATGTTAAATTGATGTGATACATATTGTCTTGACACTCTTCATGGCGTGTATCTTGCTGTCCTGGATACAAGTCATTGTCCCCTAAAATGACTTCTTAGGATAATGAAAGGAGAGTGAGAGTAGTGAGTTCTTTTTCCTTCTCTACACAAGTATATTGGAATATTATGCATTACATTAAACATATGAATCTATGAATCAATCAACAAAATTGTGACAGTGACATGAAAAGAAAAATGATTCAACAAGAATCATGGATATATCTGCCAAAATAATGCACACAATCACAAGTGAGCCAATATTTCTTCCACTTCCTCATCGGCTTCATCAATCGTCGGCTCTCTCTTTATTTCCGACTGGTCATGAACCTCATGAATCTTTTCCTCTTTCTTTTCTTCCGACTTGTCATGGACCTCTGCAGAATCAGGATCCTCTTCCATTTCTTCCTCCTTCATTTCCCCATCTCCACTAATCTCTATTGATTCTTCCTCTTTCTTCTTCTCCTCTATCAATTCACCCTCTCCACACTGGTCCAGAATCCACTCCTCCTCCGTTCTTTTCTCCTCATTCTCTTCACCCTCTCCATTCTCATCCTTCCTCCATTCCTCCTCCTCCTCGTTCTTCTCCTTCTCTTGTCCACTCTCATCCCCTCCATCCTCCACATCCCCACCACTCCTCCCCTTCCCCTCACCAAACCACCGCTCCACCACCTCCCAACACTTTCTCACCATCCCATGCCCCTCCCCCAACCGTATCCCCACCCCCCTCCCCTCCACCACCACATCCTCCATCCCCATACTCCTTGCACAATTTTCCCAATACACCTTGGGTGAAACACCCACAACACTTCCATTCCCCCCCTTTCGATAGCGATTCAAACTGGCATTGAGCGACAAGGCCCTCTCCCTCACCCGTGAGGGGATGTAGGGACATTTCTCCAGGTGACGATGTTGCATGTCGGCCACGGCATTGTAGAGACGGGAGAGGGAGGAGGGGTAGGTGGTGCTTCGTTCGGCGCGGGTTTTGGGGGGATGCGTTGCGCAGTAGGTGCAGCGGAGTCCGAGGCGGGGTGTGGGTGGGGTGGAAGTGTTGGCGTTGTTGGTGTGAATGATTTCTTTGGTGTGGATGGCATCGGTGGGGAGGGTGAGAAAGGCTTCGATGAGACGAGTGCGGATGTAGCATGATTTTTCGGAGAGGGAGGTGGGATCTCGTTTGGGGTCGCCGAGGAAGAAGGAGGGTCGATCGGTGTTGATGGGGAATTCTTGGGAGAGGGTCAGGGGGGGGAGATTGGCCAGGAGTATGCTGGAGGCGTGATATTTCTTGACGGCTCGAGAGGAGGAGGAGGAGTGTTTGGGGCTTGTGGTGGCCGTGGCCGTGGTGGTGGCGGTGTTGGGAAAGAGGAGTGGGGTGAACGCGGGGGGAGGAAAGAATGGCATTCCCGGCGGCGGTGGGGGAATGCCGGTGGAGTAGCAGGCGTCGCCGCCGTACTTTTGCCAGTAGGCTTCGACGAACTTTTTGTAGTAGGGATTGTCGGCGGGGGGAGGCGGCGGCGGCGGCGGAGGAGGGGGGAGGGCGTACACGGGCGCGGCGACATTTTGATGGGAGGCGGCTGTGTCAGAGAGGGCGCCGTCGACGGTGGGGGTCTTTTTGGAGCGGCGGCCGCGGATTTGTTTGGTTAGAACGGATGCGGCGGCGGCGGCGTTGGTTTCGTCGTCGTCGTCGTTGTCGTCGTCGTTGTCGTCGATCTTGGGTTTCTTCGCGGGGGACGGCAACGACTTGTTGTTGTCAGCGACGACGGGGATGGCGCGGACCATGATGGACTTTCTTTCTTTGCGCTGTTTTATTATTCGCAAAAATGGAAAAAACGAGGGGAATTTGCCGTGGAGTTGGTGCGAAACGGTCGGGCGAAGGGCGGACGACGGTCGAGATAGTCGTGAGAGAGCTTTTCAGTTACAGTGGAAGTTCAAGTGAATCATAGTTCAAGTTGAATTTCTTGAGTATTTCTGTATCGCGCGTTGTGTGCACTGCCATCACACAAGATCCTACAAGATCATCCATCCTCATCACCTCATCCATCCATCAGGACAGATTTCAACATTCATATTATTTTTCGCGAGACACATCACACAGACATCACACATCATCGATCCAAGCCACCACGACAAACTCCACTTGTCAACGCTGCATCATTACATTTCTTGCGTCCCGCCTCTAGAGATCATGTGGAAGAGAGTGTCAGCATCCCTCCCACCCAAATCCATCCCGAAACCACACAAACCATCCTGGTCCCCCACGCATCACCCATCATCATTCATCATTCACCATCCACTCCGACGCAATCTCCATCCCTCTCCCTCCCCATGTCAACTGCAACAACAGACAAACGTCAATGACCCAGCAGACGCAGACGCCGCCACGACAGCAGATCCCACCACCAACAAGAACCACCACCACCACTCGGCCCTCCAACAAGTACTCGAATCCATCGAACAACAATCCCTCGAGGCCGATCGTATACGTGCACTCACTCATCCCACTCCGTGGTACACATTACTACATTCTCCCAGTCGGGCGGCGTGGCGCTCTACGCAGGATTGGTTATCGACATCATTATCGTCGTCGTCCCAAGCAGTCAATCCGGAGGAAGGAGTCAACCCAGAGGAATCGGAGGAGGAGGAGGAGGAGGGGGACATCATCCAAACCAAGGCAAAAAACAACAACGTCGTTTCACCACTCTCTCAAACACAATTCAATCTAATCCAACAATCCGGACGAACGAACAAACAACTACGAAGGACGTATGGACGTATCGTCGAATGTCAAAAGGGATTGGCCATTAAGAGAGAACGTGAACGAAGAATGGCGGCCAACTATTTGTCTCGGGGAAATTTTCATGGCAGTGGAAGCATGAGCAGGATGGGAGAGGAGGGGGGGAATTTAAACGATGTTCGGGGAAGACAGGTGGGGAGTTGGAAGGAAAAGGAGGGAAGGAAAATGGGACATTCTTCGTTTGTGACGTGCGATGATCCCTTTGTATCCATGTTATTATCGTACGGAAACAATACAACATCGATACGAGGAGGAGGACTCGATTTTGAATCCACTTCTACGACGACCGAGAATACCACATCCACGAGAACATTGAATAATTCCACGACGAATATGGCTGAAATTAATGCCATGTATCGTACGAAAAAGAGATCGCAATGGATTGCCTCGGCGGCAACGGCTCCCTCTTCGAGGAGTGGCAGTGGTGCTGGTGGTGCGGCGAATGATAAACCTATTGGGTATGGACCGGAACAGACGTTGACCAATTTACAGTATAGGTTTATACCGAATTATTCCATTGCGAAGAGGGTGTTGTTGGAGGTTCAGAGTTTATTGGGTGGTGTCCCTCCTCCTCCTCCTCCTACGCAGCAACAACAAGCAGGACAATCAACAAATGAGAACAATGATTGTTTTCGACCCAAACGTATATTGGATTTTGGTTGTGGAGTGGGATCCTCTTCGGCTGCGGCATTGGACGTCTTTGGTGTTTGTCGAGATGGCCTAGACGACGAGAACAACAACGTGGTGGTGGCGGCGGCGGCGGCGGCCTCGGGTGATCATCGCGGTGGTATCGAGTGGGTGCATTCCATTGACGTTAGTCAAAGTATGAGAGATGCCACCGAAAGTGTATTAAAGAGTGTGTTGGAGGGTGTTCCATGGGGATATGAGAAGCAAAAGCAGGAGAAGACAGATGTGGATGAAGAGTTGGAAAATTACGAACGTATCTTACGTGAGATCAAGGGGGGTGTGAATGAACGATCGTTGGAACGACAGAGGCAACGATTGTTGAAATGGGAACAATCGTGGGAGATTCGGAAGGATTATCGGACTAGGCTTACGTTTGGAGAGTCTATTGTAGACTCGTCCTCGTTTTACTCTCAATTGTCGTCGTCGAATGATCCGGAACGTCAAGAACGCCCCGATCTGCCGTGGCAGAAACAATTGAACGAACAACGCCAAAAGGCATTAGAGAAGAAGAAAAACGAGGAGGAGGGAAGAACGTCGTCGAGTCAAAAGGGATCGTTTGATCTTATACTTTGTACTTATACTCTCTCAGAATTGTCCAGTGTGACATCCACTCTCACTGCCGCGGCATTGTTGTGGGAGAAACTCGCTCCTGGAGGAGTCATGGTATTTGTCGAGCCCGGTACACCGGATGGATTTAGTACCTTGCGAAGGTGAGCTTTCTTTGCTCGTTTTTGCCCTTGAATGAAACTTGCCTTAATTCATCCCCTAAACTTCCAATATTGCGTGCCAATATTTGCACCCACAAGTGTTCGGAGTATGCTATTGGAATGTTTTCCTCCACGAGAAATTAGAAACGTCCGCACCATGGAGGAAAAGCGGTCGTTGAAAGAACGTCTTGATGGCGAAGAGTCCGAGGAAGAGAGGGATGCCTTGAGGATAGCTCTAGAAGAATTGGAGAATGGACATGACGATTGGGCGGAAGAATGTCAAGTCCTTGCTCCGTGTACTCACAATGGTATATGTCCCATGTCTCGGCATCAAAAGAATCATGTGAAGACAAACACACGATTTGGGAAGTATGAGATGGCTAGTGATACTGACAATTCTGCGGAGATGACGAGTCCTGCTGGCAGAGGAACAGACGATTACACCGACACTAATAACATGGATGAAAGTGATGATGAAAATGACCATGGAACGGAAGAGGAAGAAGAAAGGCTGATGCAGGAGCTAGTAGACCAAGGGTACGATAGAGAGGAGCTAGAAGAAATGATGCGCATGATGGCAAGCTTCGAAGAAGAAGAAGACGATGAAGAGGATGATGCATCAGATAGTGATGATGAATTTAGTGCAGATTACGACAACAATGAAGGGGATGATTTCTTTGAAGTGGATGTAAAAGCTCGTTCACCATCTACCACGGCACAAACCGATGTATTTGGGTCATCCTTCTGCAGCTTTGTTCACAATTTCCCCGGTGGCACCACTAGAAAGAAAGGAGAGAAATTTTCCTATCTAGTGGTGCAGAAACGTACACCGTCCAATTATTTGAATAGAAAATCGGTGGTTAAAGGCGAAGGGGATGATATGTTGAATGATGTCGACATTGTGGATATGCTTGCAAAGTCAGTCTATCATGTCCAAGGTTTGAAAGAAGAGCTGATGCATATGGCAAAACTCGAAAGAAATAGAGGAAGCACATCTTCTAATGATCTTTACGAAAAGTCACAGCATGTGAAACAATTGCGTAAAATTCTTGACAAAGCTGTTCGAATTGAGGATGAATTCCTGGAATCAACAAAAGACAAACTGGGAATGGAACTGCTTCACGGGGATGATCGCAGAAGAGGATGGGGGCGTCTTATTCGAGCCCCAATAAAAAAGAAAGGACACATTCTTTTAGATTACTGTTCTGGAGGCTGTACGGGTAAGGGAGGTTGTGGGTCCAATGTTGATGGAGCACATGGAAGAATTACTAGACAAAAGGTGAGCCGGGCATGGAGTGCACGTGTTGCCCCAGGGTGTTTTGCCGCAGCGAGAAAAGCCCGATGGGGTGGTCTTTGGCCGGATATATCAGAACGTGTAGCATAATCCTGCCCTCGGCTTTCCAACATGGCAAACATGAGGGTATGTGCCAAGGTGGTTGCCTGCCACTGCACCACTTAGTTTTTTTTTTGGTTAAGTGGAAGCAATTTGATAAATTGAGATTATAACCCTGATACAAGGAGCTTCCCTTAGGATGCGGAAACTACTTTCTCAATGCACATATTTACCAAATGAACCAGCCTCAATATAATATGCTGTGGTCAATGGATGATTTAGATTTTAATACATAAAGATAGAAACTGCCAAAATTGGGAGCAGCAGGAGCCAGTACAGGCCTTCAGTCTTAAAATAAATGCTATTGCTCTTACGTCTTTATCCTAAGCTGAAGATTTCTGATGCCATCACATCAAGAAAAACCTACACAGTCTATGTCATCGGTGTCCTTCCTGCTTCACAACTTTAAATCGCTTGCCAGTCCTTCATTTCTTTTGTGCCACGTCTTTGTACAATCCGCATCCAACTAACAGTGTTTGCAAAAACATTTTGTTGCTATTCTTGCTGGTGCAGTTATTTTATATTTTTCATTAAAATACCGTTCAGGAATGGAATTGACTTGTGTCTGTAGTGTACAAGCATGGCAATTATATTGGAAAAAATGGACAAGAAATTGAAAAAAAATCTTTCACTTGTCGAAGTTTTAAGCCATGAGTACCAGTTCACATGAAATTTTGTATACCAAAGACTGTGAACACCGATCACTGAATGATTACTTGAGCTCAAGGAAGCTGAGATGATTACTTGAGCACAAGGAGCTGAGAAAGAAAATGGCGATGACTCCTCTGCTTGTCTCTTGGTGTTCAGTGATGATCTCTCATCAAATTGATCAGCAAATATCTCATTCTGTAATTATAGTTTTACCTAGGCTTCTGCGCATACCAAATATGTTTGACGCCACAACTGGCGATAATCCAATTAATCATAGATCACTTCATTAGTTTTTCTTCCGTTGTTAAGCAGCCATGACAATAGTCTGTACTATTAATCACAGTCATTGCTAGTTAGATTTCAAAAAATGTCACTCTTTCTTTTCATGTGCATGGAGACACTTCAGTGTTCCAAGGTTATCATAAAGTGACCAGACCAGAAATACAACAATATCTAAATGGTGAGAGGATTGTGCTCTAGCGAGGTGTGTACTGTGTTTGTGCAAAAAATATTAGTGCCAGTGCTGCACTCAGGGGAGGGACATTTGATTAAGTATTGGCATGCCAAAGTTTGAGTGAACCCTTCTTAATGATGATTCTTTCAGCCCCTCAGCACCAGCAAGTGATTCATCTATTAAGATTGTGCTTGCAAAATGCTTAGATATGATATTCTTTGATATGATTGCTGTACTGTGTCTCTTATTTCACCATATATACTGCATGACAATACATCTACCCACATGTTGTCTCCTCCCACATAGACAATGCAAATGCTATGTGATTGGTCTCTTTTGGATACTGACATTAATTGCTCTGTGTTACATGAATATTTTATCGATTTAGATTTGGAGTATCTCTCTTTTAGATACCAACACTAATTGTTCTGTGTTACATGAATCATATTTTGAGGATTTAGATTTGGAGTATCTATTTCCTGTTGCTTGTGCTGGAATACAAATGAGCATTAGAACAATTTTTGCTTGTTTGTTTCTGTTTCTGTTTATCCTTGAGGTTTGCATAAAGGGCCCTGACATGTTCACTGGAGATTCTATGTGAGTATACATCACTTCACCACATGAGTAAAAAATCATTGAGCATGATGCCCATCAATCAGAAAAGTTTTCTCACTGTGATCAAATGTCTTTTTTTGCATCCAGCCGCATAAATCTTTTCAAGAGCAGGACGGAATGAAAATGAAGTGCAGATTTTACCTCAAACACGAAAATTATGCTTGCTGAAAACATGAGTTAGCTGCAGCTGTGGTTCTTAAAAGAATGGGGGGAGAAGTGTTTTTGCAGAAATGAAGTGAAGGACAAGTGGGAGAGACTTATGACAAGTGCATTTATTTTTTTCTGAGTTTAGTGGGGAAGTGTCTGATTACAGACCATGACGGTTTCCGGACAGGCCGTGGTCCCGCTAGTGGCAGGCTCATGGCCATTATTTCACTCTAGGTGATAGTATGGTAATACGTGACAGTAGGTGATAGTCTGAGCTTAGTCTGTGATCTGTCTGTGATAGTGCGGCTATAGTCTGGCTATAGTCTGCAGTGCAGGAGAGGTGCAGGAGCATGAAAACCATAAATAGTCCATAAATAGTAACAGAATAGTAACCATGCTATCGAATAACCTACCAATAACAGACCAATAACCATGTACATACTCGTTCCAACCGAACCGACGCACTGTTAAAAAGGCCGAAATTGAAGACCGAAGCAACCGGAACGCTCAACACGTCCGTCCAGCAAGCACGTACACAGTTCAGTTTGGCAACCCTCTGTGAAGTCGTCTTCATTGCTGTACACTTCGCCATCACCCTTAGAAGTTGAAGGTAAAAGCGGTGACATCTTCGTCAAACTAAAGTGGGGCCGACGGCATTCTGACAAGTACAATACTGCGCTCCTCCTAACAATTCCCATGTCTCGTTGTCATTCCATGCCACCTGCAAGCCAGAACCCCCGAAAACGCAGGCAGCACTCGATGCTCGCGCCACACACCAGAAGTGTCACTCTGCTGCGCCATTCGAGTCGTGCCTTGTTGCTAACGACTCTTCTCTCCCTGCCAACCTCCCACTCGTTCTCTCTACCCTCTATACCTTCATCGCCACCATCCAACCCCGCACACGATCCAACCGGCGAACGATTAGTAAAAACTCAACTGTTGCATTATCAAACATCCAACCTCTCCGACGCCTACTTACTTTGTAGTCCATGGAATCAAGAAGCAACTGGATCGTTGCAAGATTTCGAAGAACTGGTAAAGACTCCCCCATACGATTTGATATTGGGTCATGAACGGGCAGATATTATGATGGAGGTTTTGCCGGACAAACCAAAGGGGGGTCAAAATGAGGGAACACAAGCGGCTTGTTATTTGGTGTGTATTAAACCTGGAAAGAATGCAAGGAAACGATATCCCGTCTGGTTTTGGTGGGAGGTGTCACGACATTTCTTGGAAGATGAGGATGGAGATTTGGTGGATAATGACGTGGAGGGAGAGTGGAGAGTGGATTGCGTTATGCCGGATTTTGAAGATTTGGATTTTGAGGCAGAGAGTTTAGCGCAGTATTTGGGTGATGAAGAAGAAGAGGATGATGACGATTTTGATGGGATGACGTTTTATCTGGATTTTGGTCTGTGACGGTGCATTGATGAGATAATCTTTAGACACACTTCCTGCGTGAGCCATGCTTAGTACAGTCTCCATGTCCTCATTGGTTTTTGATGAAACGACGGGTGTTTATTTCGAGACAAGGTGGTGTTCGGTGCCCCACAAAGAGCCAATACTTTGAACTCTTACTATGAACGAATATGAAAAGTGGTTTCTCCCTAGGATGAACAAACATGTTTTTTCTGTAATGGAATTGCTAGCTTTAGATAGGATGAGACGTGAGAATAGTGTGTTACTGAAAACAAGTCGTCATATCGAATCCCCTTAATGATCGTAAAGAACACGTTCCCTTCGCTACACCAGATAATATTCATTGCATGTATTCACCATATATGTTCCAGAGATGGGTTTACAACCAAGTCAACCTTCACACCGCGAAGACTAGAACCTCCACCAATTTCCAAATCATACAACCCTTCCACAACACTTCTATCAATATAATACAACAGTTCACTCTCCTCCCCGTGCGGATTGCCCAGTCCCTTGCCTCCGCCCACCTGCCGTGAGCCGTAACCTATAACACTCCCATCGAGTACTTGTAGAATTCGAATATCATCGGAGCTCAAACCGGGAAACATGTCTTCTTCATCGACTACAAACTCCATCATATCATTTGTCGCGGATGTGTAAGCACTTTCGGTAGTCCATGCGGATAATGGGGCGACGGTGCGAGTTTCTTGCACGGCTCCCAATTCTAATTTCGCACAGCTTAGACCATTTGATTGTTGAGGTGATCCGTCTCCATTGTGATCAACATTACGTCGCTGGAACAGTACCACGTCCATAACTGTTAAGTCTTGAAAGTCCACTTCATTTGTAATTATTCGTGGTGGAGTGGTGGATAATGCAGTGGGCGAGGATGAAGGCACTGGCCGTAGGAACGAATACTTTTTACGAGTGTGTGCAGGCTGAAAAGCGAGGGACGCGTGGAACATGATACAGCATCCAACCCAATAACATAGCAACGCGTGGTGCTGAAGCTGGAGCATGGCAGAGAAATCGAGCTGCTCACGAATTTGATGAGACAGAGACGACGGTAGAGGATAGGCAGAGGACCACAGAGGACTACTGACCTACTGCTGACTTGTTGCTTAGTGCCTCGATGTTAAATATTCTCGGTGAGATTCCTTTGAGATGTTGACATGGTACAATAATCGAGGACCGGGGAGGACGGGACAGGACGGGACGTACACTCAGTACGGTACCATAGTAAGAGCTCAGTAAGTACAATACAATACAGTACCATACCTCAAGTCATTAATTTCTATCTATTACTTCTATCTACTTCTATGACAGCACAACTTACATACCACTACTTGAGTTACCTACTTTTGCTATTCAGTCTGAGATATCCCATGGTATGAGATTAATTACCTCTAAATAAAGGATATAGTAACAGGGTAGCGAATCTTGACATTCAAAGAGATCTTTTATTTGACATTAAAATTTGAAGGTAATTTGCTTTTGTTTGTGGGAGGGAAAACTGGGATCGGGAGGGAGGTATCGGGAGAGATAGGGAACATTGAACAGTCGACAACCAGCCTAAAGCCTAATCCAACGGTAGGACAACCAGCCCACCCTTTGCCATTACACTGGAGCTTATCTGCTGAGGAAGTTGTCACCGTCATTATTCTTACGCGCACAGCGTTTTTCAAAGTCATCAGTTCTGATATTTGCTCTATCTCAATCAAACCTCGATCAGAGTCCACAATACCCTCACAATACCCATCCCCCACAACGCCCTCTACCAGCCCTTGATATTTTCTGTTCGTGTTGCGGGTGAATTTGGCCAATTGACCTTACCTTTATCATTTCATTCCGTCAAGAAATGTTCAGTAAATCATTCATGTCGTGTGGTGTTTGTTGCATCATCTTATCGCAGATGAGTTGGATCATACCTCGCGGCACGTTGTTTCTTGTTTTGCGAAAGATCACCGCGCTTACAGAGACTGTACCTCATTGGCATCCAGAAGTAACGGATTCTCCCTACGCATGTCGAGAGGAGGTTTCGCCTCGAATTGAACCGGTCGTATCTGAAGGTGTATGGCTGAAGCTCGACGATTTGCGCCGATTGTCTAAGTAAAGGAAGCCAACGGTATGTGACATGAATCATTTTATCGTGATTTTTTTCTGTTTCAAACAACTCTCATGATTGAAAGTCCCCGGTTCTATGTCCATGAACCAGGGCCGATTCAAGAAGGAAATGAACAACTCATATAAAATGTCAGAAAGCAGAATAGCCGCGTACGATTTTTCATATTGTCGCTCTAAGCGAATCTCTCTGTCAAAGCCCATGTCAGGAGATTCGTTCATTCTATCCGAACGTGCCTGTGGGACGTTCCACCTCCTGCCAAAATGGCGAGAAGGTGAGAGAAAGTAGCGGAAACTGCGTATGAGCCAGGGTATTCGCATAGGAAGCATAGGGTTAGCCAAAAGGAATATTTTTTCGTTCTTCTGTCTGCTCGGAGAAATCGCACCTTTGAGATTCCCCCTTTTCATGTGTGCATGAACCATGAGCACGGCGCTGACCGATTCAAAAAGAAAAATTTTCAGCCATTAGGGGGGCATACAGATCCGTGATTGGCCATTTTGTGCACTCGCTTTCCCATGGCGAACTCTCTACCAAAAGCCTTGACAAGAGAGCCGTGGCTGCTAAAGGAGGATGAACGTTGATTAGTGAATTCAAGACACGGAATTAATAACAATCACCTCGTCGGGGTCGAGGTATTATGTCACTTGTGAAGACTTCGTCATCAAGGACATCTTCTTCGGTGCTGTGGAGGAAACGATGTGGAACGCTTGCCCAATTGATCTCTACTTCTTTCTTGAGTAGTCACAAACGAGAGTGCAATTCGTGAGTGTCTTATGTCTACCCGAGATGATTTCTAATAGCTCGGAAGGTGAGACTCCTTTTTTTATGTTGGATCTGAGGAATTCGACACAGAAGTGCACTTTGGATCCTGGAGACTGCCGGAGGGAATGACATCAAATCAGATTATCAGCAACGAGACGAAAAGTCACATAACTCCCTCCTGCTCTCACCCTTTCAAGCATATTCCAACGACAATTGATAACAAGTTATGTTGAAGTTCACGGATAATGATATCATTTGTTAGTCCTGGAAATGCTTGAGTGGGTGTGTATGGACATGACATGAAAAGAGATGAAACGGGCGGTCCTATTAGCTGCTGCTGGGTGACGCTTCATGCTGTGGCAAAACCATTTGTGTGGATAGTGCTTCGTATTGTACCAAAGCATTGTGTTTACTGTGTTGGTGGCCTGTTGTAGGACAACACTGCCATTGACTGTATGCTGATCAGAATGCTTTCAGAATGGTACGGTATTACTTATTATGTTTTTACTTTGCTGTGTGGGGTAACTAGAGGTATGCGGGCTACTCTTAACTCGTACCTTACAACGGCAAGTGTGACCGCAACTGTGACCAAGATACCCAAGGAAGCCCCTGCATAAGGAATTGGTTCCTTCGTCAGATTTCACGCGGATCGCGTTTGTCATTATTTTCCATTCCCTGGCCCAGCTTCTCGCTCAAATTTCCCACTTATGATGATACCTTGAGATGTTTCGAGAGCAGAAAAACAAGATGTCTCAAAATGGTCCTTCCTTGCACAGGGGGGAAATGATCCCCCCTAAACCAAGGCGTCCCTTAACTTGTTATGGAATATTCTCAGTACTCGAGCGAAATTATATTTGGCAGCAAAACCACACCGTGACCACTTCTAGCGTCTCCCGGGATGCCGGCGTCGACCCGTACGCAGATTCACGGCCAGAAAGATATCGAGATCTTGTCCTTCCCTCCAATTGGTTCGTGGTGGGAAAGAACAGGAAGAAGAGGACCAAGCACAAAGACCACAGCGTGATACCCTTCAAGGACCTCACGAAAACAATCGCAGAGAGGTGGAGATCCGCCAGCCCCGAAATAAAGATGTACTGCGAATTAATTGCCATCGATGAGCTCGAAAGGTATCGCAGAGACATCGATGAATACAAGGAGAGGTACGGCAACGATGCAGTCAAGGCGCGGAAGAGCAAGAAAAGGAAGCCCTGCAAGCCTCCAGTCAAGAAGGATTGCGCTTCTCTCGAGGATAGTGATTCATCTGGCATGGGCGATTGCTGTCATGATGAAAATAATAACGAGAGCTGTGATAGCGAAGGTTCTGGCATGTCCAGTAAAGCTATGCGAGCACCTCGTCGGTACAAGTTGTCAGATTATTTTTCCGATGATAGGTCGGAAGCACTAGAATTGGTAGGGTACAATTATGATAACATCCTTACGGGAAACGAACTGTTGACGGCTTTTGAGGTTGACGATGAGAGTGATGAGGAGAGTGAGCAAGACCACTCGAGTCGAAATGATTCCTCCTCCACGGTTCAAGGATCCTCGCTGTTTGAGGTCAACTGTGAAATGTTTGGTCAGCAAACTCTTTCTGCCAGTCTACAGGACCAGCGAAACCATTCACTGGTCTCGCCTGCCGTCAGCCCGTTGAACGTCATTCCTTCTTCAACGAGTCCTCCTGCGCAAGACCCAATCGAGACTGTACACATGTATGGTGCCTTCCAGCAATGGTACCGCGGAAGACACAGTTTCTAACTATGATATTTCGTCAAGGAAGCACACAATTCTATATCTCGCTTAGTTTAATACCAATCATCATCTCATGATGTATGGTGGTCTGTATACGATAGTAATTGTCTTTCGCGATTGGCATTGCTGCGTTGGCATCAATGCATTCCGCGGGTCGACTGCAGAGTACAATAAGTTTTAATGTAATTACACGCTACTCTAGCAAAAATGGCTGGTTGATTGCATTTGTCTTGGTATGAAATTTAGTCTTATCTAGTTCATAGGTAACTGCAAGATTCGCTAAGACTCCTGCAACTTGACACCCGTTTTTCGAGGATTCAGTTCAGAACCAATCGCCACTCCTCCTCGCAATCCACTAACCTTCCCAATTGGTCATCATTACACCACGAAGCCACAGTCTCCCATATTTCTTCAGTCGAAGCAGTAGTGACATCCACAAAGGCCACCTTGTGAGGTCTCTTCCTTCCACCACTCGTCAACTTGGTCTGCAAAACTCGCACTAGGGCATTCTCCTTCAAGGCCGCGGCACCTCGTAACGAGAAGGTCAGTGCTGTGGAAGGATCATGGTCTTTTCCAAAAAGATCAAAGTATTCCACGTGATCCGTGCTCAGGAAGTAGTCCATGGCCGTATTTGAGAGATGTAATCGTTTCCAGTGCAGATCTTGGTATTTCTTGTTGAGGAGATGAACTTCATTCCGGAGTATCGATTTGAGATCTTCTTGTTGGAAGGGTAAAAAGGGTGCGACCATCAATTGCTTTGTGGTTGACGAAAAATGGGGGACATTGGCAGAGAGCTGAGTCAACTTCAGGATGGGTAAGACGAGCAATGAAAGCACAATTCACACACAAGTCAGGTCTACTCACATTTGCCATCCTACCCCAATACTCCAAATGAGAATCTACCTCCCACCTGACAGAACTCAATAAGGATTCCCTGCGCAAACTTTTCACTCTCATTCCATTCTTTTGAATTTCTTCGAATATACTCTTGGTCCCCCACTGCTTTGAGGTGAAAACAAAGACTGTTCCGTTGGTGCATGCCGACACTTCGTCACCATTCGGAGTTGTATACGATACATACTGGGATTTTCCGTTGATTATAGATGATAGCTCGGTGAGGAGAGAGAGCGGAAGAACTTCCATGTGGTGTGTAATAATAACGGATCCAGTGTGCTGGCGTTGTATAATGTGATTTACAATCATTTCTTTGATGGGATGGTCCTTGCTTGAATGGGTAGAATCGTTGTTTTTTTGGATTACGTACTCCTCCGCCATTATTTCAAGAATTCCATTCGGCTGTTCTTGGATGGATTGGATGTCTCTCTGCCTGCTCCTAGCATTGATGTGTCCTAAATCGTTTGAGCAATATTGATGGCTTTCTTCCATTGAAGACATTGCACAAACTGCACCCACAAGGTCTACCTCTCCATCTCGTTCTTCCTCCATTCCATCACAATGACCAAACAGCCAACGGCCCAACAATCGAGCAGTGTGCAATTTGCCCACACCTTCCGGACCAACCAGTAGCAATCCCAAGGCCGGCGGCAAAATCCATTGCGAAATGGAGTAATCCCCATCCTTTCCATCCTGAATCCAATAACCCGTCTCCATTGCCGCCGACATGCGATGGACCAATTCCACCGAAGCCGACTCCACCAAGGATTGTCCCCAGGAATCGATTCCTTCGGCGAGGAGAGTCAATGCAAGATTTTGGGGTGAGAGTGATGCTCCGATCGATTGCCTTAAAAACTCCTCGGTGGAGAATCCGTGCCACAGTCGTACCCCGTCCCGGATGGATGCATGATTGGCACCGCGTGGAAGAGAAATACGACGGTTCGTCGCGGCAGGAAGACGAATGGGACATTCCGTCGTTGTAAATACGTGGTGTTTCCGTTGACGAGCGATATCTTTTTCGGTTTGATCGGCGGGCGAGGACGGAGTAGACCGAGTCTGCATCCCTCGCCGAACGAAATCGACGAGGACGAGTCGTACTTCGTCGGCCGCATACAAAAAGGCATTGGAAAGGGCATACCAAAGGACGGAGAGTTGATGAACGAAGGCATCGGTGAATAATTCAAGTGTATGTCGTGAATATTTGCCCCATGAGTCATACTGTCGTTGTTGCGTACCGTCCTCTCGTGATTGTGAATCGGAATCGAGTTTCGTTGCCAAGGATGCGTCAAATTCGGTTGGTGAGGAAACACCCTTTGACTCTTTCACAAGAGACGTAGGCAACACGATCTTGACAGGAGGTGGAGGAGGAGCATATCTGTATAGAACCAACACAATAATGGCCAGTATCGTCACAAAGGCCACAAAACGCCTCCTTCTCCTCCTTCTCCTGGCGTACTGTTGTTGCATGAAATACTCCCGATCCATATTGCAAAGGTATCCCTCATACATGGCTTGTACATGATGATACCATTCTTGTGATGATGGCATTGGCGGCAGAGACGACTGATTCGTACAATGGTCGTTGTTGGCACCCTCTCGTGAGTCGGTGGGCAAATCACCATTTCCGTCGTTACTCCAGTCAACGTCGGAATCTCTTGGATTCTCGTAGAGAACCAAACTGCCGATGGCGTTGCGATGGCTACGGTGCTGTGAATGGGAGGAGGAGATGTGAGTGGAGTAGCTCCCATCGTTATCGCTGTGGTCGTCGTCGTCGTCGTGGTCGTCGGGAATGGCTGTCCATTCCATGGGCGTTGCAGTGTCTGCTTGGGGTGGAGCGGAATAGCGGACCATGATTGCTTTGGCTCTTTGGTTTGTGGGGAGATAGAAGATGGATGGAGCTTGGGGAAAGGAGAAGTCATGTGGTGATCATTTCATTCTTTGCCCTACTGCGACCTACTACGACGCTGCGCGGATACTTTGTTACCGTACCGTACAGTTGTCTTCGAGGCCCTTTGATGTTTGATGCCACCCACGGCACTACAAGGTCAAGGGACTACCTTTAGCGTGTGGTAATTGCTTTGCCATGGTATAGTGTTTTGTGTATTGTACTTTCACATTTATAGGTAAGTCGATCCGAACATGCAGGACCCACAGACAGCCCACGAACACAACGTAATCTCCAGTCTCGCAGCAGTCTCGCCACAACCAGACATCACCACCTGCCACCACTATCTACCACAGAACATGAGACCTGAACTTGACAATGTACGATGACAACATCATAGACAGTCGCAACAATAACCTCTTCTTCTCCTTCATCGAAACCCCCCCTCCTCCCCGCTTCCTCATCAAAAAACAATGAGCGACCCCCCGCCCACCCACCCCCCCAAACAACCCCGCCATCGTGGACCCTCCCTCGAACTCCAACGTCAAATCAACGACTCCATCGCCGCCCGCTCCCAAACCACCACAGCTTACGACGGACACTCCTCCCCCCCCAACACCACCACCCCTCACCACACATCCCCACCAAATCACGCCTTCGAACCGGGCACCGCACCCCCCGGATCCTCCTACGAATACCTCGATCATCCCGCCGATCTCCTCCTTCATTCCTGGGGAAACGATTTCCCCTCCTCCCTCATCCATCTTACCCTTGCCATGTTTGGATGCATCACGTCCCTCCCGCGCCTTTCCGTCAATCTCTCCCAAAGTGAGCGGTATGGACGAAACATCGTCGCACGGGGACACGATGCCCGTTCGCTCGTATATGCATTTTTGGATGAATGGTTGTTTAATTTTCACGATACGAAGTTTATCCCGAGGTGGATTGAGATTGAGGAGTATGATGCGGTGAATTTTACGATGGAGAGTCGGGGGGAGGGGGAGGTGATGGATGTTTCGAGGCATGCGAGGGGGGTGGAGGTGAAGGCTGTGACGTATAATGCTATGAGGGTGGTGGAGGGGGAGGGGAGGTGGGATATTTTTGTGGTGGTGGATATTTGATGTTGTGGCTTTTGAATGGTTTTTTTGGAGGAGAGTTGACGCAAGTCAAAGAATGTTATCTCTTCGTCGACATCGTGTGCAGCTGCCTTGGTTTGGTGGTGAAAGAGGAAGATCTGGACTTGAGGCAGTTTCGAGGATGTACCTTACTCCTGATGCAACAATGTCTTGTCGTACATATCCTGGTTGGATGAAGAAAGGTGGATATTAGGCAACTTTTTTCATCGAAAGGACTATGGTATTTTTGAACATTCGAGATGGTAGAATGTGACAGCCATCAAAGTCTCGTAAGCTTACACCAAATGACGTGACAACCAATGTGGCTGTTACACAATCATGCTTCAAAGCAAGATTAAGAGGAAAGAGAGCTGCCAAAGCTGACTTGATGGGCATCGCAGAGAGCGTTTCCTGCACTCATGTATGAATAGTTATTTTTGTTAAACTACTTCACACGACAAATCTCACTGTAGTTGTCTTCTCAGAAACATAATTCATAGAATAGTGGTGGACAAGTATGATATTATTGTGACTGCCTTCATTGCACGCCCCACCAGTGGCCACTACAACCGACATGAGAGATGAATAATAAGTTTTCTATCATGGTTATGTACCATCTACGTCAAGGTTGGAGTGACAATAATTCTTCTTTGAGTTTCTTCCATGAAGAGGAGAGGAGTGTGAGATTAAGCGTTGAAAACCATTCTTTTATACAACGGAGTAATTTCAATACCGTTTACATCATCTCATAAAACGTAGTATTGGCATACATTTCTTTTTACAATTTTTCCGTTCAAGTGTGACCGCTCTTTCCCATCATCTAATGCGACACATTCACTACAACATGTGATTACAACACGAAAAATGTCTACCGCTACAGTACGTGTAATGCCCGTAGGGATAAAAGTACGTAGGTATCACTAACGTCTACAATCTTTCAAAACAAGGAAGTACAATTGATTTCGAGAAGGGACAACTTCGATGTTTGTTTTGGATGAAAAAATGCCACTGGCTTTCTCTTCTCTTGCTTAAGTGCCTCCAAACTGACCGAACACTGGAGTCACGAACCAGCCAGCTCTTGGATGTAGAAACACGTAGAACTGCCACTTCGAAATGCGAATTAAAAAAAACTGAACACCGCAGTGTGAGCACAACATGACATGATTGGCAAACATGTCCCACAATTGATTTTTCTCAATTGCATTGCACGCCATCGCCATTGCATCATATTTCAACGACAGCCGTCGACAGAATGACGAGACTGGGATCGCAACAACAGCAGGAACACCTCTATCATGATGGAAACTATACAGACCAAGACTTTCAGTTATTCCAATATGAATGGCTCAAACTTGACGTGGCCAATGATACACAGCCACAGACAAGCCCTGCCGACATAGTCATGCAAGGTAATCAGGACAATTCCGAGCATGACGAGAGCATGCCCTTCGCGGAAATTGCTTCGATAGAGGACATGCGACACGCTCTCTCCATTGAAAATCCGAAGGCAGACCACGACATCTTCGCCTTCTCGCGACTTCCCTACATCAACGCGGTCCGTTCATGGACCACCACGGGCAAAGTCATTGATGGCTATGACCCACCCCCCGCAATGATATCCTCCTCCGATGCAGATGATACCATGAGCAGCAGCAGCGGTGGATCGGACGACGATGGCGTCATCCCCGTTTCTAAGGGTGTGACTTTCAATGAGACCGTGCGCGTCATGCCCATCCCTCCCGTTTCGGCCTATACTGTGGAACAGCGCTTTCGGATGTATGCCAACCGATTTGAACTGAGGGAAAATAAGCTGAGGAATAAGAAGGAGTTCCAGTTTGACGGATACGATTGGAGAAATGCCACGGAAGAGTGCCACATGGCAATTTGTCCTAGGAGTGGGGAGTTGTTACATCCGGCTCATCTTTAGGCATGAATTCCGAGTGGCACTTCATTGTGTATGGTTGGTTTGCGTAGAATGTGGGGCTCTGTCGGCCAGTCATACTTTGCTATAGAAGCTAGATTGTTGACCTATTATTGGGACATGCGAGCTTATAATTTTTGATAGATTGTTTCTCTTGATAGAATATAACATTGCATAATCAACTGTTTTATTGATTTGTTCGTTATGTTTGTGGATTTCTTTCAGAGTCTCCTTGAGAATTAAGTTAATTGATTTTTCGTCGGTAGAGTAAGCTTAGTGTTCTTATGACACGGTATATGTTTTTCAAGTTGTCAATTAATTGTTTCTATAGAAGACCCTGGCAGGCTTGGAACATGATACTCTCTTCGTGAACCAGACCTCGATTTCTTTTCCTGCAATTCGGTTCAACTGGAAGTTACGGATAACGAATGCATGGCGGCTGCCCCGTTAGTTCTGGAACGCCCCGAAAAGGGGCTGTCAGATTGCAACGAAGGGAGAGACTTCACATGTCACTTAAGCAAGGTACGGTACAATCTTGTGAGACTCATAGATGAAACGTTGTAACGTGGAACATGTCTCATACAACACTCAGTAAAAAGGCCAACAATTAATCACTAAACGGATCTCATTATCATTAACCCATTCCATTTCACATTATTGGATGCAAGACAAATGCAAGTAAGGAAAGAAAAGAAAGCCCCTGACCTAGAATGCTTAAAATCACCTTGCAACATCAAGCGTACACCCAACTTTAGCAGCCCCAACTTCTAAAAAGAAAATATTATATATGTGCGTGTGTGAAGCTATCACAAGTACGAACGCTTCGAGCGGAAACGACGATCACCCCAGTCAAATAGAAATGTTCGACTTAAGATTCTCCAGTAGTCTTCTTGAAAGCAATAACCTGCTCAATCCCGACAGCCGACTGCACAGTAACATTAACCTGATTCTCTCCATCGCTCCACGCATCACGAATTTCCTGCGCCATGGTTTCGGGAAAGGAAGGAAGGTTGATATCGGTCTTTTGGTTTCCCCCCTCGTCCATGAGAGTGAGCTCGCCCTCCTCTCCGATATCGATGATCTCCCACTCAGTACGGTTGACGATGGGGACGGTAGTTCCGTGGGTGGAGGGGACCATATCCTCGAGCTTCTTGCCGGTAAAAATGTCGACGGCGGTGAAATTGCATTTGGCGTGGCCGTGCTTACCGGTCTTGGAGACGGAGATGTTAACGACCTTGCAGGGCTTTCCTTTGATCATGATGTACCTGGTGAGTTTCGCGGGCGGGGAAGTGTTGTTTAGTGATGTGGAAAAAATAGCGTCAAGCTAGTTGAAACATCAACTAAAATTAACGCACAGTCAATTTGGTGATATACTCGAAACAAAACAGAATCAAACATTCAAAACATCGAAGCCAAGCAGTTCGTGAACGTAGAGACGCAGAGCACGTTCCCCGAACCCGTCAAGAAGCGACGACGCCCAAGACAGTCACCAGCCAAATTAAAATACAACCGATCGCCAACTCACCCTCCTTTCTTGATCTGGCCAGCCTCACAGGGAATGGTGTCGGAGGCCCCGGCGTCGGTCTGCTCGATGTGGTACTGCTCAGAATCGGACATGGTTGCTGAAGGAGTCAAGCTGCAACGGACGAGTTGGAATAATAATATGAATATTGTACCCGAAGGTGGGGGAGGACAGTTGGCGGATGGCGGGAAGCCGCAATGATTCCATAGCATAACATCATCATGATCATCGAATCATACGGACGGCAGGGAAGGGGTACTAAGGACAGACGGACACGTGAGAGTCACACATCCATTGAATCTCGTACAAACCGATTAGTAAGCACACAACATGTCAGCTTTTTAAACCTGTCAAAGCGGGCTCCCCGACGTATAACCAATTTGGGGGCGTGCCTACACTCTTTTTCAATAATTAGTTAGCATGTCTTGGTGGGGGAGGGGTACCCCGTAAAATACGTGTGGTCAGTACATATGTAGGTAAGAACCCAACTGTGGGCTGCATGCAGCTGCCTTCATTGATTTGGAATCCTGTAGGTAAGATCAATGTTAACTAGTCTATTTTAAGCTATCAGAATGATCTGTCACAATCACATTTCTACACCCATTGATGGCCTGCAACTGTGCAGGATTTCAGTCATCGAATTCGCCCTGTCAAAGCATCCCCTTGCTAGAATTAATTTAGTTTTGAGAAAGCAAGTAAAAGGTCAATCAAGACTGTGATTGAAGTGATGTTGATGGGTATTGTGACACATCATGCATCAGGTTGGTTTACAAGGTTGGATAAAATGATTGACTACAATGTTGCTTGTGTGAACTGCTCCATTGAATTAGTCAATGATAGATGCTCTTACAAAAGGGACAGGAAATGATTTCTTAAATTTGCTATTATGATTTCAAAGCCATGTAAGTGCAAAAACCAAACCATTAAAGCCAATGCAGATAGGATTGAGTTGATTCAAGCCAAGCTGTTGGTGGAAGTGGTTAGTATTATGTTGGTAAGTGAGATTTAGAAACCAACAGTCTGATAATGGCATCTAAATTCATCCATACAGACTCAAGTGGCAACAACAGGGGAGTACAAACCCTGAGCTATGATAAGAGCTGGAGGTCTTTGTTGGGTAAGGGGGGTACACGACATTTCAGAGGATTGGGAGTCCAGTCTATTGTGTATTACTAAGTATTCAAACATTGCCTTGAATGGCATCTTCCTGCCATCAATTGCAATGATTGTGACCTTTTTTATGTCATCTCAGGTCAGCTCTATTACATAAATCTATGCCCCCACAGAGTTTTGATAATTCAATGTATAATATGATATGACCACAAAACTCTATAAGTAAGTCCCCTTGCTGCTTGCTCTGTCAATGTCACATAGTTGCTCATGCGAGTAATAATGTGGGAGTCAGAAATAACCTGTTACTAGGTTAAGTGAATGATAGTACAGTTGTACTAACCTAAGCCATTTTGATGTAATTTAATATTATGTAGTAAACGGGTAGATACATGTTGGGAACTGAATTTTATTGTGAGATTTACACTACTGGAAAAGGTATTGCATGGTGTACTAGATATTCCATGCATCACCAACCACAGTTGATCCTGGGAGAGATTGGCAGTGATTTGGGGCAATTTCATGACTGATCCTTTTCTCTCAACTGCCAACAGGAACTGTCCCATGAAAAGGTTTCTGAGAAAGAAAACCTCTCCTGGATATTTTGGCGAGAAACACCAATAATGTATATGGGTGTTTCCCAAGAAAGCAAATGTCTTTTGTATATCGTTTGTACTGCCTTTGTGTTGCACAAAGTGAAGAAGACCTTTTGAGGTTCCAAGTGGAAGCTCATTGGGTTTACCAGTTAAGGTAGACAATTGGCCTATGCCATGTACTTGCATGGAATCTACTTGATTGGAATGGGACATGTACTTATGTTTTTGGTTTACATTGAGCAATTCTATTTTTCTAGTCCAACTGACCAAGGAACCTCAACTGTCACTTATTCAGTTCCATTTTCTTTGACGTGCATTGGTCCATTTGACTTTGCAGCATATGCTCAAGGTTCTCATAGATCCCTTGATGGAAATGCACATCCCAAAAGTGGGGTGACTTTGTTACTTTGGCATGAATGCACTGTGGTTTACTTCAAAGCATGGTGGAGCAAGCGGGTTCATGAATTCCCATAACATGAAATGTTTTTCAAAGTTTTGGTGTGTGTGTGTGTGTGTGTGTGTGTGTGTGTGTGTGTGTGGTGTGTGTGAGTGATGTGTGAACACTTGGTGCATTGTACATGTGATTAGTTTGTGACATATTTGAATAGTTCACTGAAGTATAAGATTGACCTAAGCCGTTTTGCTGTAGTTTTTATTATGTAGTAAACGGGTAGATACGTGTGGTTGAAAGATTTTATTTATGAGAGTTACACTACTGAAATAGGTATTGCATGGTACACTAGGTAATCCATGCATCACCAAGCACAGGTGATCCTGTTAGAGATTGGAGGTAATTTAGGGCAGTTCCATGACTGCTCCTTTTCTCTCAACTGCCAACAGGAACTGTCCCATGAGAAGGTTTCTGAGAAAGAAATCCTCTCTTGGATATTTTGTCCAAGAAACACCTAGAATGTATATGGGTGTTTCTCAAGAAAGAAATTGTCTTTTGAATATTGTTTCTCAGAAACAATATCTTATGACTATTGTACTTCCTTTGTGTTACACAAAGGGAAGAGGACCATTGGAGGTTCCACCTGGAACCTCTTTGGGTTTACCAGTCAAGGTAGATAATTGGCCTATGTCACTCGCCCCCACGATTGGAGAATTAGCGTGGCTCGCGGAAAAGTAAAACCTCGGTGAGGAAAAAATCCGAATATGAGCCAGACTTGCAGAAAACCCGTTCTTGTTGAGGTTAAAAATGTGCAAGCTGCCTGTGACGATTTGTACCTACATATTATTTTATGTAGTATATGAAGTGTAAGTTCTTGTGGAGAGGGAGATTTGTCATGGCTTATGATAAAGCTGGTTTGATTGTACTCTCCTAAGTCAAACTTATATTCTGACTTACTTCCGCGTGTAACCCTGATTGTCTTATTGTATACTGTCTGTGATAGTCCAATTATCACTGGTATACCGACTGAATATTTGTGCGGGGTAAAATACCTTTGTTTACTAAGCATTGCTTTCCACGGACCATGTGACCATAAATTTATGAGGATAATTTTGGGTCGGTTTGGTGTTGCCTGGTGTCTCCTATTGATTTAGTCTGTGTGTGCAAAAGTGGAATGCCGAACAACAATTCCATCTTATGATTGCTACACTACATTTAGGCGATAGGCACTGCATAGTAGGTATGAGTGAATGGCATCTGAGTGTTTGTTTAGGTAAACATTGTGCCACTAGAAGCTGCTGACAAGACCATGATTGGTACAGCAGGCCAAGCATCTCCATGATTTGGTTGATGTTGAACTCTAGATAGTAATTCACTTTTTGGGTTTTGATATTTGAAGACTCTGGTTGACTTACACTGGGAAGCCAAATGAAATGCATATGGTCCGAAAGTGGAGTGTTGAAACTGCACCTTAATTGTCACAATTTGTGTGCAATGTGGATATTGAACCAGGTCTAGGTACGAAGGTGCTGATAGTACAGGTATTCTGTTTGTTATCTTCTGCAATCCTTTGTGTTGGTATATTGTCCTTCTATTTGCTCTGTAACCCCTATGTATCCATGGGAATAGTTGCCCAAAGGGTCAGCTATCGGCAAGTGAACAATGTTAAGTCATACATAATGTATTGACTATAATCATTGGAAGGTCCAAGCGTCAACGTCTATGTCTTTTTGTACCATGAAGAGTACGGATTCAGTGTTTATGATATCCTTTTGTATTTTGTAGCAAGGATCCTCGAGGGAGGTCTGTACATGTATAACTCTTTTGTTGGTGGTAATGACATTGCAACATATTTAAATGTGCATGTGCGTACCAATTTTTATATTTTGTAAGACAGTTGTTGACTATAATCTTATGGTTTATGGAACCATATTGTGACTTCACAGCGAGCATCATGGAGAAGTGAACTTTCCATGATATGTTGACAACGTAATAGTTGTGTTTCTCTTTGGATTTGTCTAAGCTAGTGAAGCGATACTACATTTCTGTGCACAGCTTCTTGAGTTGCATTTGTTTTGCATTGCATGCCAACAAGGTGCTACATGTCTCTCAGTAGAGATGTTCATGTTTGACTTATCCTTTTGTGTGAGATGATATTCCTGTTTAACTAGGGATACTCACAATTCTATGTGCTGTGGTTTTACAAGAACAAAGGTTGTGGATCCTTTGTGTTGTTGTGCTCATATGATCATGAGGCTTATTTTATGGTTTGTTGTGCAACATGTATGTGCACTACCTATGGTCATCCCGTTGTCTTTAGCAAAAGACCCACGTATTTCGGTGACTCTAAGAGTCCTTCCTTATGGACACCATGTGTGTTCTCCATGGATAATTCTGAAGGTAAACCATCAGAAGTTCTCACAAGAGAATCAAGTACTAGTCATTGAGTCTCAGTGAGACCATAATCTAGTAAGACACAGTGTTGAATCCAATGATGTTAATCATGGTCAAGGATTCATTTTCTCTTATTCTGTGTATTATATGCACTCTAAGTTCAGCAAGCTGTACTAGAATGCGAGCATACCCAACCTGAGTTGGTGTTGCTCTAGACTTGTTGTGGTAACAAATGTCTAACATTAATGTGTCTCTTTTTTGTGTACAGTGTACCTCCTCCTCTACAATTCCAGTTGTGAGTGAGGCGAGACAATCATATTGTCTTACCCAAGGTTCTCCCTTGTACTGGACCACCCAGTAGCATGTGAGTTCCCTGTATGGGCGAATGTTTTAGCGAGTTTTCATCTGCTTGTAAGATGGTGCTTTTGCCATGCGAAGACTTTGGGTCTATTATTAAGCCCTTGTTGTCTTTGTGCAGAGATGTTGTGTATTGGTTTGTCATGCAAACCCTTACTCGCTGCTTGGTAAGTCCATCCTAACCTTGTTTAAGGTGGTCTCTCAAGCTAGCCTTTGGAGAATATCATATTACTCCAAATGAGTTCTATTGTGAACAGTATGGCCATCATTGACTCCATTGAATGTGCTTGTGAGGCACATGGAAAACCCATGATTGTTATTGCTAGCTCTGAGTAGGTATAACCTTCTTCAGTGTTTCTAGGCATGAACGGGTTCCAGATGCGTCAGTATCTAGTCTATGATTTGTTGACTTTTCATGAAGTCTTATGGTGTTTGCAGAGTTGAACATAGCAACATCTACAGTACTGTAAGGATTCTTTTGAGTTTAGACAGTTTTGCTAACTTTTTGTCCATATCTTATTTTAAGAATCACTTTTTTGATTTACAGTAATTTATGTTTGTTTGGGTGTTCTGTTGTTGTACAGCCAGTTCTGACGACGGCTGTCAATGAAACCCTCCAGTCGCCAAGGTAAATTGTCCTCGTTGTTTTTACTTGACTTTTTGACTGGTTGTGCTCTGTCTTTATAGGCTGTAAACCTACCTCTTTGGAAAAATAGAGGTAAACAGGCATGTGCTTCCAACACACTAAACTTCATCAAACAGTTTCTCTTGTCGCGAGAAACCTCAGTAACGTGTATGAAATTGAGTTTTGTAGTGTAAGTGTGTGTCTTTTTTGTTTATTTTGACACAGCTTGGAAGGTCTGCTATTTTACTCAACCCCCAGAGGAGTTTTTCACAGGAGTGGTTAGCTCTGTGATCATGAGTATTTTTGCTCAAGAAGAGTCCTGCACTTAAGTGGTTAGCTATGTGCATGGTATGTTGTGTCCAGGTTTTGTTTCAACTCTGGTTCACAGATTTTTGCAGACTTTGCATCAATTATCACTGGCAAGGTAAAATTGATCTTAACATATTTTATGTTGTTATTTGTTCGAAAATCTAGAACAATTCAAACTCAGTTCTTGCATTTGTCAAAGACTGAGGTCATATGCTGGCTTAGTCACTCTGGGTAACATGTACTCAGAAAAGTGTGTTTTGACAGGAATTTACTGCTTGTGCAATAAAAAACATCGTGTGACTTTGCCCTTCCTTTTGAGTAGGAAGAACCCATCCTGCGTGCGCCAAGAGTTTGACACCTGCCTAGCTGGGTAAGGAAAACATATGGATGTTCCTAATTTTGGAACATGGGGAAGCTTGGAACTACATCCTTCTTGCTTTCACTGTTACTGTAGCAACACCGTGTCAGGGGTTCGAAACCCAACATGGTTTGATTTCCAGTTGCTTTTTGATACCATTGCTTGTTAATAGTGCAGCATGGCACATGTGTACATTTCTCTACGTGGGAGAAGAGTTCATCTTCTTGAGAAAACAATTCATGATGCCAGAAGATTTCTTGGCATTTTTGTTTTATTTTTACATGTAGCAAGGTATTTGAATATCAGGTTATTTTAACGTGACAGTAGAATTTTGATCAAGATTTTTATCTAACGAGCTCTTTAATTTAAAATTAAATAATTCCGAATTTATATTTTCGGGCTCTAAATTCTATTTTCCTCGGACCAGAGGTTGTGCAGTTGGCTATTCATAAGCCAACTAGCTTTCTTTCCTTTTTTTGCCAAGCTCGGTAGCTTATATGCATGAAAGGAATACCACAAGAGAAGAATTCTCACTTTTGTGGACTTATCTCACTTTTTTTGCTTGGATTTCAGAAAGAAATCAACAAGTTGCGTGTTTCCTGACAAAACCGCAAAAAGCATGCAGCATTCTTGCGCAAATCGGAAATTCGCGAGAATTTTGCTCAGAGTGTTTCTGGGGCACGACACGTAGTCGGTTTATGGGTCCATCTTGCGCCCCCATGCGTGCTGGGACTTGGAGACAATACTCCGCGTCACTCTGACGTCTGACCGGGATGCGGCAATATATTGCGCTCCTATGCCCATGTAGGGAGTAGAACAATGTTCGCTCCTGGGCTAGTCCATCGCGCACAAGGGCTGAGCCCAGCGAGTCTAGGACACATGATATGTGGTCGTTTTTTTCAGATCGTGATCGCGAGGGCTGTGTCGCGATACGTTTTGTGAAATGGGCTGTGCCGTGACGCGCTCCCATGTGAATGGGGCTGATCCACGATCGTGGGACTACGTCCTGCGCGGGCTCATTTTCCCTTGAGGATGTGTCTTACACATTGGAAACCTGAGAATCGCGAACTTCCAGGGGAATCGCGAGTCTTTCAAGTGACCGAAACCTCTCGGGGTCACGAGCAACCTTTTTAGGCCTTAGAGGCCATACGCTTCTTCATAGGGTCATTTTATGCCCTAGAAGATCTTTTGTTTGTACTGCCCTAAGGCTATAAGTACTACGTACTCCGTGGTCTCACTGCAGCTGCATGTGATCACGGGTACGGACTAATTTTAAGTCTAATCGTGTTTTTAGGTCTAAAAATAGACTACACACATATTGCTCTTGCGGATAAAAAAATAAACCGAGGCATTTATGTTTATTGCCTCCTCATTTTTAATGAGGGGCTGCTTCTACCTAATAGGCACGTAAGCATTCGTGCCACAAGTGCGTATGATACGTCACAAGTGGTCTTTTTTACGACAAGTGCACTATGTGCTAAATGCGCGCTCTGCTAACAAAGCGGAGTATACCCGAGTCAAGTGGGATCTAGTCCTCACTGACGTACAGGGGAATTCTTTTTAGCTACGTGTTTCAAAAAAACACGTGCTGGCCTGTGAGTGAACTCACTTCAACTGGCTGAGTACGTGACTCGGGGCTCAGCTGTGGCAACATTGCTACTCTTGGGGTCAGGCAGCACAAGTTGCGCCACGTGTAACACACCAAGTGTTTTGGACGGCTTCGAGCAACAAGGGACGACGGACAGACGAACCTACCATGGTCAACCACCGACAACAGCTGATGGATGATGGATGGTGGAGCGACGGACAGACGATCCGATCTGGTTGCGCGAAGGCTATCAATTGATAGTGACCTAAGCCGTTTTGCTGTAGTTTTTATTATGTAGTAAACGGGTAGATACGTGTGGTTGAAAGATTTTATTTATGAGAGTTACACTACTGAAATAGGTATTGCATGGTACACTAGGTAATCCATGCATCACCAAGCACAGGTGATCCTGTTAGAGATTGGAGGTAATTTAGGGCAGTTCCATGACTGCTCCTTTTCTCTCAACTGCCAACAGGAACTGTCCCATGAGAAGGTTTCTGAGAAAGAAATCCTCTCTTGGATATTTTGTCCAAGAAACACCTAGAATGTATATGGGTGTTTCTCAAGAAAGAAATTGTCTTTTGAATATTGTTTCTCAGAAACAATATCTTATGACTATTGTACTTCCTTTGTGTTACACAAAGGGAAGAGGACCATTGGAGGTTCCACCTGGAACCTCTTTGGGTTTACCAGTCAAGGTAGATAATTGGCCTATGTCAAAGATATGAATAACAGAAACAGAAATTAAAATGGATTCCTAAATTGCAGCTGGATCATGCCCTGGTTTGACAGAACATATGATGTCTTCAACATTTTTGTCCAAATCCATGTCGATGTACTATTTGGGGTATTTAGAGGGACAGCAGGTTTCATCAGCTTTTTGTTTTGCTGGGTGTAATCATACTTCAACAGGCTATGTTGTCAATATGGCATATCTGGAAATTTGAGGTAACATTCAATAGCTTCAAGAATATTTACAACATAAATGCATGACCACTATGATCAATGAAGTAGACTTCTACTTCATCATTTTTTCACACCATTACAGGCTTGACTAATCCCCCTTGTGACCTGAGAAGAGTCTGGGAGGTGAAGAAGACAAGAAATATTATCTGCTGAAAATGTTCTTCTTGTCTTGAATATAATGTAATGCAACCGATGAGAAACTCATCAATCGTGCTGCACCAGTGCAAAACATATTATGTTTTGAAGTCATCAACGGTTTAGGTTGTGGTCAGTAAAGACATGTATGGTACCACCTAAAAGCAGACCAGGAACCTTTTCAAGAGTAACAACAATAAAAAGAAGTTACACATCCATTTTGGATTAATTCTTCTGTGCTTTACTTATCTTTCAACCAAAGTGATGCAATGGGATGGCCTTCTTGCATGGTGCAAGTGCCTAATTGAATGTCGGATGCATCAGTTTAGAAGTCAAACTACTTGTTCTGATTGGTGTAGGTGGCCAAGACATCAGTAGCCATGAGATGACACATTTTTTTCAAAAACAGCCTGAACAATCAAGCTTCATCATGTTTGTGACCATTCTTTAAATATTGTACATCATTACAAATAACAATTTTCAACATTATTATTTTTGGCAGAAATGTGGTTATTCCATCACCACTCTGAAAAATGGGTTGAAAATTGATTTTCATCTGTGATAAAATTTTGTGAGAAACTGGTTTGTCATTATTCTCATATCTAGATTGCCAAAGTAGTAAAAATCATATCATCCCACCCTCACAGTAATATGGCATGAACCATAGCATAATGCCAACCAGGCTTCCAACAAGACAATAGCAGACATTGAATGATACAATTTTAAATAATTTTGTTTTATCTGTCTAACTTTGTTTGTCATGCTTAGTCATATCCTTTCCTGCAGTAAATCCAGACTGTTCGCCACCACTCTCTTGATTTTGCTACGTTACTTTTTGCATGTTCTTGCCCACTTTTGCACATCATCATGATGTTACTTCACTCATTGTCACCCTTCCTCTCCAAACATTAGTGCGGCTACTTTTAGCACCTCCTCATCCAAATTCTCAAATCTTTGTCCACCACCATGCTAAGCTCCATCGCACATTGTCACATGTGATCTCCTGATAAAGCTACCATTTTGTTGGCCATGATATCCCTGTACAACCTTGCACAGGGAGTGTGATTTTTGGGACAACCCTTTGTACATCTCCAATGTTTTGGGATACACTAATTCCCACAACCATCTTGATTGCAGTTGCCAATAATTGATCATGCCTCTTTGATCCAGCCTACAAGTTCTTTTGGACCTTGTCGTCCAATGGTATTTTCCATTAGTACCCATCATATAAACTTACTATGAATATGAAGGCATTTTGAACAAGTTGATTGTGAATTTCACAGTGAGGTCGTTTATCCAAGCTTTGAAAGAATGAACACTCAATGTACTCACTACTATCAATAGAGCTAAGAGTTGAGTGAGGACTTAAGGAGTCTTAAGGAAGCTCATCCCAAACATTTACACTCATTTGCAGTCCTACATACAGGTTAGCCAGACAAACTAGCAAAGAAAGAAGATGAATCTGCAAAAAGTTACTACTTTCCTTGAATCAATGAATATCATGTGCAACTATGATCAAGTGTTCGAGTATTTGTATGGAATTCATCATCCAGATCACTGCAAGGACATACCTCTCACCAACATTGCAAGTTGGAATATGTCACCATAACTCATAACTCCTGAAGTGTACAATGTATTTAGTGATGCACAATGTCAGTGCATCAAAAAGATTACACAAAACACCCTCTCTGGACTCTGGACCCCCCACAAATCCTCATACATTGTTTTGGGGCTTGGACAAATAGACTTGGTTTACTATCAAATAACACATGATAGTAATTACAAGCATGACACATGCCAAGTATCTACTGCCAAGAATGGTGTATATTTTAAGTAGTTCTATTGAATTAAAATATAAACTCAAATACTTCATTTTCACTATAGTTTAATGCTCATAATTTTCCTTTTACAAGTCACAACACATCCACACGTGTACTTTCTACCTCTGCAAACAAAAAACAACTGTAACCTCCCGGTACACTCGAGTGTACAGGGAGGTTACCGGAGCCCCCTGGAATGGCATCTTCGGGTAACCTCCCTGTACACTTCTGTAACACTCAGGTACACTAGTGTACCGGAGGGTTACCCGAGTCTACTGGTGGGTTACCGGAAATTTGAGACCCAAACCAGTCTTCCGATTTATTTCTACTTACGATAGGAATTGGTATTTTTTACAGGAAAACAGACTTCTCAGTAAGTCTTAGAATCGATATCAATCTAAGTAGTGTCTATAACTGCATTACTTAGTAGCTAAAAAAATGTTTATCGGTGGCATACCAGAAGTGTACAGGTGAGTTACCGGAAGTGTATGGGAGGGTTACCTGAGTGTACGGGAGGGCCACCAGAGCGTACGGGAGGGCTACCGGAGCCTACGGGAGGGCTACCGGGTCTGATATACTGTTGGACTACAGTAACATTGAGCGGAGTATGTGCAATTTATCTTTACTAATAAAATTAAACATACTACATCATGTAAATTCTGGGCCCGCCCCTCACATCGCCCACCACCCAGAGCCCACCAAAATGCCACACATGCCACAATTTCAGCCCCAAGCTAAAAAAACTATACTGCGGACCATCCGCAGCAAGGTAGAAGAAAATTAATTACTTAATTGAAACTAAGCTGAAATCAAAACAATTGTGAAATAGTTTGATTTCATCATAACTCACCTTAAAAATTTACATGCCGCTGCCAACTGTTGTTGGCTACACGGCGGTGCCAGGCGGGATGCTAAACTCAGTCTGTGGGCTGAGTTTCATCCGTTCCCGTGGCTGGCCTGAAAATAAATGAATTGAAAATTAGATGTAATCAAAACAAGTGTAAAAATTATTGAGTTCATAATGACTCACCCTGAAAGTATACCCGCCGCTGCCAATTGTGGTTGGCTAAACGGCCATGCAAGGCGGGATGCCAAACTCAGTCTGTGGGCTGAGTTTCAGCCATTTCGCCAGTAGGCCTGTAGTAAATGAATTGAAAAAAACTGACATGTGCTGTGTAAAATACAGTGAAAAAAGGGCAAGTTCATCATAACTCACCCCAAAATTATACCCGCTGCTGCCGATTGTTCTTGGCTACTTGACGGTGCCAGGCGGGAGGGCTGACTCAGTTTATGGCCTCAGTTTCAGACATTCCCGTGGTACACCTATAAATATTTAATTGAAAAAACTGATTTGTGGTGAGTAAAACTTGGTAGAAAAGGTTGAGTTCATCAGAACTCACCCTATAAATATACCAGCCACTGCCAATTGTGGTTGGCTAGATGACGGGGCCAGGCGGGTAGACTCACTCAGTCTGTTAGCTGAGTTTTGGTGATTTCGCCAGTAGGCCTGTAAATATTTAATTGAAAAGAATTGACACGTGGTGAGTATAATAATGAAAAAAGGGCAAGTTCATCATAACTCACCTATAAAAATTGACATGCCACTGCCAATTGTTCTTGGCTACATGGTGGTGCCAGGTGGGAGGGCTAACTTAGTCTGTGAGCTGAGTTTCGGCCATTCCCGTGGTACACCTATAAATATTTAATTGAAAAAAATTGACGTTTGGTGAGTAAAACTTGGTAGAAATGATTGAGTTCATCATAACTCACCCTATAAATACACCCGCCACTGCCAATTGTGGTTGGCTAGATGACGGGGCCAGGCGGGTAGACTAACTCAGTCTGTGGACTGAGTTTCGGTGATTTTGCCAGTAGGCCTGTAAATATTTAATTGAAAAAAATTGACGTGTGGTGAGTATAATAATGAAAAAAGGGCAAGTTCATCATAACTCACCTATAAAAATTGACATGCCATTGCCAATTGTTCTTGGCTATATGGTGGTGCCAGGCGGGAGGGCTAACTCAGTCTGTGGGCTGAGTTTCGGCCATTCCCGTGGTACACCTGTAATTATTTAATTGAAAAAAAATAGATGTGCACTGAGTTGAAAAATGGAAAAAAGACAAGTTCATTAGAACTCACCTTAAAAATTGAGCCGCCGCTGCCAATTGTTGTTGGCAACACGGCGGTGCCAGGCGGGATCCCAAACTCAGTCTGTGGACTGAGTTTCGGCCGTTCCCATGATGGGCTGGTGGGGTATCAATGTAATTGAAAAAAATAGAGGTGATGTGAAAGCAGTGAGAGGGCACCCCCTACAGTTGTTGCTGGTTCAAGCACCTGTGTTGTGGTATGGTACGGTATTGTATCATACCGTATGCTGTAGGCAATAATGTCAAGCAAGAGTGAGGTACAGTGATACAAAGGAATAAGTACCAATCATGTAGCCACACGTTACCAAATTTCAGCCCTATGTGTTATTCTTGTGTTCTCATTTTTGGCGCAGTCACTTCTGATAGTCAGTAAATGGCATACTTGTTGGACAGGAAGTCTCAACATTCATATTCAATTCTTACATCGAGGGTGTTTAAAAAAATGACAGAACATATATAAAACAAACTGATTCGAAGATAGAAATAGGTCCAAGAAGACTTCACCAAATAAAATCAAAGATCAAGCCTAGAATCGACACCAAAACTAGACCCAACAGGTGATCTTACTGTTTGTAACTCGTGATTTGCAATATGTGAGTCATGAAACACACAAACACTCCGAAGATTTTTTTTGCTTCAAAGCTTAGCGTGATAAATGTATTTGTGGCTTAAACAATAGGGGGGGAAACCGGTAACCCACCCGTACACTCTTGGGACTTCTGGTAACCTCCCTGTACACTCTGACATTTTGAGAGTGTACTGGAAGGCTACCGGTGTTTTTCATTTGCAGTGTTTGAGCTTCCAACCCCATTGATTCTTAGAAAGCAGCAATGTGTGGGTCCCCAACTCATGTCCAATCTGACAATGGCAGAGAGTTGTGCAGTTAGGCCACAGACACTGGCCATTCTGATATTGATAAAAGAGTAAGTTACATTATTATTTTATTGCAATTTTATGTTCCATATATCTAACCAAAATATTATCCTAGAGGAATGCAAATTGTGACAGGGATGCAGATTGCTAAGAAAATCACCTTGTCAGTCAGCAACTAATTGCATTGTACAGAGGTTCCATAGGACATAAAGAATTGATGAATGGATGAAGGACAACTATAACACACACTGGAGTGTAGCTTGTTCTGACAGTTGTTGGCAGGACAACACCCAAATTTATCAATTGTTGGGGAACAAGACGTTAGTTGTTGGCAGGACAACAACCATAGGGAACAAGACATCATATCTAGTCACCATGGTCAGATTTCTTGCATGGCTATCCCTAATCTACCTATTTCACTTGTAATAGGAGACACAAATCATCCTAAAAGGAGGTAACTTTTCATGTGGGTGCTGATATGGAACAAGACATGGACATTGGTGATGAGAATGCAAATGATTGTGAGAATTTTGTGTTGGAAATATGTCTTTAGGAGAAGCATTAGGATTGGCTTCAGCCAAGGAAATTTCACAAGATGATGGCAGTGGAAAAGTTCCAGCAGAAGAATCAAAGCTCCCCACTTCATCAAGAATTCCTGTGGCGCTCCCCACTTCATCAAGAATTCCTGTGGTATTAGACACTCCTGTTGCTTTAGACAACAATGTTAATGCTAATGGGAAGGTGCCAACAGAACTAGCTTCTGTTGACATGATTGATGGGGATGATGGTGAAGGGAAAGTGGCAAAAGGAGAACCTGTGAACAGTTCTTTGCTGAAGTGTTCAATGTGGTTATATCAGAATTGAAGAATACCTTTATGTCATGTTCCAAGTGTAAGAACATGAGCAACAACCAACAACAATTCTTATAAGATTTAGTTCCGAACATCCCAAACAGTCACTATCTGGACATGGACAAGGTTCAGAAGACTTGTGCTCAAGAATTCTTTTCATTTTTGCATAGCCATGGGTGATGGTGCTCTAAGCATAGAATGGGGTTATCACTCAAAATATTAACAGAAGAAGAGATTGAGGTTGTACACACAAATTTTGCAGCTGGTCAGAAGAATTTGGGGTCACATGACATCACACAGTGTAATGTAACATGACAAAGAGCAACTTAATGAAAAAATATCATTCAGTGCTCTTTTGAAACAGGCAAATCAACAAAAGAGAAAGTGGAGAAGCTTGATGAATTTCTCAATGTTGGAGATGTCATTCATATTCCATTGCATGAGGTGGACCAAACAAATGTTGATAGAAAGAATCTTGCACCTGTAGTGATAGAAATTCTAGGAAGTGGACAAACAAGATTTGCTTGTGCAGCTGATGTTTTGGATGGGTCAAGTGCCAAACACCAGGTCATAGTTCTTAAGGCATAAGCAACAACAGCGGAATTTGTCTATGTAAGACCTTTGGTTGCTCCTATTCTCACATGTGTGCCCTCCTGATGTTCTTGTCCCTCATTTGCATGAGGAACATATTGATGATAGAGCTTTAATTTGCTATGTCCTAGCCACTTCTGTGTATGCACTGTTTTCTGTAAGAATTTTTGCAATTGTTGCAACCTTTTTTGACAGCCCATTGTGGTTTTGTCAAACTGTATTATTGTTTCATCATGATACCCACTCTGTACATTACAACATACCTTTCCACATTGACATTGGTTTTTTTAGGGTTGTGTCCGTTGTGTTTAGCAACTTCAAACTTTATAATGATCTCAATGTTCTCACTTTTGGTGCCATGTTTGCTGTTGCGATATACAATATGGATCTACTGAGATTTAAACATGTTTCTACCTTAATTGATATTGATCAATGATTGATTGACAAGGATCATTCCATCTGCCTCAGTATATCTTCCCCTTAAATCTATCACTATCTATTTTTTGCTTTCCCGTACACAGAAGGTACTGTTGTTCAGACTGCAGAAGTATCTGCTTCAGCTCTGTGTTGCTTATGTTCCTATCTTCATCATTGTAATTTTATCATCCACATCGCTGGGTGCTGCGACGGAATATACTCCCGTTGTCTCCTTTGTTGTCTCTCTCATCATTAGAACTATCTTCCCGGTTTGCTTGCTCTGTTAAATATTATTTGGTGGTCCCATTGCTTCTGATTCACTATTCTCATCGTCAGTGCCCCCATAATTGTTCATGTTGACCTTGATGGGATAGGCCTCCATCGGTAAGTCAACTCATGTAGTCTCAGGTTCCTTGCCAGGGAGTTAAAGATTAGCATTGGCTAAAATATGGTCAGCCATGGCCCATCATGTTGTAGGAGCTGACTCCTGGATGGCTGCACTATCTTCATAGTTCAACCCTAATATTATACCTGGGAGTCCAGCAAGAATATCATAGGAGAAGGTTATTGGTTGACAACGCCCTCATCAATATCTGGTTCTCCATTGTCCCAAGCATATACCAGTTGCTTGCAATCCAAAAACTGTATGGAGTGATAGGCCTTTCAAGATTGTTTGCCCATTTTAATGACCTGCTTGATAATTCCATCCAAGGTGGGCAATGATGTGAATGTTTGTCATGCCACAATGAAGTCTGAATCTAATCCAAGTACACAGTGGACTCCCAAAAATTTCCTGTCTGACAGAGCATAATGCATTCATGAGGTCTGATCTGGCATTGACATTTTGTACAGGAGTTGACGTGTGACAGTGTGTGCTATATCTTTTATGTCTTACATATATCATTCAGTGTCCTTGAAATGTTCCCAAGCTGCTGGAGCTGTAGTGTTAATCAGTGTCCTTTCATCTTTTGAATTCCGTGTCCAGGAGAAGTGTTCCAACCATATACCCACCATGTCATAAATTAAAACCATTTTTGAAAAGCATCATTAATTGTATAATGGTAAAGATAAGCAGGACTTTATCACTTCCCAGTTTATATCCCTAGATAAGGTAACAAGCAATGGCAGGCCATTCAAAAATATAGCCGGAAACGTAATCTTAATATGTTAAAACACGCTTTGGAAATCATCCACAGACTCTGGCAGGGCTTCCGCCCATTGCTGTCAAACTTCCCCCTTCACTTCCAAGATCTGGCCCAATTACATCTCTTGTGTTAGAGATTGTAGACACACAAATGTCCAAATTCTTCACAGCATTATCAGAACTTACCACATCCACCAGATTAGCATTGGACCAATGCTCCATTATTGCTGGCATGCCGCTTGCCATGATAGCATACCTAATCTACTTAATAGGAAACCCCCTACTCTTGTCCGTTAGCTCTAATGATGAGACTCTCTGGATTGGCAGTGAGATCAATGTATGATATTTAGCCAGATAAACCTTGTCCTCTCTCAAAAATGCAGCATTCTGGTTTGGCCCACAAGCTAGTCACCCCAAATCAATGACATACTCCAAGATGCAATCCCCCACTTCTAGCTGTGGGACTGATATGAGATTAGATACCACCACTTAAAATTTTTAAATCCCTCCTGTAGCCAACTCTTGCAGTAGTATTGGCCCCCATATGGCAGAGTTGATGTAGTAACACCCCAGTATCATGAGAGCACAATATCAGGCTCTACCTTGGCCATTTCCCCACCATTCTCATCTTCATGTGGATGCACAATTCTCCTGATGAGCTTCAGCAGCTCCGTGGGGTCTTCCAAAGCCATGAGCTTCTGCTAAATCTTTGGATGGCAGTGTACCAAAATCACTTGGTATGTTCTAGGCTCTACATCTTGCTGGGCCTTCTAGTCTGCCTGAAGTTTGTTGAATGACGCCTTTCTGTGCAGGGATCCAGATTGTTTGGGGCGGTGAAGGCTGGCCTCAGTATTTACTCTATAGCCTTCTGCACCATGGATGTTGCATCTTTGAAATTAACTCTGGGATATGTTGGCAGCTTCTTTTTGAAGTCAGCAGCATCTCTTACAGTCACCAGGGTGAACAAATAACTCAACTCCTTTGAGACCTTGTGTCAGTACTGAGTACTTTTTAGTGCCTTGTTCATCTGGTTTTTGGTCCCTATGTCAGCGGTTAGATCTCTTCATTGGTGCACCATCACCTTCCACCTGGTCTTATCAATCCAACCCACCTGGTCTTTTCAATCCAACAATGTTTTAAAATCTTGATACCAGTCTAAAACTGTTATGAGTCAAAAAAATGTCAGCGAAATTGCCCAACTTTGGCACATTCTTGTGTCCATTAGATAAGGATCCAACAACCGGGTGACACAGCAGAATCCTTCTACATGCTCTCAAGAGCTTAAGTCCAAGTCGCGAGGTCCTTCAACCCATCAGAAGTTCCCAACACAACGATTTGTGGTTCAAAATAGTACGTCGAAGATCTTAGTATGTCAAGATTTTTTTAAAAATCTTAGTTTATCACTGAGCAGATTTCGTCTTCTTCTCCTTCTCCAGGAGACGCTTTTTTCACTTTTGCACTTTATGGTTGAATTCATATATACTCTGGTTAAAATACCCGTAAAAGCCTAAGTTTTTTGTATTATACGCATGGGTATTCAATGACTGTTGATATGTGATTACCTCTAAAATTATATCTAAAAGCAATTTGTAGCATGATCAAAAATTCAATACATGCTTACTTGTAAAGAGAAGCGTGAATCATCAAGCAGATGGCCACGCGCGGCCATTTTTGCATTGCCCCATAACAAAACAAAACAATGGGATTTCCGCTCACGCAGACAGTCATCCCCTTCGATCTCTGTGAGTTCATGGAGTTTTGAGCCGCGAGTTGGCTCATCGTCTTCCCAGCCATCGCGCCAACACGACGTCCTTAACGCCCCCTCAAAAGACAGGTTGGTTGTTGCGTTATGCTGATTTTGGTTTTTTTACGTGCTAAACTATTTAATTGAAAATCGTCCTTACTGACCCTGCCATTCCTCCCCGCACCCCTCCCACATCTAATCATCAACATCGCGACGTGGCCGCGTCCTCTACAATAAACAGCCGTGCTGGCAAAAAAAGAATCAGGTCAATTGCTCACCTGAGTGGTGAGTTCTGCCAGTTTTTTGGTGCTCATACCCCCATTTTTGCATTAATTTGTTGCCTCATCGATGCCTTCAATGTTGTTTATTTCTCTGTCATCCTGGGTGGACTGTTGGACTTCCAGTGACGACGTACCGGCATCAGATGGCAGACCCCCAGGTGCTGATGTAATTGTTATTGTCGCAGATGATGGTACGCAAATGGGCCTCCTGTAGATGTTGCCACTGACACTGAGGATTGATATCCCAGTGACGATGTATCAGAAACAGATTATGGAAATTGATGTGGGTAGAATCATAGAGAAAATGGCTCATTTCTAGGTTATTACATTTTCACCAGAAATCAGAGCATGAATATAGTTCACCTTGGTTGCCGTGTGGTTCTTTGAAGTGATCAATCCTGTTCGTCCTACAAACATTCCAGTTTCATTACAAAATGAATTAGTTGACTATTCCAGACGAAGATGCAATTAATTACATAGTTTAATTTAAAGCAACAAATTTCCTGACACTATTTATTACATGTCTCTCTCTTTGACTGCATATGCAATATGCTCGATTTCAGCCAATAGTTGATCACACACCACACCCAGTGTTGTCAAACTATTTGTTCTTTTGCATTGTGATGTTTCTGGGCTTCTCCTAGTAGTGACAAATTCTGTCCAATCTTGTGCACTGACAATTGATGTGAGTGTTCGTTCCTCCTTGACAGTGAAAGTTGCCACTGTCATGAACAGCAACGCCAGGTTTGCATGGTATGTTCTGGCCTTGGCAGCCTTCTTGACAAGAACCTTAAGCTCTGCCTCACTCCTATTTATGTTAGGAGTGAGGTGCACATATGTTCTCACGATAATTTGAGTCAACAGGGAAGATACTGACCGTGTAACAAGTGTGCACGATGAATTGGTCAACATTTTTTCCCTGAAAATGTCCCTTCAAGCACGATTTTGAATGACTTGCAGTGGTCAGACACCCATCGACCGATATACCGTTGGAAAGCTCGCGAAAAGACGAATCCGTAGCATTTTGCACAAATCCCGCTGCAAGGGCTGTGGGAAAGGTTACATGCAATTTACAAAAATTGAGGAGAATCGTGTTTTTTTTTGTTACAAAACGGGGTGCGTCAGTACTACAATTAAACTGGCAATGTCTTCCTGACATGTCGCGGCGACATTCCGAGACATGTCTTCAGTGTTGCAGAATGTCGCGACATGACATGTCTTTGGTACCCCCCAGCCGACATGTTGTGTCGCGACATTCCTAACATAGGTTATCTGGGCTGTTGCAAATTCGAAAAAGACTACTTGCGCGCGACTCTAGAGAAATTGATTATGAGGCGGATCTATACCATACTCATCAACAGGCTGTTCAGCGATCACTCCCACGCTCTGCTATTTATGCGTAGCGATGAACTCCCATGTTATAAGGGCTGTTGCAAATTCAAATGAGACTCATTGCATGCGACTCCTCCTCATCCTCGGAATAAAACTTGGGCAATATTTCTCTTTCTTGCAAGACTGTTGGGATAGGTACTTGACCTCACCCTACTTTAAAACTCTATTCATTCCACAGCAAAACCTATGTCCATCTTGGAACCTGGCACAACTCTACCTAGGTAGCTGCCACCTTGTCATAATCGACCAAAATGACGTCAGAAGTGGTACTCGTGCGCGTTTGCTTTATTCAATCGGAAAGCACGTGATGTAAGTACAGGTCAGAAATCACTTTGACGCATTACGTGGACTTTGACGCATTATGGAAGTGGTGCATTATTCCTACGTAAAGTTGTACATATTTCGACAAAAAAATCTGTGATACGAAGTGTCCGATAGTCTGTCCGTGGCTTACTAGAGGTGGCAATAAAAAAATTATGCGCACGGATGCGCATAAAGAGTCGTTATCCTAGCATGATCCCACAATTTTCACGATCTTCGTTATCTGACACGGAAATCCCGTAGAAACCATACTAAGTTCTATAGGATCCACTTTGACGCATTATGCCCATTTTTGGATTGAACTGCATTGCAATTGCAGCTGCCTTCGTTCCATTCTGAGGACTTGTCGAGCTGGACTTAAGCCCCTGAGATAGTCCCAAAGGGTTGTGCAATGTTGGCCGGGACTCATCACGTGTATATTGAGGCCGCACCAGCGGCCAAAGATATCTGACATTTAATGCGTCAAAGTGATTTTTGACCTGTACTACAAAAGTCGTGCCAGTGCGTGCCGCGCTAGGTTGTGGGAAAGCACTTACTACAAAAGTCATGCCCGTCTTGCGCGGCCACTGTTATAACTTTTTCCTTTGTTCGGGCTCCCGCCGCTGCTAAAAAATCTTGCAGCGGCTGCTAGTAATATTTTATGTACAGCTTGGAGATGCTTTTTCCTGCCTCCTATGATACTTAGTGACTACCTTTATTTTTAAAAACATTTAAGATATTTGCTTCTGACCATAAAAAAATTACACGGCAACCATGGGATTTGCCGCCCAAAATGTAAATGCAGTGGACTCCAAATTTAGAGTGCAGGACTGTGACCTAAAGGGCTTCATCGCATCTACAACACGTGTGGATGCGATACAACCCTTTAGGTCACACTCCTGCACTCTAAATTTGGAGAACGGAACTGTCCGATTGGAGTGAAGGGGGGGACGGTTGTGTGGGGAGCGATCGCGACGAGCAGGGGAGAGGCGGTTTTTTATAGTTTCTATTCATGCAACGTAAAATAAATAAGCTGTTTTAAATAAGCCAAATTATGCGTATAATAGTGAGACGTAGATTTAGTACTGATTTCTACGCTCTGCAGGACCAGCCATATCCAAGCTGTAGAACAAAATGTCAGCGAAAAATCGATTGACCTGTAGAAATTAGGCAAAATTACGAAGGAATAAGTTCAAAATCGAATTTGTGTAGTAATTGCGCATCATTAATAGTCTGAGACTGGTACAATATGCCCAATTCTCTTTGATCTCAGTCGTCTCATTGTAGAGTTGAACTATCATGAAAACTTCGTGGGATACATCATTACCTTCAACGTTATTTATTTCTAATATAATTTAGCCTCTCCTTACCGTCTGGTTTCTTTTTCGTTAACAAGGTAGTAGTGGGTATTGTACCAAGTTCTCATAGAAGCCCGATGGGATGAGTCGCTTGACACAAGATTTCACAAAAAGTTCCTTGGGTAGAATTCCAGAACGGTATCCTATAATGTATACAACGCTATTTACATACATCATACTCAACCTTATTAAACTACGAAAATTAGTATGTCACGTAAGACAGCCGTAAGGGCATCAATGACATCCACAACCAACAACTACCTTCTTACTGGTCCCGCATAAAGAGATACTGCTCAAATCCAAAATATCCAGTCAAGCTAAGCCAATCTCTTCCCTGTTGTCGAACCCTGTCGAACCAACACAACAACCATCCGTCGGCGCCCGTCACATCTCAGGCAGGCACCAACCAACACGCAAAAGTAACAATCAATATAAAACGAGCCGCGCGTCTCTCACGACGCGCATTCAATGGGTTCTTGCACCAGTAAAAGCACCGGGGCCGAGCACGACAACGCGAACGGGCCGAAGCAGCAGCTGCATACGGGCAAGGCATCGGTGCGAGTTTCTAGTAATAGTAAGAGGGAGATAATTGGATCTGCGGATTCTGTTTCATCTGTGAGTATTTATTATCTTTTTTAGAGGGGTGGCGAGTGAATGGGGCGAGTGTCTTATGTATTAGTGCGTTTAGGCTGATTTGACCCGGTTGGCCCTGCTGTCCCTAGAATGTTGATTCTTGTCCCAACCTAATACTTGCCCAGGTCTCGAAAAACTGAGCAAGCAGTGAGGAATTTGGTTTCTATGCTGAAGGCTAGAATTAAGGCACTTGTACATGATGCACTCAGATTCGTTTGAACCTCGTGCTTAAGAAGTCTACTACTGTTTGACTCTGTTTGACTATCTACAAAATATCTAGAATTGAGAAACGTGGCTTGTCTCCTCTCTCCTTCTCGTGATGTCCCAGTAAACGACGCTGTATTTGGTCTTTGACTCGCTGAGCATTTACTCTTGAGTAGACATCCCTGATCATAATCATTCTCAACCAATCTTCACTTAATTGTTCATCACATTACGTACTCTATCCATGGGTCCTCGCCCTCCAAAGGCCGACAACATGAAAAACGCCAATGTCGAAAGTCGCGAACAAGCGATCAACATCCACAGCCGCGTCAAAGCCCAACGCGCTCAAAATGTCTTCTCTGAACCGATCGACATGACCGAGGACTTTATCGCCCCGACTTTCCCAAAGTCTGAGGCCGCAGTCCAATTCATCGATAATGCCCTCGCTGACAATTTTATCTTTGCGAGTCTGACGAAGGAAGAACGTAGGATGTTGATCGATGCCATGAAAGCCGATACAGTTCCCGCGGGGACCGTAATCATCCAACAGGGGGACATCGGGGATTACTTTTACGTTTTGGAGGATGGACAAATCAGTTTTGCCGTGGATGGAAATCATGTAGGGTCGTCTGCTCGGGGGGCATCGTTTGGAGAACTTGCACTATTGTATAACTGCCCCCGTGCGGCCACCTGCATCGCCAACTCGGTTTGTAGACTTTGGAAGGTGGATCAGCGTACGTTCCGTTACATGCTTGCGAATAACAATGCCTCGCAGCAGAAGGATACTATTGATGTCTTGCGCAAGGTTCAGTTCTTGGCCAATCTGGATGAAAATATGCTCATCAAGATTGCTGATGCGCTTACGACTGTTAGCTTTCAAGAGGGGGACAGGATCATTAACAAGGGTGATGTTGGAGAGGTTTTTTACATATTGAAAGAGGGAAGAGTCAAAGTTCACGACATTGGGCTCGGAGATAGCCAATATGTAGACCAGATTTTAGGACCCGGCGATTTTTTCGGGGAACGAGCTCTTCTCACTGGTGAGCCACGTCTGGCCAACATCACTGCCGAAATTCCCAGTGTCACCCTTTGTGTGTCCAGAGAAAACTTTGAAAAGATTCTCGGTCCTCTTCAAGACTTGATTGACCATGCAATGAAGAAGCGCGTGTTGATGGGTGTGCCAATTTTTGCCAACTCTCAGTTCCAACCCTACGAAATGGCCAGGTTGGCTGATCTCGTGACAGAAGTAACTTTCTTCAAGGGGGAGGTCCTCGCGGAGGAGGGCCAGCCGGCCAAACAGAATCTGTACATTATTCGTAGTGGAAAGATCGTGGTTGCGAACGAAAATGGAATGATAACTAATCTTTCCCAGGGTGACTATTTCGGGGAAAATCTTATCTTGGCAGACGATGGAGCTGTAAGCCCGCAGACTATTACTGCTGAAATGCAGACTTCTTGTGGTGTGTTGACAAAGAGTGCAATCGAAAGTGTCATCGGCAACATAAATAGACTTGGAAAAACGATGCCCCCCGTTACTGCGAAGCTCAACAAATCAATTGATTTCAAGGACCTCGTCAAATTTCGCATTTTGGGTGTGGGAACCTTTGGTAAAGTATGGCTAGTCAGTCACAAGAAAACTGGCACTCCATACGCACTGAAGATGCTGAATAAGAGGGAAATCATTGGCCATCATCAAGTGGAAGGGGTTATTAGGGAGAAGAACATTATGACATCAATCGATCACCCTTTTGTAGTTAACTTGATTTGCACATTTCAAGATGATCGTCACTTGTACATGCTTATTGAGCTTGTCCAAGGAGGTGAGCTCTTCTCTGTCATCCACACAGAGACCCGCGATGGGATCCCCAACGCAAACTCCCGCTTCTACGCAGCTTGCATCCTCGAGTCACTAAGTCACTTGCACCACAGGCATATTACCTACCGCGATCTTAAACCGGAAAATATTCTCATTGATGCATTGGGATACTGCGTACTCGTCGATCTTGGTTTTGCTAAGATCGTTATGGACAAGACGTACACTCTTTGTGGCACGCCAGAATATCTCGCCCCCGAAATCATTCTCTCGAAAGGTCACGATAAAGGCGTGGACTACTGGGCTTTCGGGGTGCTTATTTACGAGATGCTCGTTGGACGTTCTCCCTTTTACTCCTATGGAACCGATCAAGTCAGTCTCTTTAAACGTATCGTGCAAGTCAAGTACTCCTTCCCTCCCGGTGGAATCGTCAACGAGGTAGCCCAAGACTTGATTCAACGTCTCATCGTCCGTCGCCAAGCGAATCGTTTCGGATGTCTCGCAAGGGGAGACATGGACATTCGTGATCACGCCTGGTTCGGAGTTATTAGTACAGAAAAGTTGTTGAATAAGAAGATTCCTGCACCGTGGATTCCTCAGATCAAAGATCCTCTGGATGCTTCTCACTTTGACTCTTACAGGCATGTAGAAAACGAGCCACCGTCGAACAAGCCCGGTTTAAGTGCTCATCAGCAGGATTTGTTCAAGGATTTTTAAGCTATTTTGGCATGTCTTGGTGCACTAGGGAAGGAATGTCGGAGCAAGCATGTTTCTGAGGATTCTGCAGATGATTTTTTTCAAGGGGAGGGGGACGGGGTGAAGTGATCTTTTTTGCACTACGCAGTATAGCCACTAGTCACTGCTCTAGTAAAATTTATAATGTTACTTAGATGTTAGTCGGTGTGATCACTCCTTGTTAAGACTACTCAAGAACACAGTGATTGCTGATTGCTTATCAGATGTATGGATGAGTCAATTAACTATCATTTCTACAGATTCGTCTCTGTGAGATGTCAATCATACATATAACTCAAGGCTACTTGAAAATTGCCTGATTTTTTTCATCTTAGTGATCTCCATCAATCTAATTCATTCCCTTCTAGCATTGCAGCATCCAATGAACTCCAGAACGATTGCTGAGCATCGCACACCTCAACGGTCACGGGACCAAAAACTTCCCCAAAGCAGAATACCCCCCCTCACCCCCATCCCTCGGATACACCAGAACGCAATGACCAAACCGTTCCAACTCCCTCGTAACCTTTTCGTCCCCATCCACCACCAACTCCACACCATGGAGTTGACGCACGAATGCCACCCTCCCCTCGGGGGTGGAAAGAAAAACTATTCGATGCGGAGGGAGTATTTGCGAATTCAATCGGAACGACATTGCCATTGTTGTTGTTGCTGTCAACTCGTTTGAATTCAATATCTCCGAACGGAATTTTTGTATGCATTCCCTCTGCTCCTTCATCTGTTGTTGTTTCTCCTTCACACCGGCATCATCTCCATTACCATTGGCAAACAAATTCCCGGCATCCACCAAAACAAATAAATTGTAATACGTTCCCAGTAGCATCAATGCCTTTTGTAATTTGATACACGATACATCCGAGGGATGTATCGTAACCACGATATTCGCCCCTCGATTGGGAGGAGGCTGCTTCTTTTTCAATGACGATCCCTCCTCCCCCGTGGATGTCGATATAGAAAAAAGACGTGCAAAGATTCTTGCTCGTTCCTTACGATTGGTAACAATCATATCAACATCGTCGTGGGACGAGGACTGTTTTTGAATCCGGGTTTCATAGCCGTGGGCGGGAGTCGATCGAAAGGGCACAATGCCCTGAAGGAGATGTTTCGAGAGCGATGTGGATCGATCCCATTTGTCGGGGGGTATGAAGTGGGGTGGATGGCGGGGTGTTCCGTAGGAGAAGTAGCCGTCGGTGGCGGCGGTGGTGGTTGATGATGATGGTGCGGTCGAACGGGATGAGGAGGCGGTGTTTCGTTGTGTGACTACGGAGGAGGACGGCGTGGGCTGTGTTTGGGCGGGCGACAGGACGTATTTGTAGAGGAGATAGGAAATTATGGCGAAGAGGAATAGTGAGACGTAGAGCATGGTTGGATTGTTGGATAGTGTGGGATTTGATTGTGAAGGCGTCATGGCCTCGTCATGGCGTCAATTTTTGGTATTACATCCACTGGAGTGGGAAGGTCCATGGTGAGTTTATTATTTGTTGTCTTGTTTCACCTATCGTACCTACCGTACAATACAATACCTAAGCTAGCGTCGTTCCAGGGTTGGTATGGTACAACCTCCGTTAGCTAAGGGTTAGCTCTAGAGAGAGGAAGATGAAGTTGATGGTTCTATTGGGTTCTACTGTTTTCGAAGATTTTCTTTTTCCTCCTACCTCCCTACCTCTACCTAAAGTCTACTTCCTAATATTATGATGTAACAACACCCTTTCCTTTTGTCCTAACATTGCAAACCTCTGAGGGTGCAACCTATCAAAACGTCTCTGTCAAAAGTGTCTTGGTAAGCTTGCGGTGCTCTCATTTTGTGATATTGTACAACTACACTTCCAGTAGAGGGTGAGACAAGATGGCCGATTGTTATGCCTTACTTAGGTTCTATTGTAGCATCAGAACCACCCAGTACCTGAAGAGTTGTTTGTACCGTTTAGGTGATAATTAAGCAAGCATTGTCAGCATTTCTTACCAAGCTCATTTCGTGTATGTCAGGACAACCCATCGATGGTTGCTGTATCCTTGCATTCCATTAGTGCAGAACTGTTAAAATTTATTCCTATTCAAAAGAGTCTCTTGCTTTCTGGGACAGACCATTCCAACCTTTTAAAGCTGGTCGTCCAAGTTAGCTCTTGTATAGTAATGTATCAATTATTCAACTGTCATCTTTTAACTTTTTGGACTTTCATTAATTCTTTTAGTTGTGCTTTCTGAGCACACAAGAGAATTGTGGTGTCTGTAGTTAGACTAAGAGTCACTTCTCATTTTTGTGACAACACGGAGCGGAATGCACCAGTAACCTATCTAATGATTTCAAACTTAACATCAGTTGAACAGGCAAATTGTTTCACTTCTGCAGTTCTACTAATTCTTTTGGATTGGGACAGCATCCTAAATCGTTGTCCATTTTACCTCGTTTGAAGAATTATAACTGCATGAATGGCACATTAGCAGAAACACCTTCGAGATGGATCACTCTATGTTTGGGGTAATTTTCGTGCCTTAATATTGTAAATCAGAAGGGGTACAGTCATGATTAACAAATGTATGACTCACTGTGTATGAATGATAGTACACTTCTGCATCAAAATGCTCGCTATTTCACAACTTTATAGTGAATTAAATCTTCAAACGCCAACTCATCCCCAACACTGAAATAGCCTCATCCAAACACCATGCTTTCCCAAATCAAACCATGACAATATGGTCTTCCGGCGTCACGGGAGCACCACTTGCCTTTGCATCTTCCATCTCTGGAGCAAGATCAGCTCTCTCCCCCTGCAAATGTTGTTCCTCCTCTTCCATCTCCGGAGCAAGATCCACTCTTTCCCCCTGCAAATGTTGTTCCTCCTCCTCCTCCTCCATCTCCAGAGCAAGATCCACTCTCTCCCCGTGCAAGAGTTGTCCCTCCTCATCGGTATGGGCAACAACCCTTTCCCCCGGAGGAAGATGTTGCGACATCTCCTGCGGCGATATAGGATACACCCACCGAAAACTGGGCTGCGCCTTAGTCGAACTTCCCGCCACATTCTCTTTCCGAATAATACCCAGTGAGGTCAGGACATTGGCAATATCGTACATTCTACGAATTTTGGTCTTGAAACTCTTTTCTTCGTCCTTACTCGGCCCCAGTACCGCTTCGGCGGCGTCGGCAAGTCGTATTTCCATGAGGCCCGTGACGAGAAAGTATTGAATCAGTTTTTGGCAAGTCAGAGACATTCCCTTGATCTGCTTTTCGTCCGGTCGGGTCCCCCGTTGCATTTCTAGCAGTCCTTCTTTTTGAAGCTGGGCGAAATAGAGAGGCAATTTGTCCGTTCCGTGCCAGCGATAGGTATTTTTCTTCAGTCGACTGACAATGTGGACGCTTTCCATAATGTTGATAATGTCGTAGATTCGTCTTCGTTTGACGCCGAGATGAGCAGCGAGTTCGTTGAGTTCGACAAGGGCGCCGGTTTCGTCATTGGGTCCGCAGGGTGGGGCGTCGCGACATAGGTCCATAAAGTTTTGACAGAGGAGAGCGAGTGACTTTTCTTTGCGGTTGCCCCCGATTCGTTTGGTGGGGATTTCGTCGGTGTGCATGGGTTGCATGTATCGTGGGCACGGTGGGGCAGTGGGATGTTCTGGCATGGGTGATGTGAATTTCGTGGCCTGGACATTGTTACCATGGTAGAACGAGCATTAGAGTAGCTCGACAGAGAATAAAATATCAAATTTCAAGAGACAAGCGAACCCCACCTCCATCAACTTATTCAGCCGATAAGCGCCCGCCTTCAGAGCAAGCGGGGTCTCCTGATTCTTCTCCGGCTCCAAATCCGCTTCGCTCTCCGCCGAAACCCTCGGCGGCGCTGCGCCCTTGGCCTTCTTCCTCGGAGAATTAAACAATTCCTCGTGCATCTCCGTCGTCGCCGCCGCCACACCATGGTCATGGCTCGCCACACCGTGATGCGGCTCTTCCCCCTCGGCAGCGTCGCCGCCGAAACATTCGGCCAAAAAATTTTCCGCCTCCCCCAAAGTGCCTTCCGTTCCTGATTCGCAGCTCGTTAATGAGTCTTGCGTGGTGGTGAAAAGGTGGGCCAGGGAGAGGGCGGCATGCTGCTTTTTGACTTCGCTGGTGGGCGACGGTCGGGGGGGTGGCGGTTCGGTGGCGGGGGCGTCGGATTTGAGATTTCCCTCGTTGTCGCGTTTGAGTGGTCTTGGGGCGGGGGAGAAAACGTCTGTCATGGTGGGAGGTTGAGTGGGGCGCTGTGAGAGAAGGAAGGAGAGGGGACGATGATGAGTGTTCCACCGTCGAGGAGAAGAATCGTCGTACAAAAATTTAAATTGTGACGGCGAACTCCAAACAAGATTTGTGGTTACTCGCTTTGTTTGGGTAGTGAACTCTCTCACTGTCGTTTACTGCAAAATTCAAGCACTAAAATATTTACTATCTCGAGTATTTGGGGAAGGGGTTTCGATGATGTCGCACCGGTGCGGTTTATTATAACGCCATCGTTGCATGAACTACTTGTCGTACTGACAGTTCTGCAGGCTGGCGCTCGTTCCCGAGGATTAGCCTGATCTATGGGGCATCGCCGTTGTGGCGCGCCGTTGTTGTCTCGCGCCAGAAATGTTTGAACAGTGTTACGCGAGAACGTATTGATTCCTATTTTTCAAAGAAAATTATTGATTCCTCTGTGGCAGTGTTGAGAAAGTTGTAGTTGAAGGTTGTAGTTTACAATGGCTGGCCCCTTTGACAGTATTTTTTATATCCTACCATATCAGGCATGTAATTGCAATAGAGAGGATAGAGCTATTTTTTGATGACGAACAAAGTTGTGCTGTCATCACATGGATGAATCAGGAGATGAACAAAAACACATCAATACATCTAAAGCTAAACACCACACAAGTGGCAATTAGATTTTATGGCAAAAGACTAACAAAATACATTTCTTTCACTGTGACTCAAGCGAGTGGAAAACAACAGTACTAAATGAAATGATTGGTGTTTAAAAAAATCATTTTCTTGGACATATAAATCTCTTCCTTACCATCGTGCTATCATAAACCATAAACTGAATATGAGCTCCGCCTCTAGCCTTGCATTGAACATAGAAGACATGGATTTAAAATTGAACCACATGAAAGTCAACTTTAGCAAGCATGCACTCTCAAAAGGAGACACAATATCTTCAAATTTGAAAGTCAAGCACCATTACCAAAAGGATGAGATACACATGTTGAGAGTCCAAGTGACCTTGTACTGCCAAATGACATGATCATGGTTGTAAATTCCGGTGGAATTCTGACATAAGCGAAGAATCTGCCTTTTTAGTACCCCTAGGTACAAAAATTAAAAAGATCATTCTGAGGACTCCCCAGGAAGAGAGTTCACTCCCCCTGATCCAAAAGGCATGGACTCCCCAACACAGGAGTCCACTGCCCTACTCCCAACAGCATGGACTCACCAACACAGAAGTCCATAGCCCACGAGGGAACACCCTTGAGAAGGGTATAATCATACCAATTTTGTGTAGGTTCTACACAATGTTTGTTTGCACCGTGAGGAATTGAATTGCAGTTCCACTGCCCTTCCATTGTCACAATTGTAGAAAATAAGCTCATAAAATCAATTCTTTGGCACCTGTCGAAACTACCAATTATTTTCAAGCTCACTATTTTTTGCGACCGAACGGCTCCTGTCACTATCTTAAGATATCCGTGGTGTGACCTTCATGCACCAAAGCCATTGACATCCATTCACTCAAACACAAGGTGCAACAAATAATGTTTGATCACGAGCGGCAATTTTAATTTTTTTCCTGTCAGCGTCAATTTTTTTGAGCAATCAGCGATCTCTCCAAAATCATCTTCGCGATCGACGAATTCCTCTAGTTTTGCTATCATTGAGCTCTCTAAAAATTTTCTCCGCAATTTGCCAAATAAGCAATCATTTCGAGTGATTGACTTTGGCAATTGGGAAATCCTACAATTTGAGTTCATTCTTGATCAAGGATTCTCACGAAATAGTTGGAAGCAAGACTTTCGAGATAAAGAAAGAGAAGAAGAAAAATTTAAAAATAAAAAAATAAAATCTCTTTCAAACTAACCTCCACATGGCACCAAGACCGTTTTCAAGGCCATATTCTATAATACTCCACTTGGAGAGGCAATTGAGAGGATTTCAACCAACAAATCACCAGAAGGCCTCAAACCACAAGAGTGTGAGAGGAGCTCTGGGAGGTCCAAGCCACCCATCTCCTACATTCCTATTGCCATGGACACCACCAAGGTGGTCAATAAAATAAAGGTCTCTAACAAAATGACGTTGCCCATCATCGTCTTTGACAAAGGAAGTCCTGAACAGTTCCTCAACCATGTCCAGACCTCAATGCAAATAATTTCACAGAGAGGACTGGACAGGGATTATGAGGAAACCTGTAGGCAGACCTCAAGGCTGAGGAAAAATTGACTGCCGCCACTGCGGCAAAAGCCAAGTATAAGGGAACAGATGAAAATTCTCCCATCCTCCAGGCATGGTACAAGGCAAGTGCTGCCAAAATCTGCACCAAGGAGGCCATAGAGTCTGCTGGCCAATCAATCTTCCCCCAGTACTGACATAGGCCACGGATCACACTGGCCTGAAACATGCGATCTGAGATGGGAATCAAACCCAGGACCAAATAAAAGTATCGTACTGTTTGGTCCGGGGTTCAAACCCTGGACCTATAACATTAACAAGATCACGTAAGATCGTGATCCACAAAATAACACGATCGTCATCACTAGAAATTGTCCAACGGACAAAGGATAACAGCCAGACCAATCAAACAACAGACGACGGCCAGACCGGTCAAAAAAAAAATTGATCATTTAACTTGAACAGGTCTGACCACGCCACATGATGATCCTGGCAGCATACCAGGATCATGTAAATCCCACATAGGAGCTAATGCCAGCTCAGTGGTGCTATGTACCTCTGTAGACACAATGCTACAGAGGCGTGATTATCATGTAAATTACATGATGAACCCATGATAATTGATGATCATCAATTATCATTTTTGAATAGATTTTAAGCTCATAATTTCAATTCATCAATTGCCAATACATCCTACCTTTTTATTTCTACATTAATATTTTCACATCCAACTGGCTTAGGTCTCTATCATCTGATAGCAGCAGCATGAGACCTTCTGACCTAAGCCAGAAAGTATTTAAAAAAATCTTGATGTAGACTTTGCTGACTTTGTTTTTTATGAACTTAACACTAATGTACAAGTGATGAATGAGATACAAGTTATCTCATGAATAAAAAACACAAAATGATCATGGGAGAGATTGGCAGTGATTTGTGGCAGTTCCATGACTGGCCCATATTCAACTGCCCAAAGGAACTGTCCCATGGGCAGGTTCCTGAGAAGGAAATCCTCCATTGGATAATCAACCTAAGAAAACACCTACAATGTGTATGGAGGAGTTGTAGGAAGGAAAATCCTAGAGTTTTGTCTCGTTCTCATCTTGGAGAAAATCCAAGATATGAGAACACCTTGAGATCAGACCCCACGAGATGAGAAATTTGAGACGAGAAGTCGAGACGAGATCTCGCGAGATGTACGTATGAGATGTAACAAGAATAAGCACTTACCATGCCATTGCAAGTCATTATAGACACATAAATACTAATTAAATGATTAAAAAGCTAACTTGTGATCATTTGCACCAACATCAATATTTTGCTCCTTCAAGTCTTCATCAAAATCAGGGAAGAATGTCGCCTCAATATCAACCACATGACAGAGGTGCACTTCAGTCTCATCTTTTCTCAATTTTGTGTAATGCTTACTGAGAAACTTCATGTTCTCCTTGACGAACATAATACGTTCGATGTGATCCTCTTTCATCTTTGCACGCTTCAGAGATAGAACCCTCGCAGCCCTACTCCTTACTTGTTCCGATGGTGCTGAAGTGGCAGGCACGGCCAAGAACTTACGTGCTACATTGGCTACATATGCATAGGCCGGCGCATTTTCTTTCCACCATTTCATTGGATCACCCAGGCTTCCATCCTCATTCTCCAACGGACACACACCACTTTCAACAGCAATCAAGTAACGTGACAACTCCCCCTCACAAACCTGACAAATAGCTGCTTCGTCATTTGCAGCTTTACTTCTTGCCGGTGAATTGCCTCTTGTGCTCAAGCCACGGAACAATCTAGCCACCCTTTTAGAAACATTTGCTGCACATGCAGTTGTGTTCATGGACTCTGGAGTTTCATTAACAGCTGAAGCATGTTCATTGGTGCTGGTAGGAGTGGGCTGATTTTCTTTTAAAGCCTTTTCCAACAAGGCTTTCTCAACCATGGCATCAATAACATGTTTCTTGAGGTCATCATAATCCTCATCCGACAACATATCAGGCAACAATGGCGCAACTCTTGGGTCCAACAGAGCAGCAAAAAAGTAGTACTGATGGATGCTGATATAACGATTGAAGCGTCCCAATACGTCATCTGGAAAATACGAAAGCATGCCAGCAGACTTGTCTTCAGGTAAATATCTCTCATCAAAATCATCAAGTAACATTTGAGCAAGCTTCTTCACATTGGGGTGGGAGCTAGGACGATTGATGGATTCAACATAGGCCTTTCTGATTTGAAAAACAGCAACAGGAACCAGGGAGCCAGTAACATACTTCTCGCCCTCGAGAGTGCGTTGGAATTCAGCCATGGTTTCAAGCACAATCTCAATCTGATGAAGTACCAACCACTCATCATCAGTAAGATCATCACACATGATCTCCTCCGAGGCAAGAAGGGGTCTAGTTGCTTTCTTCAAAAAGTGCATACAATGCAAGCTTCTGTATGTCGACCACCACCTTGTTACCACATCTTGAAGAGGCTTGAGGGGCTGACCTTGATCTTTGTATTGCCTGATGTCAGTGTTCTTCTGGAACTCAATCAACTTTGTCATGGCCTGTGTAGAACTGTCAAAATAAGTTATAATTGCACACAACTTTTTCATAGCAGTGGCAACAACAGGATTGTCCTTAGCTAATAGAAATAACAATGAGACTGAGTGCATTGACGTATAATACAAGTGAAAGAACTGTCATACAATGTGATTAGCACTCACTGTTAAACACCAATATAGCATTGCGGTGAAAGTTATGATCGGTACAATAAGCATGCCTACGATTGTTCTCGCGGCAGTATACTCCCAACTTGCCGATATTGCCTGTAGTGTCAGTGACTCTGAGGTAATCAAGGATGACCGTGCTCAAAGACTGGAACCGTGCCAATACAGCAGCAATGTCGTGGTAAATAGCTTCGCCATTAGTCCTGCTCCTGTGTACATGAAAGTCCAACAAACATGCTTCAATTTCCCAGAGTTCATCTATCCAATGAGCTGTTAGAGTGGAATACGTTAGGTTATTCGGCCCTGTCCAATGATCAGTTGTCCAACACATTTCCCTGTCATTCATGTCTACCACTGTAGCTGCCTTGAAGAACCTCCCAAGTTCCATCACATCTTCTCTCATAGCCCTGTAATTAACATTCGTAATCTCGTCAGCTTTTTTGTTGAAGGGCATGAACATATTGCAGAATGACTTCTTCTCAAAAGCAGACAATGGTATAGCTTCTGACATTGCCCAAATTGCTGCAGCCGTTTTGAACAATCTCTTGATGTCATTAGTGCCAAGAAACACTTCCTTCTGCTTGACAGGAAAATTGTTTGCAAGCGTATTATTCTGGGACATGCTTGCCGTCAACTTCTTATTTGCCGACTGGAATTTATCCCATTCTTCACAATGATGATTCTGATAGTGACGACTAAGGCCAGTGGTGTTGCCCGATTTTAAAGATATGATGCCAAAAGTAAATTTCTTCGCCTTGAAGCACAAAGACATGCTGCCTTATCTCTCATCGATGGATGCTTAATAGAGTTGAACTTGTTGTAGTGATTCCACCATGGAGAGTGAACCCCTGTGGGTCTGCACAGAGACCATTCCACCTCATCATCCTTATCCCCCTCGATCTTGGTTTCCACGATGACATCATCATTGCTATCACACAAATCAATATACTCTACTGATTTCTTAAGCAGTTCAGATATGCTGGTCCTCTGGCTCTTACATGACGGAGCAGGAGTTGAAGATGCGGGCTCGGCCCTCTTTTTCGACAAAACTGAAGAGCATGATGATGGGGATGGGGTTGCTACCGGAGCCGGCGAAGGTGGAGGAGATTCATTGGGAACGGAAGGCGTAGATGATGTGGATGTGGATGTTTCAGCAGAAGCCTTTGGTGTGTTCATTGCATTGCTCATATTGTTGGATTGCCGCAGTGTTGGCATTATGAAGTAAGAACATAATAATGATGATTATTAGCTAATGATTATGCTCCATGGGAAGAGGCAAAAACACATTGGTATACTACTGATGTGGAAAAGTGCTATGTTGAAGAGGTGGATAGAAGTACGTGGTGCTGTGCTCCGTGTTGCCTGCATGATGATATCAATATCATCGTGCATTCGGTTTGCGCACTACTATATGTACTGAATGTCCTGAACGCACGATGATTCATCGTGCGTTTGGTGTACTATATGTACTATACTGTATGGCTGGTACACGGTAGGCTGATCTCAAATATCGTGTGAGATCAGCCCAATCAGATGAGACGTGGATCTCGTCTCGATCTCATCTCGAATTCTCAAAGGAGACCAGACTTTAGAAAATCCTATTTGGATATGATTTCTGAGAAACTCATATCTTATGACTTTTGAGTCCTTCCTCTGTATCAAACAATGTGAAGGAGACTTATGGAGTTCCACCTGGAATCTCCAGATTCTTTGCCTATGTCACTCGCCCCACGAATGGAGGGTCAGGTGAGGTGTGTGAAAAAAACCTTTCCTTTTGGAAAGGAAAAATGGGGAGGCCATTTTTGTGAGCGGAAGACACTTGTGTTGTGTCCCGAGTTATACTGGTGAGACAAGACTTTCCTGGCTGAGAAGTGACTATGAACCATTATTTCAAGCGTAAGTGTTAGTAGAGAGGAGTAAGAGCGATGCACTGACATGTTCTTTATTTTAAGTGTCTGTAGTGTCAAAGTATGGTGTTACTCTCCTAATGTTTAATCTTTCTGATTTTGTTGCGCGGTGAATCCTGATAGTACCATTCGTATGGTCTGTCGATATAGTCCAAGGATCTTTATTGTATTTGCTTTCTGATTTGCGGAGGATACCTTCTTTGCGAAGAAGTACTCTATCACCAATTTTATAATCCCAATCGACGCGAGACTTGTTTTCACGTTCGGTGTTGCGATCGGTTTGGCGTTGCCTATGGTCTCCTATTTTGTTCCAGTCAGCTAGGAAGGGGATGCCAAACAGCACGTACCTGCCAAATATTGCTGCACCTGGAGAGGCTTTGTGTACCGTGTGGTATGTGGAGCAAAAGGCCCATGCAGCATCTGTGAGGAAGTCTGCTATGTCACTAGGAGCCACTGTATTTGCCATGTCTAATTCAGCGGTACGGAGCATTGTCATGATTACTTGATGCATTCGTTCTAGTATTGCGTTTGCTTGGGGATTCTTGATGCTGGTTGGCTTACGCTTGATACCGTATGAATCACATAGGGTTTCGAAATTGAGCTTGAACTCGCTTCCATTGTCTTAAATGATTACTTGACAACATGGGTAACGGCTAAACCAGATCTTGTTTACAGAAGAGCCAACTTGTGCTGATGATTTATCAAAGTATGCTTCTTTAGGTTTATTATGTGTGTTAGTACCCTTGAGGCCCTATTTACCCGTGGGAGTAACAGAATTCAATTCGGTTACCGGTAGTTCCATAATTTCGAACCAACTGGTAGCTGGATCAATTATTGTGACACACATAAAGTCAATTTCAGTGCCGTATTTGCCCTTGAGAGTGCATGGTCTGATTAGGTCCACACATAGTACCTCCCAGGGGTTTGATACCACCAATTTTGTAGGTAATTTACCGTACTTACGTTGGCGTCGTTTGTTGACTTGGCATTTATGACAATTTTTGACAAAGGTGCAAACAGAGTGTCTCAAACCTTTCCAATACATTGCAGCGCAAAGAGTCTCTTCGAGGTGGGTTGTCCCAGGATGCTGCAGATAGTGATGGTACCACTGTACTGCTCGCTGCTGGAGTTTTTGCGGGATGACAAGTTTGCCATCCTTGCACAGTACTTGAACATTTTCCACCAGCTGAGGTTTGTATGCCTCCAGCAGGCTGAGTTTATCCAGTGTTTTATCCGTTTGTTGAGCTGCGGCAATCTCCCGAACTGTCAGGGGATAGATTGCATTTTCTTCGCTGCGGTTAGCAAACACATAGTTCATGAGGTCTGAGTGTTGTACTGGGGATGGGTCCTCTTCTGCTTGCATAGTGTAATAACACCAGTATTTCGTGAAGGTCATCCAGTTTTAATGTCCTTTGTTGGACCAAAGTCAAGGAGTTGAATCGCATCCGCAACTGTGTTGTGGATTCCTTTGATGTACACGATTTCAGGACCATTTTTTCTAGCAATAAATGCCAACAGTAAACCCTGTCACAGGTCAAACCAAGTGCATCTTGCATGAGGTTTTTGTGGTCTGTGTAGACTACAATTGGCTGGCCCCACAGCATTCCTTTGAATTCTTTGAGTGTTTCAACAATGGCTAGAAGTTCGATTTCGGTTACGCTGTTTATTTGCTGACAGACAGAGAGTTTTCTGCTGAAAAATGCAATTGGCCGATTGTTCTGAGTAATGACGGCTCCAAGTTGTCTCTTGGATCCATCAGTATAGATCTCAAACCCTTTTGAGTAATCAGGGTAGGCCAAGGACACATCTTTGGCGATGGTGGCCTTTATGCCATCGAATGCTTTTTGATGTTCCTCAGTCCATTTCCAAGGTTTCTTTTTAACCTTGAGAAGTTTGGATTGTTTGGTATGACCACACTCGCCTACTAAGCTTGTGAGTGGGGCAGGCATTTTGCTGCGCGGTGCCCAAAGATCTCGATAGTATTGGACCATGCCAAGAAATCTGTGGAGGTCTTTGACATTTTTGGGCGGTGTCAGTACAAGTATCGACTGTACCTCCTTGGGTTGTGGTTTTATTCCCTCTCGTGAGAGGATGTACCCAAGATATTCTGTTTCAATGGCACAGAAGTTTGATTTACGAGCATTTACTTTTAGGTTTGCATCTTGCAGTCTGGAGAGGACCAATTCCAATTTAGCCAGGTGATCTTCCAGGGTTCCCTTGGTGATACATAGTAGATCATCAATGTAAGCTCTTACGAACTCAAGGGTGGCCATTAGTTCCATCATTTTCGATTGAAATATGTCTGGAGAACCAGCAATTCTCATTGGTAACCTGTGGTAAGAGTACTTACCCCATGGAAATATAATGGTGCAGATCTTGGATTCATCTGGATCCAACCTAATGGTGTAGTAGCCCATGTTTAAATCAAGGGCTGTGGCAAAAGTGAAACCTTCTAATTCTTGCATGACTGTACTAATTTTAGGTAACGGGAATGGTTTTCTAACTATCCTTTTGTTTACTTCTCTAAAATCACTTAGGAAACGTACAGTCTGATCTTTTTTTGGTACTATGAACGATGGTGAAGCCCATTCAGATGCGCGCTGCCACTGTAGTACTCCTAGGTCACATAGTTTTTTGAGTTCTTTCATGAGAGTCTCTTTGACTGAATGTGGCACTGGGTAGGCTATGCCATGGTGCGGTTTTGCACCTTCCTTCAGTTCAAAGGAGACAGGCTCAGTATTCCAATCACCTAGTGTACCATCAAAGAGGTCCTCGTATTTACGGAGGAGCTCCAACAACTTATTTTGATCTTGTAGACTAAGGTGAGGACAATTGATGTCAACAACTGATTGGAGGTCTGCTTTTTCATATTTTGCATCTAAGATGTGAACTGCATGCTGAGTGGCTTCCTCAGTACTATGTGGTTCATGAATCATGCTGTGGTTTACTGACCAAGCTTTTTCAATCTTAGAGCTAGTTGACAGACTGTTGATGTCTCTCATCGGCAAGATGATCTCATCAATGGTAATATCCTTTGTTCAAAAATCTAGAACAATTCCAAGCGATCTTAGTGTTTTTACACCTAAGATGAGGTCAAACACTGGCTTAGTCATCTTTTTTCCATCATACTCCACAACATCAGGTTTAACTGTGTATTCCTTGCTGTTAGAGTACTCTAGGAATTTCAGAGTAACTTCGCCTCTTCCTTTGGTTTGGAAGCACCCATTCGACGTGTGCCAAGACTTTGACACCTGCCTAGTCAAGTAGGGATAGGGAAAATGCTTGGTGGTTCCATTTTCGTGGAACATGAGGTCACCATCGGAACCAGTGTCCAATAGTACTCTCAAGAAGTTGTTTTTGCGACTCCTGGACAAGTGTTTGAGTTTTGTCAAGGACTGACTTCCAGTCGCTAATTTTTGCACAGCTAGTACTGCTGTTACTGAGTCCATTGGTTTTTGTGCGTTAGATGGCTCAATTGACTTTGATTTTTGTAGGGTGTCCCTCACTGAGTTGGGATCTACATCAAAGTTAGTGGATAAGTTCAAGGTGTCTTTGAGAGATTTTTCAAAATTACGTCCACTAAGGGACTCGAATAATCCGGAATTAAAATTTTGTCATTTAATTCTAATTTTTCGTTAATGGTAGTTTTTATTGGACCAGGGGTAGTGTAATTGGCTAACTTGTGGTTATTTTTCATTTTCTTACATCTATTTTGATTTTCATCGGTACTACCTGACCCAACACTTCAGGATGAGTCGGAATCGCTGTCACTTTCTTCGCGATGACGACGTTTCTTGCCTTTTTTGTTGGCTTTCTTGAGAGACTTCTCAAGTTTCTCCATGCAAGCCAAGACCTGGGCGTAGGACTTCTTCGGGCGACTATCCTCACGAGACTTTTGTGCAGCTTGCCTGAAAGTACCCCGTGTAGGAGTCCCGTCTTTGTTGTAACAGCGACACTCCGTGGTGTTGTGTGTGGTGTGCCTGCCCCCATGCTTTTTGCATAGCTCGCAGTTTTTGTCTACGTGGCGTATACTCCGTGCGTGCTTGCTTGGGCTTCTTGGGAATTCGTGCACCTAGCGCAAACTTCTTGGAGGGCTGCTCAGCTCCTTGGGCCTTTGCAGGCTTAGAAGACGACTGCCTCTCATCCACTGGGTGCACCACCTCAATTTGCTCAAGAATGAGCAATAGAGGCTTAACCCCTTCGGGATAGCACTTCTCAAGCAAGTGGTACTGGTCCTGCCACTTCAACGGACACATGCGCAATATATGGCATGCAAGGTCCGCGTCAGTGAAGGAGTAGCCCTGTTGGGTCATTGTACTTGCGCTTGGGCTGTAATACAAACACAGGAGGTCTTCCACGCAGTTGTTCAGCTGCATCACGCGTTGCACAAACTGACGCACCTGAACCTTGTTGGTCTTCTTGAGACAATTTGAAATATGGAATTTCAAATTTTTGCCTGCGTCATGTGCGAAACACGATTGGAAGTGGAGTAACTGGCACCTCCTGAATGACTCGGACGTCTTGCCCGGTTACTTCTTCCTTTTGACTCCAAAGATGTCATGAAAGGGACTTGACTCCGTCTGCTCCTTGAGATTAAGTCCCAGGGTTAACGTGCCTCCTCCGGGAGAAGGTTGGCGTAGAGTTGAAAAACTTCTAGGGCCAAGCCGGTCATTTTTGTTCTTAAGGCGAGCATGTCGGCCTTTAGGGAGATTGACTCTGTGGTCTTTTTCTCTTTCTCAGTCTTGCTGAGGGGGTCATCAGCTAGTTCACGTAGAACCTTTTTTTGACTCATATGCCTTTTCGGCATCATCGCAGGCGGGAATTAGCCCCATTTTCTTGGCGGTGCTATACACCTTGGTCACATGCAGTACAAACTGCTCCTTGGTACCGTGTCCGGACCAAACCGTGACTCAAGTTTCTGACCCATTCGCGAGGGTGCCCTTAAGGCTCTCAGGCTTGAGGTCCAAAGCTTCTTGGACTGGGTCCCGATCCGGCACATAACGGATAGGGGCTTTCTTGCCACCTCTTCCGCACTTGCACTGTTGGTTCTTAAGCCCAATAGGGGCCATCTTCTCAGCAGACATTCTTGAGAGGGCTGCTCCGAGACTTGTTCCAAGGAAAAGGGTCTTGTAGGAGCTTCGTGGCGGTTTGCATTTGAAGGAGACACTCTTGACACAAATTTTTTGGCTTCGGGATACGTAGCGCAGACGTGGGCTACTACTTACCGGCACACAAAAGACAATGGCTCGACGGGCAAACACCTGGATGCTGAACGCTTGACTGGCGGAGGACAGACGTGACGGTGTTGAATGGATGGTGGTCGGCTCAATGGTGACGGATGGTCAAAGGACAGTGAGGTGATGGACAGACAGTCCAAAAAAATTCTCGCGAGTAGGTTATCAATTGATAGTGACCTAAGCCAGAAAGTATTTAAAAAATCTTGATGTAGACTTTGCTGACTTTGTTTTTTTATGAGCTTAACACTACTGTACAAGTGATGAATGAGATACTAGATATCTCATGCATAAAAAACACAAAATGATCATGGGAGAGATTGGCAGTGATTTGTGGCAGTTCCATGACTGGCCCATATTCAACTGCCCAAAGGAACTGTCCCATGGGAAGGTTCCTGAGAAGGAAATCCTCCATTGGATAATCAACCTAAGAAAACACCTACAATGTGTATGGTGGAGTTGTAGGAAGAAAAATCCTATTTGGATATGATTTCTGAGAAACTCATATCTTATGACTTTTGAGTCCTTCCTCTGTATCAAACAATGTGAAGGAGACTTATGGAGTTCCACCTGGAAGCTCCAGATTCTTGGCCTATGTCACCTTCCCCTGCAGAGCCATCTACATCCATTGATATACTGTGTGTCTTCACTGTAGAACCTTCATTCTTGGGAGGACTAGGTAAGGATTTTGTTCTCCATGTTGTATGCATACTCAGTCAACCATCGTCATCACAGAGGCAGAGCATATCTATGCCCAACCAGGAAAACCAACGTACTATCATGTTGTTCTGTACGAGTGCCATGAAGAGTTTTTCAAGGCCCTGTTTGTTGGGACCCCTCTCGGAAGAGCCCTTGATAACCTCAAGATGAGCAAGGCAGTCCAGGATGCACTCAAGCCCCAAGAGTGTGAGCATCGAAGCAGCTGGGTACAACCACCCATCCCCTACATTCTGGAGAAGGACGACCTACAAGAGGCTGTTGAATCGACTGCCTCAATCAAGCTCACTCTACCCACAAATGTGGAGCTAAGGGTGTCCGCAAAGAAGTTTGTAGTGCACGTCCAACAAGCAATCACAGCCATTAAGTCAAGAGGCCTATGAGAGGCCTATGAACGACTTGTTTGGGCTGAGAAGGAGTGCACAGAGAAGTTAGAGGAAATGGTACTGAGTCGCAACCTCATGGAAGGCAAAGTCAGGAATGACTCAGCCCTCTCCAAGGCTATTGACAAGGCCACGGAGGCCCACACCAAGGCAGACTTGGAAGGGCATGTCACCGCAGTAGTAATGATGAAGTATGGAGCAACCAAAAGTTGATCCCGCAGGAAAATCAAACATCCTGGCAGGCATTGCACCAGTGAAAACACCATTAAGGTACTGCTAGACAGTGGTTCTGATGGTGATCTTTGGTTCCGTGAAAAAGGAACACCAATGCATTTTCCCTACTTGACTAGGCAGGTGCCACTCTTGTGGCATACATCGAATGGGAGCCTCCTCACTAAAGGAAGGAGCATGGTCACTTTGAAGCTTTTTGAATACTCAAACAGTCGGGAATACACTGTTACCCCTGACATAGTAGAGTATGATAAAAGAAAGATGACCAAGCCAGTGTATGACCTCATTCTTGGTACTAAAACCATGAAAGAGTTTGGAATTGTTCTGGACTTTCGAACAAAACAAATTACAATTGATGAAATCATTTTTCCAATGAGAAACATTGATAGTCTAGCCAGCACCATGATACAAAGAGCCTGGGCTGTAAACAACAGCATGGCACAAGAACCCATGAGCACCAAAAAGGCCACACAAAGGGTAGTTGAAATCCTGGATGCTAATTATGAAAAGGCAGACCTCCAAGCAGTGGTAGATGCCACTGGACCAACCTCAGTCTCCATGACAAGAACAACTTACTGGAGTTTCTCAAGGAATTCGAGGACCTGTTCGAGACACTAGGTGATTTGAGAAAAGAGCCTGTCTCCTTTGAACTAAAGGAAGGTACCAAACCCATATCATGGCAGGCCATATCCAGTTTGAAAAATAAGAAAGGAAACAACAATCAAAGAATTAGACAGATTGTGTGAACTGGGGGTAATTGAGTTTCGGCCCGCATCAGAATGGGCATCTCTGTCATTCATAATACCCAAATCAAATCAAACTGTGCACATGATCAGTGATTTAGGAAGTAAATAAAAGGCTTGTTAGCCCCAGCATTCAAAAATTGGCTTGTGATGAAAAGTACACTATGTGCTTGGTGGACAACACACAGGTGCTGTGTAAAGGCACAGCCATGGTCCTTTCTACAGCTCTCTATCATAGAGCCATAAGTTGGTACCACCATTACCTTCAACACCCCAGAGCAACTCGCCTTGAGGAGACACTTTGGGCTGCAATATACTGGACAGGTATGAGAACTACCGTCCAAAAATATGTCAAAAACTGTCACAAATGCCTAGTCAATAAACACCACAAACACAAGTATGGCAAGTTACCCACCAAACTGGTGATACAAAATCCTTGGGAGGCACTCTGTGTGAATCTCATTGGACCATACACTCTCAAAGGGAAAGACAAGACAGAAATTGACTTAATGTGTCTGACTATGATAGACCCAGCAACGAGTTGGCTCGAAATTGTAGAACTGCTGGTGGTAGACAAACCTACCATTCCCAGGGGTACACCGGGGCGTAAGGGCATCTCAACACACACTACACCAAAGGTACCATATTTTGATAAATTGTCAGCCATGAGTAGTACCTTGGTGAACAAGACCTGGTTCAGTTGGTACCCACGTTGTCAACATGTAATATATGACAATGGAAGCGAAGTTAAACTTCACTATGAAGCCTTATGTGACACATATGGCATCCAGCATACGCCGACCATTGTCAAGAATTCACAAGCAAATGCAATACTGGAGCAAGTGCATCAAGTCATCATGGTGATGCTCCGCACTGCTGAAATTGATATGGCTGACTCAGTAGATGCCAGTGACATTGGCACATTCCTTACAAATGTGGCATGGACCATTCGCTCTACCTATCATACAGTGCTTAAAGCCTCTCCAGGATCAGAAAATTTTGGTTGGGACATGCTGTTTGAGGAAAATAGGAGACTACAGACAATGCCAGACCAATCTCAATACCAAGTGTGAAAATAGAACACCCAAGGATTGGGATTATAAAGTCAGCGATAAAGTACTGCTACGGAAAGGCGGTATCCTCTGCAAGTCAGAAAGCCGCTTTGAACGTAATCCTTGGACTATCACACAGTTCATACAAATGGCACCATTAAGGCTCAACACGGAACAAAATCAGAACGATTAAACATTAGGAGAGTAACCCCTTATTTTGAAAGTTAAACCATGTTAAACTATATGTCTCCCTCTCCACCTAAGTCTTATGCTTAAAGTAGTCACTTCATCTCCCCTAGCATTTTTTTCCTCCTATGAGTTTTTATTTCAATCATCCTAATTCACCATTTGTGGGAATGAGTGACATAGGCCACGGTTCACACTGACCTGAAACATGGGATCTGGCCTGGGAATCAAACACAGGACCAAATAAAAATATCGTACTGTTTGGTCCACGGTTCGAACCCTGGACCTATAACATTAACAAAATCACGTAAGATTTGTGATCCACAAAATAACATGATCACGTAAGATCGTGATCCACAAAGTAACACGATCGTCATCACTAGAAATTGTCCAATGGACAAAGGATAACAGCCAGACCGATCAAACAACGGACGACGGCCAGACCGGTCAAAAAAAATGATCGTTTAACTTGAACAGGTCTGACCACGCTACATGATGATCCTGACAGCATACCAGGATCATGTAAAATCCCACATAGGAGCTAATGCCAGCTCAGTGGTGCTATGTACCCCTGTAGACACAATGCTACAGAGGCGTGATTATCATGTAAATTACATGATAAACCCATGATAATTGATGATCATCAATTATCATTTTTGAAAAGATTTTAAGCTCATAATTTCAATTCATCAATTGCCAATACATCTTACCATTTTATTTCTACATTAATATTTTCACATCCAACTGGCTTAGGTCAAGTTCTCCACTCAACTGTCAGCAACTGCCTGTCATCCTTGGACCACCATTGTTGGAGAGCAGATCAACTGCGAGCCCTGGACGGGTGTGTATGGGACTGAGCATCCCTCAAAATGTCAGGCATTTTGTGCCTCCTTTTCTGAGTGTATCTAGTTGCATCTGCAGACTGTCTTCAGACTGATGCAGCCAAACAGGAACGGTTTTACATCAGCAATGGGCCGAAGAAACCAAACGGAGTACCCATCACTGACTTTGTGCAGAGAATCCAGCGCCGTAACGGGTATGTGAACTCTTGCCATGCCTGTATTACTCTTCGAAGGCTGAAAAGTCAACCAAAGTATGTGGGCAGTTTGATGATGTTGACTTGGCAAACCACATTCTAGGAATGGTTCCTAGGAACTGGCAGGACCAATACAAGCTCAGTGGAGCTTTTGTACCACAAAGTGTCAGAGAATTTCTCAAAGTCCTTCAACACATTGAAAAGGCCTACCTTACCTAGAAGGTTGGAGAAGGACCTAAGAATTCGGCCAAGTCTAACGACTCATCTAAAAAGAAGATGGTCTCTTTTAGTGACCGGATTCCTAAGAGACATCACACAGAGAAGTACTGTTCTCTCTGTTAGAAACATGGGGGCCCACATACCACCCACAACACTCCGGATTGCTGGAAGTATGAATCCTATGGGACCCCGAAGCCAAGCTTCAAGGGGGAAAACCTAATGGAGCCTCTCATGGACCAGAGAGACCTGCTCCAGGAGGAAGTAGCTATGCGGAGCTATCTGCTAAAATCAACAAACTTATGAAGTCAAACAAGAAAATGAAACGCGCTATCAGCAAGAAGAAGCATAAGCATCATGACATGAGTGACAGTGATGATTCAAACTCATCCTGAGATGATGGGTTGGGGAGTACTAAGAAATTGTGTAGTAAATTTGACTGTAATGACATGACGAACACCTATCTTAGTCCGATTAAAACTTCCCCATGTGCCAACATAACATTTTCTGGTTCAAACAATGTCAGTTTGAATCCAACACAATACCTAGGAAATCTTCCAGCTGAACCAACACAGAGTGAAACAATTGCTGAATTGTCGGAACCCCAACTGTGGGGTGACCTTTTCAATTGTGTGAACCCCCCTTTGACAGGTAAAGAAGGACTGGTCACTACTGTACTAGCCAAAGCACGTTATACAATGACTGAAAATCCAGCCCGTAAGAGCTTCAAATACTCTACAGGGTGTTGTACCAGTAACACAATCATCAAGATCCTACTTGATAGTGGATCTGATGGTGACCTCCTGTTTCATGCAAAAGGAACGGAGAAACACTTTCTCTACTTGACTATGTAGGTGCCAAAGTCTTGGCATACGTTGAATGAGAGCTGCCTAACCAAAGGAAGGAGCAACATTAACTTCTAATACTTTGAGTATTCGAACAGTTAGGAGTACTTAGTGACTCCAGACGTAGTGTAGTACTATAATAGAAGATGACGAAGCCAGTGTTTGACCTCATTCTTGGATGTCAAACCACGAAAGAGCTTGGAATTGTTCAAGATTTTTGAACAAAAGAAATTACCATTGACCATGTCATTTTGCCAATGAGAGATGTCAATAGTCTGACCACATTGACCATGGATAAGGCCTGGGCTGTTAACAACAGCATCGTGAACGAACCACAAAGTATGCAGGAAGCGACACACTGGGTAATTAAAATCCTGGATGCAAATTATAAAAAGGCAGACCTCCAATCAATTGTTAGCACCAATTGTGCTCACCTTAGTCTCCAAGACCAAAACTTACTACTGGAACTGCTCACCAAATTTGAGGAACTTTTTGATGGAACACTCGGTGATTGACACACAGAGCTCGTGTCCCTTGATCTCAAGGAAGGCACAAAACCATATCATGGCAAGGCATACCCAGTGCAAAAATCGCGTAAAGAATCAACTATCAAAGAATTCAATAGACTATGTGGACTGGGAGTGTTAGAGTTTCAGCCCGAATCAGAATGGGCCTCACAATCATTTATCAATGCAAAGAAAGATGGAACTGTACGCTTGCTCACTGATTTTGGACAAGTAAATAAAAAACTAGTCAGAAAGCTGTTCCCATTAGCAAAAATCAGTACAGTTCTGTAAGAGCTAGAAGAATTTACCTACGCTATAACCATATATTTAAACATGGGTTATTATACCATTAGAATGGATCCTGATTCATCCAAAATATGCACCCTCATTTTCCCATGGGGCAAGTATTCTTACCTCCTATTGCCAATGGACATTGCAGGTTCGCCAAACATCTTTCAAGCAAAAATGTCAGCACTAATGGTAGCCTTAGAGATTTAAAGAGCTCACCATGGTGATTTGTTATGCATCACAAAGGCAAATCTGGAAGACCACTTTGACAAACTGAAAATGGTGCTTACCAGACTACACGAGGCGGGCTTGCAAATCAATGCCTCTAAATTGTCTTTCTGTGTCATTGAAACATAATACCTAGGTTATACCCTCACACATAAAGGGATTAAACCTCAACAGAAAAAAGTACAAGTGATTCTTGTGATCTCACTGCCAAAAAACATCAGAGACCTCTGTAAATTCCTGGGCAAGGTCCAGTATTATAGAGATCTTTAGGCAAGATGCAGCAAAGTTCTTGCCCCACTCACCCATTGGTAGGAGAGTGTGGTCACATCAAGATCACCAGAGCCAATAAGACAAAGAAACTCCATGATACTGGGACATGGTGCATCAAAAAGCATTCGATGACATGACGTGAACACTACAATTGCCAAGGATGTAGGCTTGGTCTACCCCAATCATTCAAGGGAATTTGAGATATACACTGATGCCTTGTCTAAACAACTTAGATCAGTTATCACCCAGGGTAATAGCCCCTTGCATTTATCAGCAGGAAACTGTTGACAGTGCAACAGAAATACAGCATGACCAAGCTTGAACTACTGGCCATAGTGGAAACACTCAAAGAGTTCAAAGGCATGTTGTGGGGACAAAGATTCAAAGTCTACACAGACCACAAAAATCTAATCCAGGACACATTTGGATAAGCCTCTGACTTTGTTTACTGATGGAGTTGCTCCTCAAGGAATTTGGCCCGAAATTGTTTACATTAAAGGCACACGTAACATTTTTGCCGACGCTATGTCTTGCTTAGACATTGGACCAATTCCGAGTGAGCATGAAAACTGGATGACGTTTATGATGTGCTGGTGTCATTTCACCATGCAAGATGAGATTGCAATAGACACCTCTGCATACCAAGAGGAATGAATCTGGTATTGGCAAACCACAGTGAAGAAGATGTGATCCACCCATTGACAGTACAAGAGATTGCACAAGCACAAAAACTTGATACCATCTAGACAAATACTTGGCACAATGGGTCGAGAGTACAGAAATCCTATGCAAGGATGGAAAAATGGTCATTCCAAAAGAACTTCAACACCATACAATTAGTTGGTACCATCACCATCCACAGCACCCTTTGTGATGCGATGTACTGGAGAGGTATGTGAAAAGGTATGTGAAATACCATCCGCAAATATGTCAAAAACTGTCATGCATGCCATGTCAGCAAGAAGCATAAGCATACATACGGGGAAACTCCGCCATCACAAACCCTTGGGAAGTACTATGTGTGGACCTTATAGGCCTGTACACAATCAAAGGTAAAGATGGGACAGTAATTGCTTTCATGTATCTGACTATGATTGACCCAGCTTCCAGTTGGTTTGAAATAGTTGAACTGCCAATAATCACTGAGGCGATTACTCCCCTGGATCCAAAAGGGCATAAGAGCAAAAGACCCATGAAGAGCCTAAGTTACTTAATGAACAAGACCTGGTTTAGTACACATCCACATTGCCAATTGATAATTTATGACAATGGAAGTGAATTCAAACTTCACTTCAAAGACCTATGGGAATCATATGGGATCACGAGTAAGCCTACCAGTCTCAAGAATCCACAAGCAAATGCTATTCTAGAACGAGTGCATCAGATGATTTCATCTATGCCCTGAACAGCTGAAATAGACATGGCCCCGGCAGGAGAGTCAAGCGATATAGTCACGTTTGTGACAAACGTCGCTTGGGCCATTCACTCAACTTACCACACAGTACTTGTTACGGACATGTTGTTCAGCAACCATCAAAATCATACAACTTGCGATTTTGACCTAGCCATCATACAAATTGTGTATGATTTTGATGAGTTGCAAAACAGTCTGAACTATGTTGGGGGTCATGCTTTTTGTGTATTGTGATCTGAGACACATCAAAATCATACAACTATTGTATGATTTTTCATAATCCCTCACGTGCCCCATTTCTCGGTATTCTCAACATATAATGGTCTACAAAGTGGCAACGTTAACACATGTACATTCATGCCTATTATTGATATTTGATGTCTTTTTGTCTCTATCTTGCCTGAGGCCACTTCAGTGATTGAGATTTTGGTTTAGAAGCATTATTTATGCTCTTTAAGGCTGTTTTCATTTAAATATTCCATTTTACTTCCTGGAGTGTTTATGTTGCCTGCAATTTTTCTTAGCATTCATGAAATAATTCTTTTGGTATGCAAATTGCTAGTGAACCCTTAAATGAACATTCATGAAATAATTTTCTACATGTTGTCTTCATGAAATACTCTGGAAGTGTTGGCCATTTCATGGATGTCCCACCCTTCATTTAATTTTCTTAATTAACTAGTGTGCTCTTCCAGCTTGAGCACATGTCACTGCAGCCATGCAAAGACTCCACTCCATTGCATCTCATTGATGGGATGCACCAGGGTGAAGCATTTTTTCTTAAACTTTCGGTCATCTCATCTACTACCCGCCTGAACAGATCACAATCAACCATTCAAACAGTATGCCCTTTGAGAGCATCATTGAATTGTCCCTTGAATTTGTGGTACAATGTGGGCATAACAACTTGCAGCCACAACATTTTTTACTTGTCAAATTTTTACTAGACATCTTGAGTTTCCAGTTCCCCACTCTCCACAGAGAACAAACAACCCATCAAATAGTCGGCTTCAGATTGAGGACCCTAACAGACCCCCCAAAAATATGCTGGAGTTGAATTACATTTTAATGGGCCAATCAGGTGTGGGGATAGCGATGCTGCTGCCATTTTGTGTTGTGATAGTATCATGCGGATTTTTAAATTGGTTAGCTCACATTTCAGTCACCTCCTCTTGATCCCTGAAAATTCAACTGCCTTGCAAACAATAATTCTCAGGCAAATGAAATTCAACTGCCTTGCAGACAATAATTCCCAGGTCAATTGCCATATGAATTGACAAAATGTATGGAGTGGCTTATTGTTGATCATTTTCTTGTTGTACAACTTATGAATTGAGAGCTCACATTCACATTATAAGCACCCAATTTTTGTCCATGCAGATCACAGCCAACTCGTTGTTACTTGATGGATCATTTTTTTCAAAATGGGCTTCTAATAGTGATTGTGCATGTGATAGGAGTTTAGTTTTTGACCTTTCCAAGAGCTGGCTCCTGCAGAGCAAGATCTCAATGATGTTAATATGCATTATTTTCCTGTGAACTTGTGGGGGATACACACATGACAAAGATGGCCTGTTCTATTACTTATACTGTTAATATTTCTATAGGATCTGTCACACAAATAATCAATGCATTTGTGAATGAAGAGGGGCAGCATGTTGAGATAAAGATGATTTTCTATATTATAATGACATTTTATTTGCCACAATGAGTATGGATTTTTGAAACCACGGCATAGTGGAATTGCACCCCCCTCCTCAATCAGGCGAAAGCTTAGATTAGCTGCATACAAGCATAAGTAGTAAGATAGATTCTTTCACCAGGACATTTTTCCTAGTAAATTAGGATGACCTAGATCTAATCCTTAAGAAGATTAAGGTTTTAGTACTATTAGATAAGATTTTGATTTTTGTTGCTCATTTTTGCATGACAAGTGTACACTATTGTTGGGATTCTCAACCAAACGGTAGGATGAGGATAAATAAGATAGTTTAAATAGTAGGGTGGATCTTTTCACTAAGACTTTTTCACTAGTAGATTATCAAGCCTGTAGTTAGAAATGTTAGCATTATTGTTACATATTGATTTTTTACAAGTGATATCTTAGATCTTTTATAACAAAAGAAGTATGACCTTGTGACACGTACGTATATCATTGAACCTTCAGCAAAAAATTGTCTTTAAAGACAGGTAATATCTTACGATTTTTCTGATCACATAAATTATATAACCTCTAAATTCGATCGTGAGTGATATGTAATTTGTCATTAGTTGGATTATGTTTTACAGGCATTTCATCATACAAGGTTTGTATGATTTTGACATTGGTATATCAACATTCCCTTCCTGGCTGACTGGAATAAAATTGGAGAATATAGGCAACACCAATGGGAAAATTGCTCACTTCGTGATTATTACTACCAAATTTGGTGATCTAGTACTTCTTATTAAAGATGGTATACTCCACAAAGGTGAAAGTAGATATGAAAGTGATCCTTGGACTATCTCCACAGTTCTTACAAATGACACCACCAGGATTCAATATGGAACAAAATCGGAAAGAATACACATACAAAGAGTTACACCTTTTTTAACAACCAAAATTAAAACCGGAATAATGTCAGTTCCAGACTCAAAAGCGGCTTCTCCCTCTTCAAGCAACACTTACTCGATATATATGTTTAACAAGCTCATTAGTTTGTCATAGTTACTCTCATGAGAACCTTTTTTCACCTAAAATGTTTAGGGCTTTTTGTTCCATTTTTACCTGATACTCTATTCGTGGGGGCAAGTGACATAGGCCAAGAATAAGCCTTTTTAGTACCCATAGGTACTAAAATTAAAAGGATCATTCTAAGGGCTTCCCAGGAAGGGAGTCCACTGCCCAAGGCATGGACTCCCCAATGCAGGAGTCCACTGCCCTACTCCCAACGTCATGGACTCCCCGACGCAGAAGTCCATAGCCCCAAACAAGGCAACGCCCTTGAGAATGGTATAATCATACCAATTTAGTGTACAGCTTGGAATTGGCTGGTCCTGTACAGCCTAGAAATCACTACTGAATCTACGTCACAAAACTATTAGCATAATTTGGCTTATGTAAAACAGCTTATTTATTTTATGTCGCATGAATAAAAACTATTAAAAAAACCGTCTCTCCCCCGCTCGTCGCAATCGCTCCCCACGCAATCGTCCCCCCCACTCCGATCGGACAGTTCCGTAATCCAATTTTCTAGTGCATGAGTGTGACCTAAAGGGTTGTATCGCATCTAGAGGTGTTGTAGATGCGATGAAGCCTTTTAGGTCACACTCCTGCACTCGATAATTGGAGTCCACTGCATTTACATTTTGGGCGGCAAATCCCATGGTTGCAGTGTAATTTTTTATGGTCAGTAGCAAATATCTCAAATGTTTTTAAAAAATAAAGGTAGTCACTAAGTATCATAGGAGGCAGGAAAAAGCATCTCCAAGCTATCGGTTCTAAACAATGTTTGTTTATATTGTGAGGATTGGAATTGCAGTTCCACTGCCCTTCCATCCTCACAATTGTAGCAAAACAAGCTCATAAAATCAATTCTTGACACCTGCAGAAACTACCTATAATTTTTGTGCTTCATATTTTTTGCAACAACAGGCTCAGGTCAAATTCCAACGGAATTCCTTGTTACTCCAGAATATTTGGTAGTTTTGAAGAGAAAGAGTTACTTAAGTGCTTTGTAGAATACTTAAGGACTGTAATGCTTTGACGTCACATAATCAGGCTCATTTTGACAAAATTTACTGTAATATTACTGGAACCAAGAGTAATTACTGCAGGAATTCTGGTTTGTTGTTACCAAAATCACAATTTACAACCAAGGTCATTGTCATGATAATATCACCAAGTTAGACCATTCTCATGGACTAGAAAATGGTGAAAATGAGTTCTTGGGATCAGTGGTTCATCAAAATTGATCAACAATCAACATATATAACTGATGATAGGGGAGTCACAATGATCCTTTTCTGGTGATTTTTGAGAGCATTGATAAGATTTTTGGAGGGTGGATGGGCTGAGCGTCAGCCCATAATAAGGGCTGAAGCAGCTCTGACTCAGGTGACAGTCCAAGTCAATCCCACACTAAATGCACACACAGCAATCAATGATTGCCACTCCAGGGATTTGCGAATAAAAAAACACAACAATTCATGCATTTCTATTATAATAAAATGGTTTCTTTGGGAGATGAGTGCAAGTAAAGCAGTCATTTACCCATCTCATGTCCAATGCAACAATTCACCCCATAATAACAACAGCTAAATTTCAGAGGATTTCAAAATGAGCAAGGGTAGTATTGGTGATTGTGTTTCTGCAAACTTGCCATCAAAGCGCTCCAACTGGCATAATGATGGCCACCTGCAAAATATACCCCAATGATTATACAATGCTACTATTGTTTCTTATTTACACCATTTAAGACATCGAAGCAAGTACTACATGTTGCATAAAAATCAAAGGGTACAAAAATATCAAGCTATGAATTTAGCCCTGACAGTGACACAGTGATCAATGGCTGTATTTTAAAAAAAGGCAAATGTAAGGGGTTACTCGAGACTATAGTTCACCCTCATAGCCCTCTCACTGGCAAATTGACTTACTAGAATTGGAGACTAATATCACTTGTCAGATATCAAATTCTCCCCTTCCCTTATTGTTGAGATTGCACTGCTGAAGTAAGATAGGAGAGGCATCTTGGAAAGTGGAATGTTCCATGCACATGTCTTCATATCTCAGGCTCCATGTCTATAGTACTATCAAACAAAAATCATGCACATCCCATTATGCAAAATTGAAGCCAGTCAAATTATCCAAAACATTAAAAGACAAATGGAATAAGTGATGAGTCCAGGGCAATGAATTCCTGGTGTTCTCCAAAACATGGCACACTAGTTCTGCTAAGGGTTGTCAGCGATGAGGTTTTGGAGTAGTTCAAAGTATTAAGGTCAAGAAGATATTTTATTATTTACAGTTAAGTTGGTGTAAAATTCACCGTAGACACATCTTGTACCTTAGGCAGCCTTGCAAGCAGTTATATCCCACCACATCCTCTCTGAACAGCACTGGCTCTGTGTGGCATAAGTGAGATCCCAGCTGTTTGCCAAACCTCCACATGGAGCTGCTCCCTCACAATCTTGGACACATTTGTTGGAGCTCCAACTCATGTACCATGTAGAAGTTCCAGAGGAAGCGACGGCAGCAGAAGCATTTCCTTGGCATCCAGCCAGGTTGTAGGAGTAGTTCTTCTTGCAGCAAGAGTCAAGGGTGCTGTGCATCCACTGGGTGGGGTTGGCAGCCATGTAATCAGGTTCGTTGCCGTCATTGAGGCAGCCTTCATTAGCTCCAGTCCAGTCAGGATAGTACAAACCAGAACCCGGAGAAGGAGCGGGGGCATTTCCTCCATTCATGCACTCACTCATCTTCCAACCATAGTTCTTGGTGCAGCAGGAAGAAAGAGTGTCGTGCAGCCACATGGTGGGATTCTGGGCCATGTAGGTTGGGGCAGCGCCATCGTTCTTGCAAGTATCATCACCCAGCCAGTCGGGGTAATACTTACTACCACTAGATGTGGAACTCGACCCGATGCAGTCCACCAAATTCCACGAATAATGTTCCTTGCAACAATCGGCCTTGGTGCTGAAGAGGTACTGAACATTGTTCTGAGTCATATAGAGTGGTTCATTACCATCACGGACACACCCAGTGTTCGTTCCTTCCCAATCGGGATACCATAAGGCGCGGGCACAAGTGTCGTCCAGCTTACCCATGCAACTATCGTAGTTCCATGCAAAATGAGTGGAGCAGCACTTGTCGAGAGTGGAATGCATGTAGACCCCGGGGTTGGAGGCCATGTAGGCGGGTTCGTTTCCGTCGTTCAAGCAACCCTGGTTGAAGCCTTCGGCGGACCAGTCGGGGTAGAAAAGGTGAACAGACGGGCGGGAGTAGGGGACTGAGAGGGCTGTGAAGTTTGGTTAACAACGAATTCGTTAGTTGGTTAGTACTACGAACAGATCCACAGACTTCAAAGTAAGTAACAAGTAAAAACTCACAGTACAACTTGGCATGCTGGAGGGCTCAGACGAGGGGCTGCGCGCTTGGCGATTCAGACGGCTGGGACGATGGTTGCTGGCTTGGTTCAGACGAGGGCTGGCGACTGGGCTTGGAAGAGGGCTCGCTGCTTGGTTGGCTGCTTGGTTCAGACGATGGTTGGCGGCTGGGCTTCAAGACGGCTCGCTGCTTGGCTGAGATGACGGTTGGCTGCTTGGCGAGGCGAAGGCTTTCTGCTTGGGCTAGTAGTCGGGCTTTTGGATGGACTCGTGGTTGGGCTAGTAGAAGGACTTTTCGATGGCGACGTGGTTGGACTGCGACTTGGAGCTTTGCTAGGTGAGGTGGTGGGAGATGGGGTTGTCTGACCAGCAACTCCACTAGCGAGGAAGACCGCAGCGAAGATAGAGCATTTGAAATACATCATGTTGGATTGCGTTTGTTTACAGGCGTTGGATAGGTTTTGTGAAGATTAGAATGCTTGCGCGGTCGAAGAGTACTTTGCGTCCACGAACGACGCGATGGATTATATTTTATGAGCCAACAATCCAGGATGCTGAAAATGCTTGGCTTCCTCTAGAGAGAGAGTATTGACGAGAATTGTCTGAGATTTTTTGTTCAATATTTTGAAGTGGTATCGTGTAGGTTGTCTGCCATCCGAGAGCAAGCTATGGTACCGCACCCGTGAATGTCAGGGCTGAAGCGAGTTAAAAAGTGGTGTGTCGTGATTTGTCAAGACGGTACGACATCACTCGAACGTCTTGAAGAGTGTATCATCAAGTCCCTTTTAGAGATGGGATGTTACCGAATTACTCGGTCGAAACAGCTGTGGGGGCCACTGAATTGAACTTTGAGAGTCGAAGGGCTGTTGAACGCAATAATAAAATTGTCACATGGTAAGCGTTACTCGTGACTTCAACTCGAGAGAGGGACCGGCCTACATTTTTGTCTATACGTGTTTTTCTGTCCCGAGTAGGGCCAGAATTATTTGTTGGGTACGAAATCCCTGTGGTCCGTTCCACAAAAGGATTTCAAAAAATAATGTGTATGGGCCTTGTCACAGAAAATTATCTTTAATGTCCACTCAGCAAGGCCTCTTGCAGCTAATCCTGTGACAGTGCCTTGTCCAAACTCTTAAGATGATACCTCCCAGATACCTCCCTACCAGTATTGTAAATTGATTACAAGAACTGCAACCACTGCAACAACATCAACTTCCCTAAAAAAACTGTCAAATAAATGAATAAAATTAAAAATTCCAGGTAATCCTGCTCATGCGTTTTGTGGTAGCGACTTGTGGTAGACATACTAGACATTACCACAAAGCTCTACCAAAAATTTTGTTTTAATCGTTGAGGTAGAGAATATGGTAGGAATTGTGGGAATTCAATCGGACTTGCCTTGTGGAGTACTACGACGTTTAGGTATGTTTACCACAAATCGTTTTGTGGTACGATTTCTGGTACACTTTCTGGAATGTCATTTAGTTTTGAGGAAATGACCACAAAAATTATCTGTGGTAAATGCCCCAAAATTTTGTAGTAGGCGTTGTGCTAGAGCCATTTGACAAAGTAGCGAGAATTTTTGATTTTTGTCATAGGTGTATGATAATTTTGGTTTTTGTGGAAAATTTGTGTTGTGGCCTGAGCCGTTTGATAAAAAAGATTGACGTGGGCCGTTGTTTTATTTTTACAAGCTTACTTTTGTGTAAAAGTGATGATTGAAGGGCAATGCAAGTGTCTTTCCATTCTTTTCATTGTAAACAAACTTTGTGTAGGTTCTACACAATGTTGGTACATTTTCACCCTTCTCAAGGGTGTTCCCTGTTTGGGGCTATGGACTTCTGGGTTGGGGGGCCCATGCCTCTGGGATTATGTTGCCAATCGTATGAACTGATGTGATAGTCCAAGGATCACTTTCAGACTTACTTTCACCTTTACAGAGGATACCATCTTTAATAAGAAGTACTAGATCACCACAGTCCCAAGGTCTGTTTGGTGTTGCCTGTATTCTCCAATTTTGTTCCATTCGGCCGGGAAGGGAATGTCAAAGAACAAGTCCCCACCAAAAATAGCTGCACCTGGAGAGGCTTTTTGTCTTGTGTGGTAAGTTGGGTGAATGGCTCAAGCAAAGTTCATCACAAACATATAGATATGGCTTGGTTCTACTGGGGGCCATGTCTCTTTCAGCAGTATGGAGCATAGCTGAAATCACCTGATGTACTCGTTCTAGAATAGCACTTGCTTGTGGATTTTCGACATTGGTTAGCTTATTCGTGATCCCAAATGATTCACAGACGACTTTGAAGTGAAGTTTGAATTCACTTCCATGTTCATATTTGATGTACTGACAACGTGGATACTGACTGAACCAGGTCTTCCACCTAGAGACATCCAAGAAACAATCTTTATATAGGCGCTGAATGTCTAAAGATGGGCAGTGTCCATGTTTGCAAGTAGGACCATCATATCAATAGACAGGTTGTGCCTATCTATAGATGGTCCACTGTCTTTGTAAAAGACATTACCTCGGCACTGTAAGATATGTTATATCATCCATGGCATCAACGGGTTACTCCAGCAAGTTTTCAACACAATTGGGCAATGTTTGCACATTCCTACAATGTTTCACTCACTTCAATTGACACAAGCACACTAAAAAGTTTGATGGCATGTTGTTATGTTAGGGGGCATCTTTTTTATAATGATGATGTCGCTGACACAGTCATTTTTCAATCCAAGAGAAATAATGAGATGTTATTGATGTTGTTGCTCTGATGGGATACTACATTGTGTGCATGGCACTTGGCATTGAGACTTAATATCACTACCCAACCCAAGGAGAGGCTCAAGAGAGACATTGACACCTCTCTGCAAAGTACCATGTCTGACCTAAGCCAGAAAGTATTTAAAAAATCTTGATGTAGACTTTGCTGACTTTGCTTTTAGGAGCTTAACACTACTGTACAAGTGATGAATGAGATACTAGATATCTCATGTATAAAAACGCAAATGATCATGGGAGAGATTGGCAGTGATTTGTGGCAGTTCCATGACTGGCCCATATTCAACTTCCCAAAGGAACTGTCCCATGAGAAGGTTCCGGAGAAGGAAATCCTCCATTGGATATTCAACCTAAGAAAACACCTACAAAGTGTATGGTGGAGTTGTAGGAATGAAAATCCTATTTGGATATGATTTTTGAGAAACTCATATCTTATGACTTTTGAGTCCTTCCTCTGTATCAAACAATGTGAAGGAGACTTATGGAGTTCCACCTGGAATCTCCAGATTCTTTGCCTATGTCACTCGCCCCCACGAATGGAGGGTCAGGTGAGGTGTGTGAAAAAAACCTTTCCTGTTGGAAAGGAAAAATGGGGAGGCCGTTTTTGTGAGTGGAAGACACTTGTGTTGTGTCCCGAGTTATACTGGTGAGACAAGACTTTCCTGGCTGAGTAGTGACTATGAACCATTATTTCAAGCGTAAGTGTTAGTGGAGAGAGGAGTAAGAGTGATGCACTGACATGTTCTTTATTTTAAGTGTCTGTAGTGTCAAAGTATGGTGTTACTCTCCTAATGTTTAATCTTTCTGATTTTGTTGCGCGGTGAACCCTGATAGTACCATTCGTATGGACTGTCGATATAGTCCAAGGATCTTTATGGTATTTGCTTTCTGATTTGCGGAGGATACCTTCTTTGCGAAGAAGTACTCTATCACCAATTTTATAATCCCAATACGTTCGGTGTTGCGATCGGTTTGGCGTTGCCTATGGTCTCCTATTTTGTTCCAGTCAGCTAAGAAGGGAATGTCAAACAGCATGTCCCTGCCATATATTGCTGCACCTGGAGAGGCTTTGTGTACCGTGTGTTTTTGCGGGATGACAAGTTTGCCATCCTTGCACAGTACTTGAACATTTTCTACCAGCTGAGGTTTGTATGCCTCCAGCAGGCTGAGTTTATCCAGTGTTTCATCCGTGTGTTGAGCTGCGGCAATCTCCCGAACTGTCAGGGGATAGATTGCATTTTCTTCGCTGCGGTTAGCAAACACATAGTTCATGAGGTCTGAGTGTTGTACTGGGGATGGGTCCTCTTCTGCTTGCATAGTGTAATAACACCAGTATTTCGTGAAGGTCATCCAGTTTTAATGTCCTTTGTTGGACCAAAGTCAAGGAGTTGAATCGCATCCGCAACTGTGTTGTGGATTCCTTTGATGTACACGATTTCAGGACCATTTTTTTTCTAGCAATAAATGCCAACAGTAAACCCTGTCACAGGTCAAACCAAGTGCATCTTGCATGAGGTTTTTGTGGTCTGTGTAGACTACAATTGGCTGGCCCCACAGCATTCCTTTGAATTCTTTGAGTGTTTCAACAATGGCTAGAAGTTCGATTTCGGTTACGCTGTTTATTTGCTGACAGACAGAGAGTTTTCTGCTGAAAAATGCAATTGGCCGATTGTTCTGAGTAATGACGGCTCCAAGTTGTCTCTTGGATCCATCAGTATAGATCTCAAACCCTTTTGAGTAATCAGGGTAGGTCAAGGACACATCTTTGGCGATGGTGGCCTTTACATCATCGAATGCTTTTTGATGCTCCTCAGTCCATTTCCAAGGTTTCTTTTTAACCTTGAGAAGTTTGGATTGTTTGGTATGACCACACTCGCCTACTAGGTGTGTGAGTGGGGCGAGCATTTCGCTGCGCTGTGCCCAAAGATCTCGATAGTATTGGACCATGCCAAGAAATCTACGGAGGTCTTTGACATTTTTGGGCGGTGTCAGTGCATGTATCAACTGTACCTTCTTGGGTTGTGGTTTTATTCCCTCTCATGAGAGGCCCTCTTGTGAGAGGATGTACCCAAGATATTCTGTTTCAATGGCACAGAAGTTTGATTTGCGAGCATTTACTTTGAGGTTCGCATCTTGCAGTCTGGAGAGGACCAATTCCAATTTAGCCAGGTGGTCTTCCAGGGTTCCCTTGGTGATACATAGTAGATCATCAATGTAAGCTCTTACGAACTCAAGGGTGGCCATTAGTTCCATCATTTTTGATTGAAATATGTCTGGAGAACCAGCAAGTCCCATTGGTAACCTGAGGTAAGATGAGGTAAGAGTACTTACCCCATGGAAATATAATGGTGCAGATCTTGGATGCATCTGGATCCAACCTAATGGTGTAGTAGCCCATGTTTAAATCAAGGGCTGTGGCAAAAGTGAAACCTTCTAATTCTTGCATGACTGTACTAATTTTAGGTAACGGGAATGGTTTTCTAACTATCCTTTTGTTTACTTCTCTAAAATCACTTAGAAAACGCACAGTCTGATCTTTTTTTGGTACTATGAACGATGGTGAAGCCCATTCAGATGCGGGCTGCCACTGTAGGACCCCTAGGTCACATAGTCTTTTGAGCTCTTTCATGAGAGTCTCTTTGGCTGAATGTGGCACTGGGTAGGCTCTGCCATGGTACGGTTTTGCACCTTCCTTCAGTTCGAAGGAGACAGGCTCAGTATTCCAATCACCTAGTGTACCATCAAAGTGGTCCTCATATTTACGGAGGAGCTCCAACAACTTATTTTGATCTTGTAAACTAAGGTGAGGACAATTGTTGTCAACAACTGATTGGAGGTCTGCTTTTTCATATTTTGCATCTAAGATGTGAACTGCACCCTGAGTGGCTTCCTCAGTAATACATGGTTCATGAATCATGCTGTGGTTAACTGACCAAGCTTTTTCAATGTTAGAGCTAGTTTTGATGTCTCTCATCGGCAAGATGATCTCATCAATGGTAATGTCCTTTGTTCAAAAATCTAGAACAATTCCAAGCTCTCTTAGTGTTTTAACACCTAATATGAGGTCAAACGCTGGCTTAGCCATCTTTTTTCCATCATACTCAACAACATCAGGTTTAACTGTGTATTCCTTGCTGTTGGAGTACTCTACGAATTTTAGAGTAACTTCGCATCTTCCTTTGGTTTGGAAACATGCCTTTTTTGTTGGCTTTCTTGAGAGACTTCTCAAGTTTCTCCATGCAACCCAAGACCTGGGCGTAGGTCTTGGGGCGACTGTCCTCGCGGGACTTTCGTGCAGCTTGCCCGAAAGTACCTCGCGTAGGAGTTCCGTCTTTGTTGTAAAGGCGACACTCCGCAGTGTTATGTGTGGTGTGTGCACCCCCATGCTTTTTGCATAACACGCAGTTCTTGTCTACGCGGCGTATACTCCGTGCATGCTTGCTTTGGCTTCTTGGGAATTCGTGCGCCTAGCGCAAACTTCTTGGAGGGCTGCTCAGCTCCTTGGGCCTTTGCAGGCTTAGAAGACGACTGCCTCTCATCCACTGGGTGCACCACCTCAATTTGCTCAAGAATGAGCAATAGAGGCTTAACCCCTTCGGGATAGCACTTCTCAAGCAATTGGTACTGGTCCTGCCACTTCAACGGACGCATGCGCAATATATGGCATGCAAGGTCCGCATCAGTGAAGGAGTAGATCTGTTGGGTCATTGTACTTGCGCTTGGGCTGTAATACAAACACAGGAGGTCTTCCATGTAGTTGTTCAGCTGCGTCATGCGCTGCACAAACTGACGCACCCGAACCTTGTTGGGCTTCTTGAGGCAATTTGAAATATAGAATTTCAAATTTTTGCCTGCGTCATGTGCGAAACACGATTGGAGGTGGAGTAACTGACACATTTAAAAAAACTAGTATGTCTTCCTCAATCTCAACGAATTGCATTCTCACTAGCTCGCTACAAAAAATCTTGCAGCAGCTGCTGGTAATGTCCACTCTGCAAGGCCTACCATGTACGTACAATAGTACGAAATACCTGTGGTCCGCTGCACAAAAGGACTTCAAATAAGGTTGATGGGCCTTGTCACAGAAAATTTATTTTACACGGGATGATTAGAACTGTAGAGGGCACACTATTTATGTCCAAAGGTTGCGTTTTGGACAGGCGGACTTTTTTTCATACCTCAAATTGAGATATTGTCAATATTAGTTTTAATCACTATGGGTTTTTTCTCTCAACACCCCAACATCATGATGCACAATGCAACACACACACACACACAATACAATGAAGACGCAAGGCAAAGCAGCAATTCAACGTGACGTCACGACGCAATGCACTAACACATTCGTCGATCCCATTCTCTTCTCCTTCAAGCATCCCTCACCCCGTCACCAGAACTCTCTCCCTCCCTGAATGCCTGCTCGTTTTAGTCAGTGACAGGATTCCCATCTCCAAAGTTCCCCGAGCCACCTTGTCGAGCTGATTTTTTCGCAGTAGGTGGAGAGCAGTCACCACATAAAACAACTTCCTCAATGGCACCATCTTCCTTCCTCCCAGGTAATCCAAATGCCTCTTTTTCCATCTTCCTGAGAGCCTCCTTCTTTTGATCCTTCTTAAATTTCTTAATTTCCCCCCTGGCTCCTTTCTCCCTTTTGACTTGGACTCTTTCTTCTGGGGTGGGCTCAAGACACAACTCTTCTCGGTATTACTCGGGTACGTGCTTCTTCCACTTGTCAAAAAATTCAACAACCTTGTATTGGTTCACTTTATCGCAGGGCAGCATGTCAGGGTAAATTGTGTTGGGAAGGGCTGCAGGGGCATTTTTCTTTTGAACTTGGTGTGTTGTGATTGATGCATCTGCGATATCAGCCTCTTTGATGCAAATGACAATCTGCTTCTTATTTCCTGGGCCATTTTTGTGATTTGTGACTCGTGAACATGGAAGATGTGGTTTGGCAAGATTTTGTAGGCCATTTTGCTGTACCACTTGAGGAGATGAGTGTTCCAGTTGAAGAATTCTTCATGGGTGGTGGGATGGATGGTTACTTTGAATGATTCATCCAACACATGCAACAACTGTGTGAATGTCAACACATTCCTAGCAGGATAACCCCCCTTTGAGTTGTTGAATATGCGATCACATTCATTTTTTGTATATACTACCACTAGGAATACAAATTCCACCTCAATAAAATAGCCACATTCCACTAAGTATGGTACCACCAATAGAACAGTATTGTTTTTATTTTGACCATTGGAGTTGTCAAAAAAATTGAGAGCTTCTTCTCCTTCTTCCCTTCAGTCAACAACCCCAAATCCCCCAGAGTCTTCATTATGAGAGAAGCAACATTGTTAGCTCCTTTACTCCCAGTCTTCTCTTCGTTGACATGCGCATGCATGTGATCCCCAAGTTGATTCTCGTGTATGCCTTTATTGTAGAGATGTGCAGCATTCACCTTACCAACACAGTAAACACTGTAAGGTGTGAGGTTGTATGTGTCGCCTGGTTGGGTGAAACCAAGGAAAGGGACTTCCATATTCTGAGAGTAGTCACTACATAACGTTGCTCAGAATGAGGTACATTATTTTTTACATCATCTACCGCATCAGCAATCTGCTCTCGAAGGTATTGGCATTGGGCCTTTGCAGTCCTATAATTAAGTAAGTGAAGAATGAGTACCTCGATAACTCTAGCAACATTATTTTAAATGTACGACTAACATACCTGACATGACAAACACTATCATTTATCAAAATATTTGAAGTATTTCTTTTCTCATGTTGCTGAAGCAACTCTAGATCGTCCAGCTCAATTACCACACCCAAGAGATCGGTGTCAATTGCCGACTCTTCGTTAATGATATTCTCTTGAACAACATCATACTCTTCCGACTCAAAAGTACTCTTAGTGTTGCATGATACTTCAGAAGGCAAACTAGAGTCATCATCATCAGTGAGTTCATATGTCCATTGGTTTCTGGTTGCAAAGATGAAACACAAATTGCAAATGTCTTCCCTCTTCCTACTCACTTTCAAGTGAGGAAACTCTCGGGCCCATAACAAGTGGAATGTTTTCCAAGTCACAACATTGTTTGTTTGTACTCCTTCTCCCACCCACTTCTTCCTGATCCCCCCAGTGTGAGTTGTCGTGATTTTCCATCCCTGACGCTTGAAATACTCAAGGTACATTGCAGGTTTTGCATTTGACATTGGGAGGTAAATAGCCTTGTCATCATGATCACGGATGGTTGTCTCCCCAACAGCCTCTCGAACAATTCTTGTTGGAATTGGTTCACCTTCCTCCTCCTTCTCTTCCAGAAATCTTGGAAGAGCAGTAATGACAGGATCATCAGACGTGTGCTTGTGATTGCTTTCTTTACCTGCGCACTAGAGATACTGCTCCACTTCCTCTGTCCAAGCCCAAACAAAGCATGAAGTGCCTCAGAACAAATCCTTTGATTTGTGCTGAAGGTGATGTCTTCAAGTCTGGAGGTGTTGATTGGGAGGGCAAAGACATACTTACTGTTCTTACCACTCCTTTGGCATCATGCAGTGTGCACCCTGTCGATGATCACTTGGTTGCTATCGGCAAATCTCTTTCCCCCCCCAGTGTAGGAGGTACTTGCCGACGGCAGAACGGAGGTCTTTGTCTGCGAGGCATGCAAAACACCCATCTTTACAGGGAGGGACCTCAACAATGTCAAGTAGCCATTGATCAAGCACGGTGAGGATAGCATTATTGGTGACGAGTGCAGCTTTGTTTCATCATTTATTGATGAGAGAAAATGGATTTTGCGATGAGGCGGACATAATTTTCATGCTGTTTGATTGGTTGTGCTACATGACAAAGAGAGCTTGTGTCTCCTCAACAAACAACTGGATACTAATGGGTAAAAATATAAAAGTACGGGGCAAAAACATTTTGTTATCAACGTACATAAAGACGTAACTCTGATCGTGTCTGTTTTGTCAATGGTGAAATGACAAACGGTCGCAATCACTGACAAATGAATGGCAAAGAATGTCAGAACAGATGATCTGCACTTTGTCCATTTCCATGACAGGGTTTTGTGATTTTTGACAATTTTGGTCAATTTTTCGTCCGTTATTAAGTTCCCGCCTAAACTGCCCTGTACAGTTCTAATCATCCAGTCTTATTTATGTCAACTCAACAAGGCCTACCATATTGCAGGTAATACTGTGACAGTGCATAGGCCATGTTTTAGGCCAAAATCAAGGGGAAATGCAATTCCCAGGGAATTGTAAAAAATAAAAAAACGTCAGAATGCAATATCCAGGGGAAAGACTTTTGCCTGGATATTGCTATTTGGCCAAAACCCAATTCCTAGGGAATAGCCAAACTTTTAGGAGATCTGCAGAAATCAAATGTATGAACATTGTTTTCCTGTGATCAAGAAAGGATACTTATGTCTGGCACATTGTGGATCCAGATTGGCATTCATTTGTTATCATCCAATAGGGCAAACTTCATCACCATCATCAATTACAATTCACAGAGAATTGTAGTTGAAGGCATTCCAATTAATCCATTACAATTCTCTGAGAATTACTACTATCTTATTGAATCAGTACTTGTTGATTATTGAACAGAAAAATATGATAAAAATGCACCCAATCTAGGGCTAACCGCACAATTTAAAAATAATTATAAGGGTTCCCCACAAATTGCTTCTCACCTTTTTTGGCAGAATAGCAATATCCAGGGAATAGTCTTTTCCCTGCATATTGCATTCTGATGTTTTTTTTGTTCTCTGGGAATCAAATCTTCCCTGGATTCTGGCCTAATGCATCAACTCTTGAGATGATACCTCCCAGATACCTCGCTACCAGTAAACAGATTACAAGAACCACGACACCAATTGTAGAGAAGGTACATTTTGTCTTGATTATATTGGCACACGGTAATGTTTTTAAAATGGTGGAAAATTGTTGTTATCTTTACAACTTATCCTATTGCTAATTCATATTTAACTATATGTATGTCATCTTGGTGAAACTCAACTCCAAAGCCCTGCATCACAAAAGCTTGGTGGCCAAATTGCTTGGCACAATTGACCACCTGTCCCCAAAGGTAATGATGTCCTTTTGCATAGAGCACAATACTAACCATTCATAGATTGATAATGACAGTCATGAGTGAGAAGCCTTGTGGCAAACCCATTGCTTGATTTTCCATTGCTCAGCATTCTGTTGAATAATATTGATGATTCAGAAAATAAGACTCCACATGACCCCAGATATATTACAGACCAAATGATCAGAAAGCGTTAAAAAGGTAAAGTAACTATCAGGGGTTAGTCAGGAGTGAAGTTGAGCTCATTTGGGGTTACTGCCATTGCCTTGCTGATTTAGTCTCATTTTTGGAAGAGACGAAGGTAGGTCATAACAATTGATTGAATTTGTTATCAGAAGGGTTTTGGGGTGGTAGGTACATCTATGCAACAACAGACATGCCTACCATGTAATGGAGGTCAAGGTAATATGGTATGGTATGGTATGTGCAATTGATCAGTGAGATTTTGCCCACTGATCATATGAAGGCTTTGTGTTTTTGTCTTCTTTTGAAATCAATGTGACAATGTGATCTTATTTCATAATTTTAGATTCCAATCAAAAAATCTTGGACTAACTAATATGCTGTAAAATATTCCTTACAGCAAGATAAAGTCTACATACAATGATTGGTATTACCCACCACAAAACTTGTAGGACTACAAACTCACAAAGCCATGATTGTCAGAATCAAAAGTTGGCTACCCCAAACACTACTCTAACATCTTGAAGAGTGTAACATCAACTCACTATCAGAATATGGACTGTTACAGCACTTTGTCCAAACAGCTTTGAGGGTCCTTGAAGTCAACTTTTTATAGTCAAAGGCATGTTGAAGGCCTCAAAAATAATATTGTCACATGGTAAGCATTACTCATGACTTCAACTCGAAGGAGGGACCAGCGTACATTGTCTACATGGTTTATTGTTCCTAGTAGAGCCAAAATTATTTGTTGGGAGCTTTGTCTACACATTTTTTTGTCCCAAATATAGGCAAAATTATGTGTTGGTAGGAATTCCCTTTGGTCTGCTGCACAACAGGATTTCAAGGAGTAATCTCAATGGGCCTCATATCACCAAAAATAATGTTTACCCAGCAAGGCCTCTTGCAGCTAATCCTGGGACAGTGCCTCACCCTAGGACTCATGAGATAATACCCACCAGATACATCGCTACCAAAAATCAGGATTACAAAAACCTGAAATATAGAAAAGATACATTTTGTCTTGCTTGTATTTGCTGCAAATAAGTATTTTTGAAGTGGTGGAAAATTGTTGTTATCTTTACAACTTATCCTATAATTTACCTCGGGGTATCCATATTGTTGTACCCTTTCCTCCCTTTTGACTTCCTCATTCATCAATGCTGTCCATCTCTCCACCATGTGTGTGAGTTTTGTGTTGATTTCTGACTACATCAGTTATAGCGCTTCTGCTTCAAAAAGATACTATTTGCCAGTTCTCCCAGAATATCCATTTACCCCCATTTGATATAATGTGAGTGTATGTGTTCTATACTTTGTTTGTGTCAATGGGGCCTGTATTTTGAAAGGCATTGCCTATAACAGAGCACACTGTCTATCAAATATCCCCATACGATAATGCAATATGACCGGAACAACAAGGCAACCTCTTTGTTGATGATGATCCAGCTGTCAACAAACAGACAGCAAGCCACCTATAGACATGCAGGAAAGCATCTTTATATAGGCGCTGAATGTCTAGAGATGGGCTTTTTCTCTGTTTGCAAGTAGGGCAATCATTTCAACAGACAGGCTGTGCCTATCAATAGATGGTTCACTGCCTTTATAAAAGATATTACCTTGGCACTGTAAGATATGTTATATCATCCATGACATCAAAGAGTTACTCCGTTGCAAGTTTTCAACACAATTGGGCAGTGTTTGCACATTCCTACACTGTTTCACTCACTTCAATTGACACAAGCACACTAAAAAGTTTGATGGCAATGTTGTTATGCTAGGGGACATCTTTTTTATAAGGATGATGTCGCTGACACAGTCATTGTTCTGTATAAGAGAAATAATGAGATGTTATTGATGTTGCTGCTGTGATAGGATACTACATTGTGTGCATGGCACTTGGCATTGAGACTTAATTGCTACCCAACCCAAGGAGAGGCTCAAGAGAGACATTGACACCTCTCTGCAAAGTACCATGTCTGGGAAAACTACATAGCCCTTCTCCTGTCTTGAGGATGATGTGTTTGAATTGAGTTGAAAAAATGCCTCTTTTTTGCACTCCCTATTGGTGTGTTGACTTCTGGGACACAAACATCAAATAACATGTTGGTGATCAAGATCGCAAATTGAGGAACCAGCTTGCGTGAACCTATGACATGAAGCATGACATGAAAAATTATGTATGTTGTCATCACACAAGTCTTGTACATGTTCTTCTCTTTGCCAAAAGCCATGAGATGAAAAAAATTCTGCCCAATCAACTGTGCAAAGCAAGCAGATATGCATACAACCCAAAGTGCCACAACTATAGTATTGAAAGCAAAAATATTAAGGTTGATGATGGATGATGATGTCCAATACATGTTCATAACATGCAATCTAAATGAAAGGGCGCAATCCTCTCTATTCTTTTGAACAGCATTCTGCACCAACCCCTGTTTTTGCCAAGTTCACTTTTGAAAATTCTTCAATCATATTTTTGGCAAATGTGAATAAAATCTCTTCATCTGATACAGTAAGAAAAATGAGACGCAAACAGGTAACTAGAATGCGGACATTTTTAGTAAAAGAAATATGCTTGGGAGTATACCAGAAAGTAGTAACCATCCGTTGCACCAAAGAATTGCACCCAGTAGAGGGATTTCAATGGGTGCTGTGCAGTGAGATATACCACTTCTGTCCTCCAATGCCACTTGTCAGATATCAAATTCTCCCCTCCCCTGATTGTTGAGATTGCACTGCTGAAGTAAGATAGGAGAGGCATCTTGGAAAGTGGAATGTTCCATGCACATGTCTTCATATCTCAGGCTCCATGTCTATAGTACTATCAAACAAAAATCATGCACATCCCATTATGCAAAATTGAAGCCAGTCAAATTATTCAAAACATTAAAAGACAAATGGAATAAGTGATGAGTCCAGGGCAATGAATTCCTGGTGTTCTCCAAAACATGGCACACTAGTTCTGCTAAGGGTTGTCAGCGATGAGGTTTTGGAGTAGTTCAAAGTATTAAGGTCAAGAAGATATTTTATTATTTACAGTTAAGTTGGTGTAAAATTCACCGTAGACACATCTTGTACCTTAGGCAGCCTTGCAAGCAGTTATATCCCACCACATCCTCTCTGAACAGCACTGGCTCTGTGTGGCATAAGTGAGATCCCAGCTGTTTGCCAAACCTCCACATGGAGCTGCTCCCTCACAATCTTGGACACATTTGTTGGAGCTCCAACTCATGTACCATGTAGAAGTTCCAGAGGAAGCGACGGCAGCAGAAGCATTTCCTTGGCATCCAGCCAGGTTGTAGGAGTAGTTCTTCTTGCAGCAAGAGTCAAGGGTGCTGTGCATCCACTGGGTGGGGTTGGCAGCCATGTAATCAGGTTCGTTGCCGTCATTGAGGCAGCCTTCATTAGCTCCAGTCCAGTCAGGATAGTACAAACCAGAACCCGGAGAAGGAGCGGGGGCATTTCCTCCATTCATGCACTCACTCATCTTCCAACCATAGTTCTTGGTGCAGCAGGAAGAAAGAGTGTCGTGCAGCCACATGGTGGGATTCTGGGCCATGTAGGTTGGGGCAGCGCCATCGTTCTTGCAAGTATCGTCACCCAGCCAGTCGGGGTAATACTTACTACCACTAGATGTGGAACTCGACCCGATGCAGTCCACCAAATTCCACGAATAATGTTCCTTGCAACAATCGGCCTTGGTGCTGAAGAGGTACTGAACATTGTTCTGAGTCATATAGAGTGGTTCATTACCATCACGGACACACCCAGTGTTCGTTCCTTCCCAATCGGGATACCATAAGCGCGGGCACAAGTGTCGTCCAGCTTACCCATGCAACTATCGTAGTTCCATGCAAAATGAGTGGAGCAGCACTTGTCGAGAGTGGAATGCATGTAGACCCCGGGGTTGGAGGCCATGTAGGCGGGTTCGTTTCCGTCGTTCAAGCAACCCTGGTTGAAGCCTTCGGCGGACCAGTCGGGGTAGAAAAGGTGAACAGACGGGGCGGGAGTAGGGGACTGAGAGGGCTGTGAAGTTTGGTTAACAACGAATTCGTTAGTTGGTTAGTACTACGAACAGATCCACAGACTTCAAAGTAAGTAACAAGTAAAAACTCACAGTACAACTTGGCATGCTGGAGGGCTCAGACGAGGGCTGCGCGCTTGGCGATTCAGACGGCTGGGACGATGGTTGCTGGCTTGGTTCAGACGAGGGCTGGCGACTGGGCTTGGAAGAAGGCTCGCTGCTTGGTTGGCTGCTTGGTTCAGACGATGGTTGGCGGCTGGGCTTGAAGACGGCTCGCTGCTTGGCTGAGATGACGGTTGGCTGCTTGGCGAGGCCGAAGGCTTTCTGCTTGGGCTAGTAGTCGGGCTTTTGGATGGACTCGTGGTTGGGCTAGTAGAAGGACTTTTCGATGGCGACGTGGTTGGACTGTGACTTGGAGCTTTGCTAGGTGAGGTGGTGGGAGATGGGGTTGTCTGACCAGCAACTCCACTAGCGAGGAAGACCGCAGCGAAGATAGAGCATTTGAAATACATCATGTTGGATTGCGTTTGTTTACAGGCGTTGGATAGGTTTTGTGAAGATTAGAATGCTTGCGCGGTCGAAGAGTACTTTGCGTCCACGAACGATGCGATGGATTATATTTTATGAGCCAACAATCCAGGATGCTGAAAATAATGCTTGGCTCCCTCTAGAGAGAGAGTATTGACGAGAATTGTCTGAGATTTTTTGTTCAATATTTTGAAGTGGTATCGTGTAGGTTGTCTGCCATCCGAGAGCAAGCTATGGTACCGCACCCGTGAATGTCAGGGCTGAAGCGAGTTAAAAAGTGATGTGTCGTGATTTGTCAAGACGGTACGACATCACTCGAACGTCTTGAAGAGTGTATCATCAAGTCACTTTTAAAGATGGGATGTTACAATACAATACCAACTACTCAGTCGAAACAGCTGTGGGGGCCACTGAACTGAACTTTGAGAGTCGAAGGGCTGTTGAACGCAATAATAAAATTGTCACATGGTAAGCGTTACTCGTGACTTCAACTCGAGAGAGGGACCGGCCTACATTTTTGTCTATACATGTTTTTCTGTCCCGAGTAGGGCCAGAATTATTTGTTGGGTACGAAATCCCTGTGGTCCGTTCCACAAAAGGATTTCAAAAAATGTTGATGGGCCTTGTCACAGAAAATTATCACTAATGTCCACTCAGCAAGGCCTCTTGCAGCTAATCCTGTGACAGTGCCTTGTCCAAACTCTTAAGATGATACCTCCCAGCTACCTCCCTACCAGTAAAAGCATTACAAGAACTACAACCACTGCAACAACATCAACTTCCCTAAAAAAACTGTCAAATAAATGAATAAAATTAAAAATTCCAGGTAATCCTGCTCATGCGTTTTGTGGTAGCGACTTGTGGTAGACATACTAGACATTACCACAAAGCTCTACCAAAAAATTTGTTGTAATTGTTGAGGTAGAGAATATGGTAGGAATTGTGGTAATTCAATCGGACTTGCCTTGTGGAGTTCTACGACGTTTAGGTATGTTTACCACAAATCGTTTTGTGGTACGATTTCTGGTACACTTTCTGGAATGTCATTTAGTTTTGAGGAAATGACCACAAATACGTACAATAGTACGAAATCCCTGTGGTCCGCTGCACAAAAGGACTTCAAAAAATGTTGATGGGCCTTTTCACAGAAAATTAATTGTCACAGAAAATTAATCCGGAAAAATCTTAGTTGTATTGGAGACTGAGCCATTCTCCTTCTCCTTCTCCTTCTTCAGTGAGACAGTTTTTTCACTTTTTGCCAAAACAGGTACTTACACGACAAGTTCAATTGAAGTTACCTGTAAAAACATATTTTTTCGGGTTGGCGTACATGGGTAGTCATCATGTTTTGATGTCTGTTTACCTTCAAAATTATATCTTACTTTCAAACTGGGCGCGATCGCAAGCGAGGCGCACGTGAAATGCAAGAGGAGCTCGCGCCCATTTGCAACTACTATTTCATTAAGGGTAGACAAGCTACTTTTTTAAAAAACTAGTATGTCTTCCTCAATCTCAATGAATTGCATTCTCTCTAGCTTGCTATAAAAAATCTTGCATCGGGTGCTGGTAACGTCCACTCTGCTAGGCCTATCATATTGCAGCTAATGCTGTGACAGTGCGTAGGCCATGTTTTGGCCAAAATCCAGGGAAAATTCTATTCCCAGGGAATTGTAAAAACCAAAAAATGTCAGAATGCAATATCCAGGGAAAAAGACTTTTGCCTGGATATTACTATTTGGCCAAAAAGCAATTCCTAGGGAATAGCCAAACTTTTGCAAGATCTGCAGAAATCAAATGTATCTACATTATTTTCCTGTGGTCAAGAAAGGATACTTATATGCTCTGGCACATTGTGCATCCAGATTGGCATTCATTTGTTATCATCCAATAGGGCAAACTTCATTACAATCATCAATTACAATTCACAGAGAATTGTAGTTGAAGTAGGGGGGCGCGTGCTAAACCTTTACACAGACATACTTACTTTACTTTGAAAAGTTTTTTCTGTTTTACTCCTACTTTTTATGTAGCCATCTCAGAGCCCCTTACCCATCACTATCCTCAGTCAACAATTGTCGAATTCCCCATCATTGCATTGGTTAATATGATGAAATCTGGCCATTCGTTTCCTAAATTGCAATCCATGACATCGTTGCTATGAAAGTTTACGCAATGCTATGGCATGGGGGCAACATTAGGAAATGCTGTTACATTGGCCGAGTTACAAAATCTTGCTTCACGCTGAAAAAACATGAAATAGAGCGCACACTTTTATGTCATTGACCATGGTGATCCGCCCAATCTGACCACGATTTTGGTCAGAACTCATTGTGTACTGGTCAAACATCAATGGTACTACCTCCATCCTCTTCCTTACTCCACAGAGACATGCACTATTATTGCGACGCTCTGATACCATTGAATTTCCAGGCAAACACCCCATATCAACACAGGGGACGTGCCCGCCACATCGTCCAAATTCTCCATTTCTGATGACCATACCAGAGCCATCCTTTGTCAAATTTCACCCCCTCCCTGCCACAAAATTACCCGCCAGCTACACCCAATTAGTGAGAGACAGTGAAACAGGGGGATGATGTGTTAGTGTGTTTTATTTTCATGAAAACTGCAATGATGATGTTATTGCACTAACATTTGTGCTCAATATTTGATTCATCAATTAGGAATCATGGGGAAAGCAAACAAAAACGATGAGATTTTTCATATTTTGTTTTGTGTTATCAAAAAATGATGTGCTGGCTTGTATCTTGATGGGACTGTGCATCATGATTGGGACTGTGCATTGGCTTGTTGCTTTTCCTGGTCACAACACAGCACAAATCAGAAGGTCATTGTCGGAAAATTGCTTGCCCCATAGCTTCCAACATTTGATTCCAGTCCCTCCCAACAATCATGTCATAGACCCACGAAACAACAATCCACCTAAGAAGCAGGGTTAGATGAGCGGAGTCTGAGTGTGCCCACCCTGCTCCACATTATTAAGATCTTCATTCATCAACACGGCCTCAGCAACAGTGGAGGGCTAGTTTTTGGAAAACCATCAACTTAAAACACTCAACAATCAATTGATATAATGGACATGCTAGATTGGGATGCAATTCGGTTTACTGTTCTAGAACAAACAGCAACCACATTTATAAATTGATTTTTGATTTTTAATGAAATGAAAGTTTAACTCGCATTTTAATTGGCGTTGAGGGTTAATTTCTCTAGAGCACACAGCAGCTGCATCTAACTGAATTGAATTAAAATAGAACTTTAACTCACCTCATGATTTCCATTGTGTTCATCCCCCCATTATTAGTAAAGACACGGGAACTTTAAAAGCTACATCTAGTAAAATACTAGAAAAATCTTTTAAAAACCTGAATTTTACCCGTCTTTGGCCACTTAGTAAACCTATTCAGGGACCTATGGGTCCTTTCCATCCCCAACAACAACTATCACTACTATGCCCTAACAATTTGACTTGAGATCCAAAAATAGTTACCAATCTGTCAAAAAATCTTCATAACATCCTTTGATGCCACTGATGATAGCCAAACCTTGCCTGGGACCATTCAACAAGAAGTGTTAGTTGTCTATGAATTGCTTGAAATTGCAAACAAAATTGCCATAGTCCATATGGCAATAAATGACAATGTTTCAGTGTTGTTAACCTAACCAAACTTTTAAGGCAACATAGTTAGACATATATAAGTAATATTTGAAGACTAGATCATGTCTAAGATTGCTTTGATGTCAAAATGTGGACCAAGCTCTACTCGGCTAGTAATTCTCACAGACAAAGGAAAATTTTGCTGCTAATAGAAGAAATAAGTGTCCTTGTGATCATTTTTTTCTTCAAACTTGGCGTACATTCTAATAAGACCCATATCTACTTGTAAGTTTGACAAGGATTGGAGGGATTAAAATCTTGGGTAGTTGAGCACTTGCCCCACTAGTTGAAGGCATTCCAATTAATCCATTACAATTCTCTGGAAATTACTACTACCCCATTGAATTAGTACTTGTTGATTATTGAACAGATAAACATGTGCCCAATCTAGGGCTAACCGCACAATTTAAAAATAGTTATGAGGGCTCCCCACAAATTGCTTCTCACCTTTTTGGCCAAATAGCAATATCCAAGGATTTGTCTTTTCCCTGGATATAGCATTCTGATGTTTTTTTGTTCTCTGGGAATTGCATCTTCCCTGGATTCTGGCCTAACACATCAGCTCTTGAGATGATACCTCTCAGATACGCCGCTGCCAGTGAACAGGATTACAAGAACCACGACACCAATTGTAGAGAAGGTACATTTTGTCTTGATTATATTGGCACACGGTAATGTTTTTAAAGTGGTGGAAAATTGTTGTTATCTTTACAACTTATCCTATTGCTAATTCATATTTAACGATATGTATGTCATCTTGGTGAAACTCAACTCCAAAGCCCTGCATCACAAAAGCTTGGTGGCCGACTTGCTGGACACAATTGACCACATGTCCCCAAAGGTAATGATGCCCTTTTGCATAGAGCACAATACTAACCACTTCGTAGATTGATAATGACAGTCATGAGTGAGAAGCCTTGTGGCAAACCCATTGCCTGATTTTCCATTGCTCAGCATTCTGTTGAATACAAATATTGATGATTCAGGAAATAAGACTCCACATGACCCCAGATATATTACAGACCAAATGATCAAAAATTGTTAAAAAGGTAAATGAACTATCAGGGGTTAGTCAGGAGTGAAGTTGAGCTCATTTGGGGTTACTGCCATTGCCTTGCAGATTTAGTCTCATTTTTGGGAGAGATGAAGGTAGGTCATAACAACTGATTGAATTTGTTATCAGAAGGGTTTTGGGGTGGTAGTGACATTTATGCCACAACAGATATACCTACCATGTAATAGAGGTCAACGTAATATGGTACTGTATGGTTGTGCAATTGATCAGTGAGATTTTTCTCACTGATCATATTAAGGCTTTGTGTTTTTCTTAGTTGCAATTTACCCTTTACCCGGTAAAAAAAATTGGTAGGGGAAATGGTAATAATGCAAATTACCTGGTAAGGTATATTACCCTGGAAAACACGTTCGGTAAACTTTCCCAATGTTACCCAAGGGGTACATGGGGGAACTTGTTTTCCCGAGTAAATGGGTAAAATAGAAAATCACCCAAACGGTGGCACTTGTATAGTGCCAGTAGCCATCCTGAGCTCACAAAAACTCTTTTACAAAATACATTAATCTAAACATGCTGACCCACAAACAAACACTTTAACTTATTAAACTAGTCTTCATGTTCTTCATCTTCTACTTCCTCTTCACCCTCTACTTCGTTGTCTCCCTCTTTCACCATCCTCACATTCAGATCTTCTGGCTGCATTGTGTTCTTGATAAGCTCAATCAATACCTCATCAGTAATGGCCAAAGGCTCCAACTTATCATCATCATCTCCATCACCTACATAATATGGTGGCTCAGCCATTGCATGCCACCCTTCCCTCCTTATCCACTTCAACTTAGTAGAGGACACTCTCATACGAACAATTGGATCCACATCAATATCATCAAGCACCATCCCGGCATATTTTTTAAGCAGTCTTGTCCTCATCACTGCCCCATTATCCATCACATTCTCCCTATCCTCTATCCAACCCTTGAAGAGTCTTCGTGGACCCACCGGCTTCTTTAGCTGCTCCACATCAACACCCCACTTAAGAAGCCCGAATTCAAACTGTTCATCCTCATCTCCCCAACAGGCATCTTTACTCAAGCAATCAGACTTTTCATGCTCTGCTCTCTTGATCCGGGCTCAATGAATGTTTGATGCTGTGTACAGTGTGCATTGCTTGAGATTGTCAGAACTCAGGTGTGAACGCTTGCCTGTCTTGATCATCTTTGTGTCTGCCCATCCTCGTTCCGCCCCTCCACTCCCAGTGAGTCACTTGACAGGCAATGCAGCCAAAGACTGGAGCGTGATGGCGGGAATACTTGTCATGCCATTTGGCAGAGTTTCCTGCAATACAATCAGGTGAGTTGAACCACGTCTGCCGATTAAACATGCCGGTACTGAAATGAGAATTGGGATGACATGTGAGTTTGCGAACCAAAGATAATGTAGAAATAATTTTGCACTGATTCACTGGTTTTGGAAATGCTTCAATTCGTCCCAGAATTGATCTGTTTTTATGTCGATAGTGCCATCAATACTCCCGTCGACATCATGACAGAGAAGCCTTCGAACACAATTCTCAATCTCGATGTGAACAGCCCCACTCCCTTTGATCCTCCTCTTAGCATCCTGTACAATGTCAGGACGGACAGAACAAACGTAAGCAGTGTAAGCAAAGTCATGCAGAATTTTTGGTGTCCTTTTGGCAATTGCATCCATAATGGGTTGAAATATACCCTTTGTCTGTTCAGAAATGAGAGTACCCCACTCATCATCCACCATGTAAACATCTTGCTCTTCTTTCTCTAACGTGAAGTCAGCCTCACCATCATTCGACTCATCACTGCGCTCCTCAGCATCATCATCATCTTCGTAGCTTGCATTGGCTTCCACTTCTTTCGTGATTTCGTAGGAGGAAGGAAAGATGTCTTCACGGCACAAGTCATCCCGACTCTTGACGAGGTGCTCTAAGGTCAAATTTAAGTAGAAGCACACTTTATCCATGTTGGGCTTGATTGAATCGGCCATCCTGACCTAAGCCAGAAAGTATTTAAAAAATCTTGATGTAGACTTTGCTGACTTTGTTTTTATGAGCTTAACACTACTGTACAAGTGATGAATGAGATACTAGATATCTCATGCATAAAAACGCAAATGATCATGGGAGAGATTGGCAGTGATCTGTGGCAGTTCCATGACTGGCCCATATTCAACTGCCCAAAGGAACTGTCCCATGGGAAGGTTCCTGAGAAGGAAATCCTCCATTGGATATTCAACCTAAGAAAACACCTACAAAGTGTATGGTGGAGTTGTAGGAATGAAAATCCTATTTGGATATGATTTTTGAGAAACTCATATCTTATGACTTTTGAGTCCTTCCTCTGTATCAAACAATGTGAAGGAGACTTATGGAGTTCCACCTGGAATCTCCAGATTCTTTGCCTATGTCACTCGCCCCCACAAATGGAGGGTCAGGTGAGGTGTGAAAAAAACCTTTTCTTTTGGAAAGGAAAAATGGGAGGCCTTTTTGTGAGCGGAAAACACTTGTGTTGTGTACCAATTTGTACTGGTGAGACAAGACTTTCCTGGCTGAGTAGTGACTATGAACCATTATTTCAAGCGTAAGTGTTAGTGGAGAGAGGAGTAAGAGTGATGCACTGACATTTTCTTTATTTTAAGTGTCTGTAGTGTCAAAGTATGGTGTTACTCTCCTAATGTTTAATCTTTCTGATTTTGTTCCACGGTGAACCCTGATAGTACCATTCGTATGGACTGTCGATATAGTCCAAGGATCTTTATGGTATTTGCTTTCTGATTTGCGGAGGATACCTTCTTTGCGAAGAAGTACTCTATCACCAATTTTATAATCCCAATCGACGCGAGACTTGTTTTCACGTTCGGTGTTGCGATCGGTTTGGCGTTGCCTATGGTCTCCAATTTTGTTCCAGTCAGCTAAGAAGGGAATGTCAAACAGCATGTCCCTGCCAAATATTGCTGCACCTGGAGAGGCTTTGAGTACCGTGTGGTATGTGGAGCGAACGGCCCATGCAGCATCTGTGAGGAAGTCTGCTATGTCACTAGGAGCCACTGTATTGGCCATGTCTAATTCAGCGGTACGGAGCATTGTCATGATTTCTTGATGCATCCGTTCTAGTATTGCGTTTGCTTGGGGTTCTTGATGCTGGTTGGCTTATGCTTGATACCGTATGAATCACATAGGGTTTCAAATTGAGCTTGAACTCGCTTCCATTGTCGTAAATGATTACTTGACAACGTGGGTAATGGCTAAACCAGATCTTGTTTACTAAAGAGCCAACTTGTGCTGATGATTTATCAAAGTATGCTTCATTAGGTTTATTATGTGTGTTAGTACCCTTGAGGCCCTTTTTACCCTTGGGAGTAACAGAATTGAATTCAGTTACCGGTAGTTCCACAATTTCGAACCAACCGGTAGCTGGATCTATCATTGTGACACACATACAGTCAATTTCAGTGCCGTCTTTGCCCTTGAGAGTGTATGGTCCAATTAGGTCCACACATAGTACCTCCCAGGGGTTTGATACAACCAATTTTGTAGGCAATTTACCGTACTGATGTTGGCGTCGTTTGTTGACTTGGCATTTATGACAATTTTTGACAAAGGTGCGGACAGAATGTCGCAAACCCATAGTGTAATAACACCAGCATTTGGTGAAAGTCATCCAGTTTTCCTTGACGTCTTTTGTTGGACCAAAGTCAAGGCGTGAAATTGCATCCGCAACTGTGTTGTGGATTCCTTTGATGTACACGATTTCAGGACAATATTCTTCTAGCAATAAATGCCAACAGTAAACCCTGTCACAGGTCAAACCAAGTGCATCTTGCATGAGGTTTTTGTGGTCTGTGTAGACTACAATTGGCTGGCCCCACAGCATTCCTTTGAATTCTTTGAGTGTTTCAACAATGGCTAGAAGTTCGATTTCGGTTACGCTGTTTATTTGCTGACAGACAGAGAGTTTTCTGCTGAAAAATGCAATTGGCCGATTGTTCTGAGTAATGACGGCTCCAAGTTGTCTCTTGGATCCATCAGTATAGATCTCAAACCCTTTTGAGTAATCAGGGTAGGTCAAGGACACATCTTTGGCGATGGTGGCCTTTACATCATCGAATGCTTTTTGATGCTCCTCAGTCCATTTCCAAGGTTTCTTTTTAACCTTGAGAAGTTTGGATTGTTTGGTATGACCACACTTGCCTACTAGGCGTGTGAGTGGGGCGAGCATTTCGCTGCACTGTGCCCAAAGATCTCGATAGTATTGGACCATGCCAAGAAATCTACGGAGGTCTTTGACATTTTTGGGCGGTGTCAGTGCAAGTATCGACTGTACCTTCTTGGGTTGTGGTTTTATTCCCCCTCATGAGAGGCCCTCTCATGAGAGGATGTACCCAAGATATTCTGTTTCAATGGCACAGAAGTTTGATTTGCGAGCATTTACTTTGAGGTTCGCATCTTGCAGTCTGGAGAGGACCAATTCCAATTTAGCCAGGTGGTCTTCCAGGGCTCCCTTGGTGATACATAGTAGATCATCAATGTTAGCTCTTACGAACTCAAGGGTGGCCATTAGTTCCGTCATTTTTGATTGAAAAATGTCCGGAGAACCAGCAATTCTCATTGGTAACCTGAGGTAAGAGTACTTACCCCATGGAAATATAATGGTGCAGATCTTGGATGCATCTGGATCCAACCTAATGGTGTAGTAGCCCATGTTTAAATCAAGGGCTGTGGCAAAAGTGAAACCTTCTAATTCTTGCATGACTGTACTAATTTTAGGTAACGGGAATGGTTTTCTAACTATCCTTTTGTTTACTTATCTAAAATCACTTAGAAAACGCACAGTCTTATCTTTTTTTGGTACTATGAACGATGGTGAAGCCCATTCAGATGCGGGCTGCCACTGTAGTACCCCTAGGTCACATAGTCTTTTGTGCTCTTTGATGAGAGTCTCTTTTACTGAATGTGGCACTGGGTAGGCTCTGCCATGGTACGGTTTTGCACCTTCCTTCAGTTCGAAGGAGACAGGCTCAGTATTCCAATCACCTAGTGTACCATCAAAGAGGTCCTCGTATTTACGGAGGAGCTCCAACAACTTATTTTGATCTTGTAGACTAAGGTGAGGACAATTGTTGTCAACAACTGATTGGAGGTCTGCTTTTTCATATTTTGCATCTAAGATGTGAACTGCATGCTGAGTGGCTTCCTCAGTACTACGTGGTTCATGAATCATGCTGTGGTTAACTGACCAAGCTTTTTCAATCTTAGAGCTAGTTGACAGACTGTTGATGTCTCTCATCGGCAAGATGATCTCATCAATGGTAATATCCTTTGTTCGAAAATCTAGAACAATTCCAAGCTCTCTTAGTGTTTTAACAACTAATATGAGGTCAAACGCTGGCTTAGCCATCTTTTTACCATCATACTCCACAACATCAGGTTTAACTGTGTATTCCTTGCTGTTGGAGTACTCTAGGAATTTTAGAGTGACTTTGCCTCTTCCTTTGGTTTGGAAGCACCCATTTGACGTGTGCCAAGACTTTGACACCTGCCTAGTCAAGTAGGGAAAACGCTTGGTGGTTCCTTTTTCATGGAACATGAGGTCACCATCGGAACCAGTGTCCAATAGTACTCTCAAGAAGTTGTTTTTGCAACTCCTGGACAAGTGTTTGAGTTTTGTCGAGGACTGACTTCCAGTCGCTAATTTTTGTACAGCTAGTACTGCTGTTACTGAGTCCATTGATTTTTGTGGGTTAGATGGCTCAATTGACTTTGATTTATGTAGGGTGTCCCTCACTGAGTTGGGATCTACATCAAAGTTAGTGGACAAGTTCGAGGTGTCTTTGAGATTTTTCAAAGTTACGTCCTCTGAGGGACTCGAATAATCCGGAATTAAAATTTTGTCATTTAATTCTAATTTTTGCTTACTGGTAGTTTTTATCGGACCAGGGGTAGTGTAATTGGCTAACTCGTGGCTAGTTTTAATTTTCTTACAACTATTTTCATTTTCCCCGGTACTACCCGACCCAACACTTCAGGATGAGTCGGAATCGCTGTCACTTTCTTCGCGACGGCGACGTTTCTTGCCTTTTTTGTTGGCTTTCTTGAGAGACTTCTCAAGTTTCTCCATGCAAGCCAAGACCTGGGCGTAGGACTTCTTGGGGCGACTGTCTTCGCAGGACTTTAGTGCAGCTTGCCCGAAACTACCTCACGGAGGAGTTCCGTCTTTGTTGTAACGGCGACACTCCGCGGTGTTTTGCGTGGTGTGTGCGCCCCCATGCTTTTTGCATAACACGCAGTTCTTGTCTACGCACGTATACTCCGTGCATGCTTGCTTGGGCTTCTTGGGAATTCGTGCGCCTAGCGCAAACTGCTTGGAGGGCTGTTCAGCTCCTTGGGCCTTTGCAGGCTTAGAAGACGACTGCCTCTCATCCACTGGGTGCACCACCTCAATTCGCTCAAGAATGAGCAATAGAGGCTTAACCCCTTCGGGATAGCACTTCTCAAGCAAGTGGTACTGGTCCTGCCACTTCAACGGACACATGCGCAAGATATGGCATGCGAGCTCCGCGTCAGTGAAGGAGCAGACCTGTTGGGTCATCGTACTTGCGCTCGGGCTGTAGTACAAACACGGGAGGTCTTCCACGTAATTGTTCAGCTGCATCACGCGCTGCACAAACTGACGCACCCGAACCTTGTTGGGCTTCTTGAGGCAATTTGAAATATAGAATTTCAAATTTTCGCCAAGCGCCATGTGCGAAACATGATTGGAGGTGGAGTAACTGGCACCTCCTGAATGACCCGGAGGTCTTGCCCGGTGACTTCTTCCTTTCCACTCCGAAGATGTCGTGAAAGGGACTTGACTCTGTCTGCTCCTTGACAATTAAGTCCCAGGGCTGACATGCCTCCTCAGTGAGAAGGTTGGCATAGAGTTGAAAAACTTCTAGGGCCGAGTCGGTCATTTTTGTCCTTAAGGCAAGCATGTCGGCCTTTAGGGAGAGTGACTCTGTGGTCTTTTTCTCTTTCTCAGTCTTGCTGAGGGGGTCATCGGCAAGTTCGTGTAGAACAGCCTTCCAATCACCTTTTGTCGACTCATATGCCTTTTCGGCATCATCGCAGGCGGGAATTAGACCCATTTTCTTGGCGGTACTATACGCCTTGGTCACGTGCAGTACAAACTGCTCCTTGGTACCGTGTCCGGACCAAACCATGACTCGGGTTTCTGACCAATTCGCGAGGGTGCACTTGAGGGTCTCAGGCTTGATGTCCAAAGCTTCTTGGACTGGGTCCCGATCCGGCACATAACGGATAGGGGCTTTCTCCCCACCTCTTCCGCGCTCGCACTCTTGGTTCTTAAGCCCAATAGGGGCCATCTTCTCAGCAGACATTCTTGAGAGGGCTGCTCCAAGACTTGTTCCAAGGAAAAGGGTCTTGTAGGAGCTTCGTGGCGGTTCGCACTCGAAGGAGACACGATTGGCACGAATCTTGTTGGCGGCGGGATCACGTAGCGCAGACGTGGTGCTACTATTTACCGGTGCACGAAAGACGGTGGCTAAACAGGCGAACTCGTGGATGCTGAACGCTGGACTGGCGGAGGACAGACGCGACGGTGTTGAACGGACGGTGGTCGGCTTGACGGTGACGGACGGTCGAAGGACAGTGCGGCGATGGACAGACGGTCCAAAAAAAATTCGCTCGAGTAGGTTATCAATTGATAGAGACCTAAGCCAGAAAGTATTTAAAAAATCTTGTTGTAGACTTTGCTGACTTTGTTTTGTTATGAGCTTAATACTACTGTACAACTGATGATTGAGATGCTAGTTATCTCATGCATAAAAAAACACAAATGATCATGGGAGAGATTGGCAGTGATTTGTGGCAGTTCCATGACTGGCTGATATTCAACTGCCCAAAGGAACTGTCCCATGGGAAGGTTCCTGAGAAGGAAATCCTCCATTGGATATTCAACCTAAGAAAACACCTACAATGTGTATGGTGGAGTTCTAGGAATGAAAATCCTATTTGGATATGATTTTTGAGAAACTCATATCTTATGACTTTTGAGTCCTTCCTCTGTATCAAACAATGTGAAGGAGACTTATGGAGTTCCAGCTGGAAGCTGCAGATTCTTGGCCTATGTCACATCCTAAGTAACTTGAGAAGAGGATAAAGTGCACGTAAGAGAATGAATATGCATTTCCCAAACATGTCATCCTTCACATCCTCTGCTGCACAATTTATGAAGGGCTTCTGTCTCTTGAGGTCCTTCCAAGCCACAGAGTGAACAGTTGCTTCCAAGGCGCCGCGACAGCGAAGGGAACGATGCATGGAGTAAAAGAAACTTGCAAATCTTGTCTCTGTGGTTCGCAGTAATCCTACTGCTTGACCTTTGTTAAATTGCTTTGAGTGACCAATGAAGAAGGCGCAGGGTTTAGGTTGGATCCAGACCCAAAGCACCGATATAATCTCTTCACCTGTAGTGTCAACAACTGGACAAAGTGGTGAGTACACTGGGCAAATGATAAGTCAGCACACAACACACTTACTCTCACTACCTCAATCTTTGCGATATCTTCAAAGACAAGGGACAAGACATGCTCCAGCCCATGTACTACCGTTATTCTTGGATACACCGCCTGCATGATGCGTCCCGCCAACTGAAAATTTGACCCACCGTCAAAGAACACAATGTCAGTCCTATCCTTCAATGCATCCAACTTCTCCAGTAGTGGAAGGAACAAGCTTGAAATAAATGTACCATCTTTCTTTTGGCCCTCCAATAATCTGCTGGTACAGTCAACCATGTTAACAAGCATTGCAGGCACATGAAATGACAATGCAAACAAATTGACGAGTGGGCACTTGTGTATTGTGGCTGCATCGCCAAAAATAGCTACACCGAAGACATCTGCATCAACCAACAGCTCGGAAAATCCATTTTGGAGTTCTACCTTGTAAGACAGGTCGAGCATGTCTCCGGCAAGAGTCATTCTCTTTGGTGCCTTGTATCCCATTGGCGCAAACCTTGCAATATCAAGCACACGCTGGAAATGTGGACACTCTCCAAATGACAATGGGAGAGCCTTGCAATACACCATGTTTGCAATGGCAGCGTCAAGGTCGGCACTATTAGAGGCTGCAATAGCGGTATTTGACAAGGCGGATACTACATCAAGTTGGCGCTGAACTCGACCGGCCAAAGCAGGAGTAGTCAGTTCACTCGATGCCACACTGAGGGATGTATTCATGGAAGCAAATCCGGCGCTTGGCTTGGCCTTCTTTGCAGCCCAACCTTCAGATACAGACAATTGTGTAGTCACGATATCCTCTGCCACAAGGTCAGAGCCACACTTCGCCACCTGCTTCTTCTTCTGCTTCTTCGCCAGAAGTGCACCAAAAAGATCAATCTCTGCTTGCGAGGCATTGCCACGGCAGGGCTTGACATGTTGTGAAACACAATACGAACAATCCCGTGAGCCATGAACAAGAGCCTTAGTAGCATTCTTACCGTTACACTGCTGATTACAGCCCGGGGCCAGACACTTCCAATATGTCATTTGCTTTGAATGGCCCGAGATGCTAGGCACCTGAACTAGCATCATGAGGGGGTGTTCCCAGACATGGTAGATCAAAGCTGGAAGACCTTGTTGTAGAGGAGGTGGGTCAAAGTTTGCCTCTGGAGATGATGGAGGAGAGAAGGAGTTCTCATCTGCCATGACGTTTTTGGGGGATGATGTAGGGGCCGAGTGAATGCATTCGGTGGTGGCACGGGAGTGAATGCAGGTGATGGAAGTGGAAATGAAATGGTATTGGGGCCGGTGAATGAATGTGAATGCGGGGTCAGTGAATGAATCAATGCAGTCAAGTGAATCAGAACTTTTTTATTAGTTCGGATTTGTGCGCGGAATTTGTCTAAGCGCAGAATTAGTAAGTGGTAAGTGGTCACGGGGAACTTTTTAGCAATGTGGTAAACAGGCAAACGTGGGTCCCGCAGGACTCCGTGGGTAACTTTTGGTAAACATGGCTAGATTATTCCCTTCAAGGGGGAGTGGTAATAATGAAAAATTTTGGTAATTCTTGGGGAATTCACAGGGAAATAGCAACTAAGGTGTTTTGTCTTGTTTTGAAATCAATGTGACAACATGATGTCATTTCACAATTTTAGATTATCTTGGACTAACTAAAATGCCGTAAAATGTTCATTATGGTGACGGTATTACCCACCACAAAACTTGTAGGAGTACAAACTTGACGAAGCGATCATTGTCAGAATCAAAAGTTGCCTACCCCAAACAGTACTCTGACATCTTGAAGCTTGTACCACCAACTCACTATCACAATATGGACTGTTACAGCACTTTGTCCAAACAGCTTTGAGGGCCCTTGAAGTCAACTTTTAAGAGTCAAAGGCGCATTGAAGGCCTCAAAAATAATATTGTCACATGGTAAGCATTACTCATGACGTCAGCTTCAAAGTGGGACCGGCCTGCATGGTCTACGTGTTTTCTGTCCCAAGTAGGGCCAAAATTATTTGTTGGGAGCTTTGTCTACACATTTTTTTGTCCCTGGTAGAGTCAAAATTATGTGTTGGGTAGGAATTCCCTTTGGTCTGCTGCACAACAGGATTTCAAGAAGTAATGGCAATGGGCCTTGTATCACCAAAACTAATGGTTGCTCAGAAAGGCCTCTTGCAGCTAATCCTGGGACAGTGCCTTGTCCTAGGACTCTTAAGATAATACCCACCAGATACCTCGTTACCAAAAATCAGGATTACAAGAACCTGAAATATAGAAAGGATACATTTTTGTCTTGCTTGTATTTGCTGCAAATAAGTATTTTTGAAGTCGTGGAAATTGTTGTTATCTTTTCAACTTATCCTATTATTTACCTCGGGGGATCCATATTGTACCCTTTCCTCCCTCCTCCCTTTTGACTTCCTCACTCATCAATGCTGTCCATCTCTCCACCATGTATGTGAGGTGTGTGTTGACTTCTGACTGTATCAGTTCTCTGCTTCAAAAGATACTATTTGCCAGTTCTCCCAGAATGCCAGTTTACCCCCATTAGATATAATGTAAGTGTATGTGTTCTATACTTTGTTTGTGTCAATGGGGCCTGTCTTTTGACAGGCATTGCCTATAAAAGAGCACACTGTCTACCAAATATCCCCATATGATAATGCAATATGACCGGAACAACAAGGCAGCCTCTTTGTTGATGATGATCCAGCTGTCAACAAACATACAGCAAGCCACCTATAGACATGCAGGAAAGCATCTTTATATAGGCGCTGAATGTCTAGAGATGGGCTTTGACCTTGTTTGCAAGTAGGACCACCATTTCAACAGACAGGTTGCGCCTATCTATAGATGGTTCACTGCCTTTATAAAAGAAATTACCTTGGCACTGTAAGATATGTCATATCATCCATGGCATCAAAGAGTTACTACATTGCAAGTCTTCAGCATGATTGGGCAGTGTTTGCACATTCCTACAATGTTTCACTCAATTCAATTGACACAAGCACACCAAAAAGTAGATGGAAATGTTGTTATGCTAGGGGACATTTTTTGTTCAATATAAGAGAAATAATGAGATGCTACTGATGTTGCTGCTGTGATAGGATACTACATTGTGTGCATGGCACTTGGAGTTGAGACTTAATTGCTACCCAACCCAAGGAGAGGCTCAAGAGAGACATTGGCACCTCTCTGCAATCCTGGAAAACTACATAGCCCTTCTCCTGTCTTGAGGATGATGTTTTTGAATTGAGTTGAGAAAATGCCTCTTTTCTGCACTCCCTTGGTGTGTTGACGCCCGAGACACAAACATCAAATAACATCTTGGTGATCAAGGAATGGGCGAATTAAGGAACCCACTTGCGTGAACCTATGACATGAATCATGACATGAGAATTATGTATGTTGTCATCACACAAGTCTTGTACATGTCCTTCTCTTTGCCAAAAGCCGTGAGATTGAAAAATTCTGCTCAATCAACTGTGCAAAGCAAGCAGATATGTATACAACCAAAAGTGTCACAACTATAGTATTGAAAGCAAAAAATATTAAGGGAAGGATTTTAAGGGGCATCACTTATGATGGATGATGATGTCCAATACATATTCATAACGTGCAATCTAAATGAAAGAACGCGCATGAGTGTACAAGAATAAGTACATTCATAAGTGTATTTTTAAAATAATTTAAGGGTGAGTTTATCATTGAGTCATTATACTCCGATCCTCTCTATTCTTTTAAGTGCTCTGCAGCAAAATTTGTTTTTGCCAAATTCACTTTTGAAAATTCTTCAATTAACTTTGGCATATTATGTGAATTGAATCTCTTCATCTGATGCAGTAAGAAATATGGCACACAAGCAGGTAACTAGAATGCGGACATTTTTAGTAAAAGAAATATGCTTGGGTCTATACCAGAAAGTAACCATCAATTGCACCAACGAATTGCCCCCAGTAGAGAGATTTCAATGGGTGCTGTGCAGTGAGATATACCACTTCTGTCCTCCATGCCACTTGTCAGATATCAAATTCTCCCCTCCCCTGATTGTTGAGATTGCACTGCTGAAGTAAGTTAGGAGATGCATCTTGGAAAGTGGAATGTTCCATGCACATGTCTTCATATCTCAGGCTCCATGTCTATAGTAGTATCAAACAAAAATCATGCACATCCCATTATGCAAAATTCAAGCCAGTCAAATTATCCAAAACATTAAAAGACAAATGGAATAAATGATGAGTCCAGGGCAATGAATTCCCGGTGTTCTCCAAAACAGGGCACCGTAATATAGAAGGCACACTAGTTCTGCTAAGGGTTGTCAGCGATGAGGTTTTGGAGTAGTTCAAAGTATTAAGGTCAAGAAGATATTTTATTATTTACAGTTAAGTTGGTGTAAAATTCACCGTAGACACATCTTGTACCTTAGGCAGCCTTGCATGCAGTTATATCCCACCACATCCTCTCTGAACAGCACTGGCTCTGTGTGGCATAAGTGAGATCCCAGCTGTTTGCCAAACCTCCACATGGAGCTGCTCCCTCACAATCTTGGACACATTTGTTGGAGCTCCAACTCATGTACCATGTAGAAGTTCCAGAGGAAGCGACGGCAGCAGAAGCATTTCCTTGGCATCCAGCCAGGTTGTAGGAGTAGTTCTTCTTGCAGCAAGAGTCAAGGGTGCTGTGCATCCACTGGGTGGGGTTGGCAGCCATGTAATCAGGTTCGTTGCCGTCATTGAGGCAGCCTTCATTAGCTCCAGTCCAGTCAGGATAGTACAAACCAGAACCCGGAGAAGGAGCGGGGGCATTTCCTCCATTCATGCACTCACTCATCTTCCAACCATAGTTCTTGGTGCAGCAGGAAGAAAGAGTGTCGTGCAGCCACATGGTGGGATTCTGGGCCATGTAGGTTGGGGCAGCGCCATCGTTCTTGCAAGTATCATCACCCAGCCAGTCGGGGTAATACTTACTACCACTAGATGTGGAACTCGACCCGATGCAGTCCACCAAATTCCACGAATAATGTTCCTTGCAACAATCGGCCTTGGTGCTGAAGAGGTACTGAACATTGTTCTGAGTCATATAGAGTGGTTCATTACCATCACGGACACACCCAGTGTTCGTTCCTTCCCAATCGGGATACCATAAGGCGCGGGCACAAGTGTCGTCCAGCTTACCCATGCAACTATCGTAGTTCCATGCAAAATGAGTGGAGCAGCACTTGTCGAGAGTGGAATGCATGTAGACCCCGGGGTTGGAGGCCATGTAGGCGGGTTCGTTTCCGTCGGGCCCCTTGTTTTGTACATTTTGATTGTACGTAATTGCACATTATGGTATGTGCAATTAAATTAATTACTACTATAAAATACCCATACAATTATGTACAAAATGTGCAATACAGTAGATCTACATAAAAAATTAGATTGCACACCCCCAACCAGTCATTTTTCACTTCATCACTCACAGCCAGAATTTGCCCCTGAAAACCACAGGCCACATTGTTGTCATCACAGACAAGTGAAATCTCCAATTTCAGAGCCATCAAAGACATATTAGTCGAATCACAACGTCTCAGGTGAGGGGCAATTTCTGCCCAATTTCCATGGGTTAGACGCAATTTTTATTTCATGACTTACAGCCAGAATTCGCCCCTGAAAACTTTAGGTCGCGTTGTTGTCATCACAGACAAGTGATATCTCGGTTTTCAGAGCCATCAAAGGCATATTAGTCGAATCACAACATCTTAGGTGAGGGGCAATTTCTGCCCAATTTCCATGGGTTAAAAGCAATTTTTATTTCATAACTTACAGCCAGAATTCGCCCCTGAAAACTTTAGGTCGCGTTGTTGTCATCACAGACAAGAGGGATCTCATTTTTTACAGCAATCAAAGGCATATTAGTCGAATCACAACGTCTCAGGTGAGGGGCAATTTCTGCCCAATTTCCATGGGTTAAAAGCAATTTATATTTCATAATTTACAGCCAGAATTCGCCGCTGAAAACTTTAGGTCGCGTTGTTGTCATCACAGACAAGAGGGATCTCATTTTTTACAGCAATCAAAGGCATATTAGTCGAATCACAACGTCTCAGGTGAGGGGCAATTTCTGTCCCATATCCATGGGTTAGAAGCAATTTTTATTTCATAACTTACAGCCAGAATTCGCCGCTGAAAACTTTAGGTCGCATTGTTGTCATCACAGACAAGAGGGATCTCATTTTTTACAGCAATCAAAGGCATATTAGTCGAATCACAACGTCTCAGGTGAGGGGCAATTTCTGCCCAATTTCCATGGGTTAAAAGCAATTTTTACTTCATAACTTACAGCCAGAATTCGCCGCTGAAAACTTTAGGTCGCGTTGTTGTCATCACAGACAAGAGGGATCTCATTTTTTATGGCAATCAAAGGCATATTAGTCGAATCACAACGTCTCAGGTGAAGGAGTAAATCTATAGAGGACAATGAAACTATTGATGTGCCCCTTCAAAAAACAGTGGATTACATAGGCAAGGATGATCATGAAAGCACAGGAAAATCTACAACTGTGAATAAGGGTTGGAGTATCTCTTCGACAGAAAGCGGTTCGAAGCATGAATCTGATGAAATCTCAGGTTCACAAGATAGTGAACATAACAACGATTACTTGATGGAGGATTTTGACCTTCCTTTTTCACCAAAACTTACAGGGGCCCACCTTTCAGAGGTTAATCTATGGCCAAAGGTAACCGGATTTGCAAAAACACATTATCCTCAATGTCACAGTTATAGTGTTCCAAGAGGAGGCATACATTTCAATATGTCTCATCCCATCGAAAACAATAGTTTTGGAGAGGAAGCCAAGCATACCGGATCAAGTCTTGCCTCCAGGAAAAGAATGAAAACACTGAAAGATGGACATTATGTTTCTAGCGATGTTCTTGATTGCTTTATTCAATTGTTCAATAGAAGAGAGAAGGAGAAGAGAGATATGAACCTAGCCTACAAACCTGCCGTAATGGTTGATTCATTCTTTATCAACAAATTATGCTTTCATGTTAATCCAATGAGAGGAGGAAAGCATAGAATGATTTATGAGAAAAATCTCTTTGGACAGTTCCGATATCACTTCAACGATGATCATGGCTTGAGAGTTGATGCAGCATATGATTTGTTTCATGATGTATCGTTCATTTACTTTCTTTACAACATCCACCGGAGTCATTATGTTGTTATTCAAGTCTGCCCAACCAGACTTCATCAAAGTTTCATAGACAGTTTGCACGGGCATATCAATGAAAATATTGAACACCTCCATGTCTCAAAGTGCTTGCACAATTGGTTAATTGAATATTACAAAGCAACAAAAGGAGTTGATCATCCAAACAAGTGTGAATGGTCAGTGGATTTGGTGACAGATAATATCAACATTATTGGAAATCCATTACAAGCAGGTGTGGATTGTGCTTTACATTCATGTGTCATACCAGTAATGCTACAGGATGGAATTCCGTTACATGTGTTGGGTCATTCTTCAGAGAAATCAGGGAGAGAAATGCGAATAGAATGGCCCTCAGTATTATTAAGAAACAATGGTTTTTCATCACGGATGAGTCAAAGCGACTAGAACTCAGTCAGTTGCAGTCAGCAACAAAAAGAAGACTAATACACGATTTGAACATAAAAATTCAGTCACCAACGAAAATGATTAAGAAGAAGAAGAAGAAATAACAATGGCAATAGTAAACAATAAGGTGAAATTGAAATATTAGATTGCACGTTACAGATTCAATATTGCACACACTGTGTCATGTGCAAATACGTACAACCTGGACGTGCAAAAATGGGGTTCGGTTTCCGTCGTTCAAGCAACCCTGGTTGAAGCCTTCGGCGGACCAGTCGGGGTAGAAAAGGTGAACAGACGGGGCGGGAGTAGGGGACTGAGAGGGCTGTGAAGTTTGGTTAACAACGAATTCGTTAGTTGGTTAGTACTACGAACAGATCCACAGAGTTCAAAGTAAGTAACAAGTAAAAACTCACAGTACAACTTGGCATGCTGGAGGGCTCAGACGAGGGCTGCGCGCTTGGCGATTCAGACGGCTGGGATGATGGTTGCTGGCTTGGTTCAGACGAGGGCTGGCGACTGGGCTTGGAAGAAGGCTCGCTGCTTGGTTGGCTGCTTGGTTCAGACGATGGTTGGCGGCTGGGCTTCGAAGACGGCTCGCTGCTTGGCTGAGATGACGGTTGGCTGCTTGGCGAGGCCGAAGGCTTTCTGCTTGGGCTAGTAGTCGGGCTTTTGGATGGACTCGTGGTTGGGCTAGTAGAAGGACTTTTCGATGGCGACGTGGTTGGACTGTGACTTGGAGCTTTGCTCGGTGAGGTGGTGGGAGATGGGGTTGTCTGACCAGCAACTCCACTAGCGAGGAAGACCGCAGCGAAGATAGAGCATTTGAAATACATCATGTTGGATTGCGTTTGTTTACAGGCGTTGGATAGGTTTTGTGAAGATTAGAATGCTTGCGCGGTCGAAGAGTACTTTGCATCCACGAACGACGCGATGGATTATATTTTATGAGCCAACAATCCAGGATGCTGAAAATGCTTGGCTTCCTCTAGAGAGAGAGAGTATTGACGAGTATTGTCTGAGATTTTTTGTTCAATATTTTGAAGTGGTATCGTGTAGGTTGTCTGCCATCCGAGAGCAAGCTATGGTACCGCACCCGTGAATGTCAGGGCTGAAGCGAAGTTAAAAGTGGTGTGTCGTGATTTGTCAAGACGGTACGACATCACTCGAACGTCTTGAAGAGTGTATCATCAAGTCCCTTTTAGAGATGGGATGTTACAATACAATACCAACTACTCAGTCGAAACAGCTGTGGGGGCCACTGAACTGAACTTTGAGAGTCGAAGGGCTGTTGAACGCAATAATAAAATTGTCACATGGTAAGCGTTACTCGTGACTTCAACTCGAGAGAGGGACCGGCCTACATTTTTGTCTATACGTGTTTTTCTGTCCCGAGTAGGGCCAGAATTATTTGTTGGGTACGAAATCCCTGTGGTCCGTTCCACAAAAGGATTTCAAAAAATGTTGATGGGCCTTGTCACAGAAAATTATCACTAATGTCCACTCAGCAAGGCCTCTTGCAGCTAATCCTGTGACAGTTCCTTGTCCAAACTCTTAAGATGATACCTCCCAGATACCTCCCTACCAGTAAATGGATTACAAGAACTACAACCACTGCAACAACATCAACTTCCCTAAAAAACTGTCAAATAAATGAATAAAATTAAAAATTCCAGGTAATCCTGCTCATGCGTTTTGTGGTAGCGACTTGTGGTAGACATACTAGACATTACCACAAAGCTCTACCAAAAATTTTGTTTTAATTGTTGAGGTAGAGAATATGGTAGGAATTGTGGTAATTCAATCGGACTTGCCTTGTGGAGTTCTACGACGTTTAGGTATGTTTACCACAAATCGTTTTGTGGTACGATTTCTGGTACACTTTCTGGAATGTCATTTAGTTTTGAGGAAATGACCACAAAAATTATCTGTGGTAAATGCCCCAAAATTTTGTAGTAGGAGTTGTGCTAGAGCCATTTGACAAAGTAGCCAGAATTTTTGATTTTTGTCATAGGTGTATGATAATTTTGGTTTTTGTGGAAAATTTGTGTTGTGGCCTGAGCCGTTTGATAAAAAATCGACGTGGGCCGTTGTTTTATTTTTACAAGCTTACTTTTGTGTAAAAGTGAGGATGGAAGGGCAATGCAAGTGTCTTTCCATTCTTTTCATTGTAAACAAACTTTGTGTAGGTTCTACACAATGTTGGTATATTTTTACCCTTCTCAAGGGTGTTCCCTGTTTGGGTTTATGGACTTCTGGGTTGGGGGGTCCATGCCTCTGGGATTATGTTGCCAATCGTATGAACTGATGTGATAGTCCAAGGATCACTTTCAGACTTACTTTCACCTTTACAGAGGATACCATCTTTAATAAGAAGTACTAGATCACCACAGTCCCAAGGTCTGTTTGGTGTTGCCTATATTCTCCAATTTTGTTCCATTCGGCCGGGAAGGGAATGTCAAAGAACAAGTCCTCACCAAAAATAGCTGCACCTGGAGAGGCTTTTTGTCTTGTGTGGTAAGTTGGGCGAATGGCTCAAGCAAAGTTCATCACAAACATATAGATATGGCTTGCTTCTACTGGGGGCCATGTCTCTTTCAGCAGTATGGAGCATAGCTGAAAATCACCTGATGTACTCGTTCTAGCATAGCACTTGCTTGTGGATTTTCGACATTGGTTAGCTTATTCGTGATCCCAAATGATTCACAGACGACTTTGAAGTGAAGTTTGAATTCACTTCCATGTTCATAACTGATGTACTGACAACGTGGATACTGACTGAACCAGGTCTTCCACCGATAGACATCCAAGAAACAATCTTTATATAGGCGCTGAATGTCTAGAGATGGGTAGTGTCCATGTTTGCAAGTAGGACCATCATATCAATAGACAGGTTGTGCCTATCTATAGATGGTCCACTGTCTTTGTAAAAGACATTACCTCGGCACTGTAAGATATGTTATATCATCCATGGCATAACGGGTTACTTCATTGCAAGTTTTCAACACAATTGGGCAATGTTTGCACATTCCTACAATGTTTCACTCACTTCAATTGACACAAGCACACTAAAAAGTTTGATGGCATGTTGTTATGTTAGGGGGGATCTTTTTTATAAGGATGATGTCGCTGACACAGTCATTTTTCAATCCAAGAGAAATAATGAGATGTTATTGATGTTGTTGCTCTGATGGGATACATTGTGTGCATGGCACTTGGCATTGAGACTTAATATCACTACCCAACCCAAGGAGAGGCTCAAGGGAGACATTGACACCTCTCTGCAAAGTACCATGTCTGACCTAAGCCAGAAAGTATTTAAAAAATCTTGATGTAGACTTTGCTGACTTTGTTTTTATGAGCTTAACACTACTGTACAAGTGATGAATGAGATACTAGATATCTCATGCATAAAAACGCAAATGATCATGGGAGAGATTGGCAGTGATCTGTGGCAGTTCCATGACTGGCCCATATTCAACTGCCCAAAGGAACTGTCCCATGGGAAGGTTCCTGAGAAGGAAATCCTCCATTGGATATTCAACCTAAGAAAACACCTACAAAGTGTATGGTGGAGTTGTAGGAATGAAAATCCTATTTGGATATGATTTTTGAGAAACTCATATCTTATGACTTTTGAGTCCTTCCTCTGTATCAAACAATGTGAAGGAGACTTATGGAGTTCCACCTGGAATCTCCAGATTCTTTGCCTATGTCACTCGCCCCCACAAATGGAGGGTCAGGTGAGGTGTGAAAAAAAACCTTTACTTTTGGAAAGGAAAAATGGGGAGGCCTTTTTTGTGAGCGGAAAACACTTGTGTTGTGTACCAATTTGTACTGGTGAGACAAGACTTTCCTGGCTGAGTAGTGACTATGAACCATTATTTCAAGCGTAAGTGTTAGTGGAGAGAGGAGTAAGAGTGATGCACTGACATTTTCTTTATTTTAAGTGTCTGTAGTGTCAAAGTATGGTGTTACTCTCCTAATGTTTAATCTTTCTGATTTTGTTCCACGGTGAACCCTGATAGTACCATTCGTATGGACTGTCGATATAGTCCAAGGATCTTTATGGTATTTGCTTTCTGATTTGCGGAGGATACCTTCTTTGCGAAGAAGTACTCTATCACCAATTTTATAATCCCAATCGACGCGAGACTTGTTTTCACGTTCGGTGTTGCGATCGGTTTGGTGTTGCCTATGGTCTCCAATTTTGTTCCAGTCAGCTAAGAAGGGAATGTCAAACAGCATGTCCCTGCCAAATATTGCTGCACCTGGAGAGGCTTTGAGTACCGTGTGGTATGTGGAGCGAACGGCCCATGCAGCATCTGTGAGGAAGTCTGCTATGTCACTAGGAGCCACTGTATTGGCCATGTCTAATTCAGCGGTACGGAGCATTGTCATGATTTCTTGATGCATCCGTTCTAGTATTGCGTTTGCTTGGGGGTTCTTGATGCTGGTTGGCTTATGCTTGATACCGTATGAATCACATAGGGTTTCGAAATTGAGCTTGAACTCGCTTCCATTGTCGTAAATGATTACTTGACAACGTGGGTAATGGCTAAACCAGATCTTGTTTACTAAAGAGCCAACTTGTGCTGATGATTTATCAAAGTATGCTTCATTAGGTTTATTATGTGTGTTAGTACCCTTGAGGCCCTTTTTACCCTTGGGAGTAACAGAATTGAATTCGGTTACCGGTAGTTCCACAATTTCGAACCAACCGGTAGCTGGATAAATCATTCTGACACACATACAGTCAATTTCAGTGCCGTCTTTGCCCTTGAGAGTGTATGGTCCAATTAGGTCCACACATAGTACCTCCCAGGGGTTTGATACAACCAATTTTATAGGTAGTTTACTGTACTGATGTTGGCGTCGTTTGTTGACTTGGCATTTATGACAATTTTTGACAAAGGTGAGGACAGAATGTCGCAAACCCATAGTGTAATAACACCAGCATTTGGTGAAAGTCATCCAGTTTTCCTTGACGTCTTTTGTTGGACCAAAGTCAAGGCGTGAAATTGCATCCGCAACTGTGTTGTGGATTCCTTTGATGTACACGATTTCAGGACAATATTCTTCTAGCAATAAATGCCAACAGTAAACCCTGTTACAGGTTAAACCGAGTGCATCTTGCATGAGGTTCTTGTGGTCTGTGTAGACTACAATTGGCTGGCCCTACAGCATTCCTTTGAATTCTTTGAGTGTTTGGCAAGAAGTTCAATTTCGGTTACGCTGTATTTTTGCTGACAGACAGAGAGTTTTCTGCTGAAAAATGCAATTGGCCGGTTGTTTTGAGTAATGACGGCTCCAAGTTGTCTTTTGGATCCATCAGTATAGATCTCAAACCCTTTTGAGTAATCAGGGTAGGCCAAGGACACATCTTTTGCGATAGTGGCCTTTACGTCATCGAATGCTTCTTGACGTTCCTCAGTCCATTTCCAAGGTTTCTTTTTAACCTTGAGAAGTTTGGATTGTTTGGTATGACCACACTTGCCTACTAGGCGTGTGAGTGGGGCGAGCATTTCGCTGCGTCTTGCCCAAAGATCTCGATAGTATTGGACCATGCCAAGAAATCTACGGAGGTCTTTGACATTTTTGGGCGGTGTCAGTGCAAGTATCGACTGTACCTTCTTGGGTTGTGGTTTTATTCCCCCTCATGAGAGGCCCTCTCATGAGAGGATGTACCCAAGATATTCTGTTTCAATGGCACAGAAGTTTGATTTGCGAGCATTTACTTTGAGGTTCGCATCTTGCAGTCTGGAGAGGACCAATTCCAATTTAGCCAGGTGGTCTTCCAGGGCTCCCTTGGTGATACATAGTAGATCATCAATGTAAGCTCTTACGAACTCAAGGGTGGCCATTAGTTCCGTCATTTTTGATTGAAAAATGTCCGGAGAACCAGCAATTCTCATTGGTAACCTGAGGTAAGATGAGGTAAGAGTACTTACCCCATGGAAATATAATGGTGCAGATCTTGGATGCATCTGGATCCAACCTAATGGTATAGTAGCCCATGTTTAAATCAAGGGCTGTGGCAAAAGTGAAACCTTCTAACTCTTGCATGACTGTACTAATTTTAGGTAACGGGAATGGTTTTCTAACTATCCTTTTGTTTACTTCTCTAAAATCACTTAGAAAACGCACAGTCTGATCTTTTTTGGTACTACGAACAATGGTGAAGCCCATTCAGATGCGGGCTGCCACTGCAGGACCCCTAGGTCACATAGTCTTTTGAGCTCTTTCATGAGAGTCTCTTTTACTGAATGTGGCACTGGGTAGGCTCTGCCATGGTAAGGTTTTGCACCTTCCTTCAGTTCGAAGGAGACAGGCTCAGTATTCCAATCACCTAGTGTACCATCAAAGAGGTCCTCATATTTACGGAGGAGCTCCAACACCTTATTTTGATCTTGTAGACTAAGGTGAGGACAATTGTTCTCAACAACTGATTGGAGGTCTGCTTTTTCATATTTTGCATCTAAGATGTGAACTGCACCCTGAGTGGCTTCCTCAGTAATACATGGTTCATGAATCATGCTGTGGTTAACTGACCAAGCTTTTTCAATGTTAGAGCTAGTTGACAGACTGTTGATGTCTCTCATCGGCAAGATGATCTCATCAATGGTAATGTCCTTTGTTCAAAAATCTAGAACAATTCCAAGCTCTCTTAGTGTTTTAACAACTAATATGAGGTCAAACGCTGGCTTAGCCATCTTTTTTCCATCATACTCAACAACATCAGGTTTAACTGTGTATTCCTTGCTGTTGGAGTACTCTACAAATTTTAGAGTAACTTCGCATCTTCCTTTGGTTTGGAAACATGCCTTTTTTGTTGGCTTTCTTGAGAGACTTCTCAAGTTTCTCCATGTGAGCCAAGACCTGGGCGTAGGTCTTGGGGCGACTGTCCTCGCGGGACTTTCGTGCAGCTTGCCCGAAAGTACCTCGCGTAGGAGTTCCGTCTTTGTTGTAATGGCGACACTCCACAGTGTTATGCATGGTGTGTGCACCCCCATGCTTTTTGCATAACACGCAGTTCTTGTCTACGCACGTATACTCCGTGCATGCTTGCTTGGGCTTCTTGGGAATTCGTGCGCCTAGCGCAAACTTCTTGGAGGGCTGCTCAGCTCCTTGGGCCTTTGCAGGCTTAGAAGACGACTGCCTCTCATCCACTGTGTGCACCACCTCAATTTTCTCAAGAATGAGCAATAGAGGCTTAACCCCTTCGGGATAGCACTTCTCAAGCAAATGGTACTGGTCCTGCCACTTCAACGGACACATGCGCAAGATATAGCATGCAAGTTCTGCGTCAGTGAAGGAGTAGATCTGTTGGGTCATCATACTTGCGCTTGGGCTGTAATACAAACACAGGAGGTCTTGCACGTAGTTGTTCAGCTGCGTCACGCACTGCACAAACTGACGCACCCGAACCTTGTTGGGCTTCTTGAGGCAATTTGAAATATAGAATTTCAAATTTTTGCCTGCGTCATGTGCGAAACACGATTGGAGGTGGAGTAACTGGCACCTCCTGAATGACTCGGAGGTCTCGCCCGGTGACTTCTTCCTTTCCACTCCGAAGATGTCGTGAAAGGGACTTGACTCCATCTGCTCCTTGACAATTAAGTCCCAGGGCTAACGTGCCTCCTCAGTGAGAAGGTTGGCGTAGAGTTGAAAAACTTCTAGGGCCGAGTCGGTCATTTTTGTCCTTAAGGCAAGCATGTCGGCTTTTAGGGAGAGTGACTCTGTGGTCTTTCTCTCTTTCTCAGTCTTGCTGAGGGGGTCATTGGCAAGTTCGCGTAGAACAGCCTTCCAATCACCTTTTTTCAACTCATATGCCTTTTCGGCATCATCACAGGCGGGAATTAGACCCATTTTCTTGGCGGTACTATACGCCTTGGTCACGTGCAGTACAAACTGCTCGTTGGTACCGTGTCCGGACCAAACCGTGACTCAAGTTTCTGACCCATTCGCGAGGGTGCACTTAAGGTTCTCAGGCTTGAGGTCCAAAGCTTCTTGGACTGGGTCCCGATCCGGCACATAACGCATAGGGGCTTTCTTCCCACCTCTTCCGCGCTTGCACTCTTGGTTCTTAAGCCCAATAGGGGCCATCTTCTCAGCAGACATTCTTGAGAGGGCTGCTCCGAGACTTGTTCCAAGGAAAAGGGTCTTGTAGGAGCTTCGTGGCGGTTCACACTTGAAGGAGATGCTCTTGACATGAATCTTGTTGGCGGCGGGATCACATAGCGCAGACGTGGTGCTACTACTTACCGGCGCATGAAAGACGGTGGCTCGACGGGCGAACACATGGATGCTGAATGCTTGACTGGCGGAGGACAGACGCGACGGTGTTGAACGGATGGTGGTCGGCTCGACGGTGACGGACGGTCGAAGGACAGTGCGGCGATGGACAGACGGTCCAAAAAAAAAATTCGCTCGAGTAGGTTATCAATTGATAGTGACCTAAGCCAGAAAGTATTTAAAAAATCTTGTTGTAGACTTTGCTGACTTTGTTTTTTATGAGCTTAACACTACTGTACAAGTGATGAATGAGATACTAGATATCTCATGCATAAAAAACACAAATGATCATGGGAGAGATTGGCAGTGATCTGTGGCAGTTCCATGACTGGCCCATATTCAACTGCCCAAAGGAACTGTCCCATGGGAAGGTTCCTGAGAAGGAAATCCTCCATTGGATATTCAACCTAAGAAAACACCTACAAAGTGTATGGTGGAGTTGTAGGAATGAAAATCCTATTTGGATATGATTTTTGAGAAACTCATATCTTATGACTTTTGAGTCCTTCCTCTGTATCAAACAATGTGAAGGAGACTTATGGAGTTCCAGCTGGAAGCTCCAGATTCTTGGCCTTTGTCAATGTCAGGGAAAACGCGGACTAGCCCTTCTCCTGTCTTGAGGATGATGTGTTTGAAATGAGTTGAAAAAATGTCTCTTTTCTGCACTCCCTTGGTGTGTTGACTTCCGAGACACAATGATCAAATAACATCTTGGCGATCGGCGATCGGGGAACCCACTGGCTAAGATGCATGTTGGAGGGGCATTGTATTCTTTAGATGATACCTCTCAGATACCTTGCTGCCAGTAAAATAGATTACAATAACCACAACAACAACTGTAGAGAAGGTATGAATATGGATTCACTTTGAAGCATGGAATGTCGGATAGCTTTGGCCGATATCATATCCTCAATATCTGCCCCCTGAGACCTGGCCAAGGTTGCACAACCCTTGGAAACTTTCCAGGGGGCTTAAGTCCAGCTCCACTGGTCCTCAGCTTCAAGCCAAGACAACTGCAATTGCAATGCCATAAGCCAAAAATGACACAATGGTCCAAAGAATACCATGTAGAAATTGGTATGCTTTCTACGGAAGAAAGAATGTCAGATATTGTAAGCTCTCAGAACCTATCATAAAATTTGTGAGCATGTACAGTTCTCATCCACAATTATTGCTCTGTGCAAGAAACACATGAATGAACAAAGATCACAGGCTGCGACCAACTTGTCTTCATGAACATCCACAACTCTCAAAATGTTAGTAAGTATTTCCTGATTGTTGCTGTTTGTTGCATGTTATTTTTGTTCCAGATTTGGATGTATTTTTATTGTTGTGCTTGCGTTCAAATGTCAACAATGATCTGATTTTACTGTCACAGCTCTTGCAGTCTCTTTGTGGAGGTTTGAAAGCACCACCACTGTCTTGCTGTTCACACAGTCTCCTTGTTGTTTGTGATGAATATGCATTTTTAATGGTGTGCTTGTTTTGCAAGATTTGGATACATATTTCTTGTTCTGTGCTTGTGTTTGTAACATTACAAACATCTACAACACTCTGATTTTACAATCACAGATCCCACTGCCCGCTTTATGGGGAATGAGGGTTTGGAAGCATTGCCACCCACTTGTTGTTCACATGATCTCTTTGTTGTGTGCCCTGAATATGCACTTTTAATGGAGTGCTTGTTTTGCAAGATTTTGATTCATGTTTCTAGTTCTGTGCTTGTGTCTATAATATTATGAACATCTACAACACTCTGATCTCTGATTTTACAATTGCAGATTGCACAGCCTGCTTTATGGGGGGGAGTGAGGGTTTGGAAGCATTGCCACCCACTTGGTGTTCACACAATCTCTTTGTTGTGTGCTGTGGCTTTTAATGCAGTGCTTGTTTTGCAAGATTTGGAAATTTATTTTTATTGCTGCCACTAAATACTACATGAGTGAATTGAATTATGTTGTCCCCTCCCACCCGCCTGTGTTGCAAATTCAATCAATTCTTGAATGCAATCCATTAATCTACTTGATTCTCACCTTCTTGTTCTTCCTCTGTTGCTCCATATAGGATTCCATCCTCACCCTCATTATCACTTATACTTATATCCAGGGAATAGTCTTTTCCCTGGATGGGGGCAGTTATATGGAACCCCGTGACTTTGTCAGATAAGTTAGGTGTTTCGTCTGTATGTTCAAATACAGACATTTATATAAGATGGAAGGTATCCCATTTTGCTTCCAATTGGACCGGTGATCGTTTTAAGTAAACTTACGAAGTAAAAATTAGTATCTATATATTTAAAAATCGGATGCTTGGCAGCTGTGCTTAGGCTATGAGGTAAAGATTGTCATGGAAGAACCTCTGGTCCAGGGTTTCATTCCTTTTTTGTCACTTTGTAATTGCATGCTTTTGTTGAATGAAACACCAACACTTCCGTAAGCATGTGAATTGTTTTTTATTTCTCTAAGGCTTTTTGGTGATTTCGTATGATGAAATGTGTTTTCACCTCGTAAAATTAGTTATTTTAAATCTAGTGGATACCTTTTCTTGAAAATGATTTCAGTTGGACACCTAATTGACACCTAACTGACAAAAATGCTTCGTCTGACGCAACTAGGTTGTTTCGTCTGACAAAGTCAAGGGGTTCCATATAACTGCCCCCTTCTGATGTTTTATTATTTTTACAATGCCCTGGGAATTACTTTTCCCCTGGGAATCCCAATTTCCTTGGATTTTGGCTGAACACATTGACTCTTGAGATGATACCTCCCAGATACCTTGCTACCAGTAAACAAGAACACAAGAACCACAACAATGTGAGTTTTGTGTTGACTTCCTACTGCGTTGAATGTTTCTCTGCAACAATCCAGAGTCATGGGAACTGATACATATGTGTGCATTGCTGGTAACAAGAGGAAACTGCTCTTGATGGTTTTAGTTCCATTTGAGGGGATAAAATATTGGAACAACATAAATGTACATGGAATGAGTCCATTGGGGCACATAATGTGGCATTACTTACAATCTCAGTATTATTACACCAGGATACCTTGTCACTAACTCTTAGGCATAAGAATAGGTCATACTACGTTTTAGACATAAACGTTTTGATTTTTCAAGAAGATCGAATTTCACGTAACATCACTTAAAATATGTACTTTTTCAGGGAATTATGTTTATTTTACGGATGTGATGGTATAGTAATGATTGTCATCATTTCAATAGATAAATTTACGAAGTCATCTGTGCTTTTTGTGCAACCCATACAACGCCATGTCAATAGTGTATTCTCTATTCATTAAAAAAGAAGATAGATGAATTGTTCTCACAGGCACCACATAAAATTACACCTCTGGTCACCCACAACATGTCACAAAGCTTGCAGCTCATTACAATACCACCAGGCTGCGATGGTTTGTTGGATGGCAGCAGTTGGTTGATCAAGTGTTGGATTGTTCCGTCATATACTGGATTGGTGCATCTTGGTTTATTCTTTTTTGTTGTGTTTGCCAAGTGCACATCAGAGCATTTCTGGTGACTTGCCAAAGATTTAGACACCACCAAATTAAAAAAAAGTGTAAAATTTAATATGGAATAAGTACTGATACAACTCCACCCTACATTGAAGTCATCAATGTGCACAAAAATAATATGCATTATTTTTATACTCAATAATGTAATAGACTGCCAAAACCAATTGGATTGATAGGCAAAAAGTGTTCTTTGTATATATTATTTTTCAATTCAGTCATTAACATAATGCCAGCTCTCTGGACATAGCAAGGTACAAGAATGCCCTACTAATTGATGTAATAGCTGTTTATGTGAGCACAATTTCAGTAGTAGATTGCTACTGAATAAGTAGTATCTGTTCCCTGGGTATAGCTATAAGATATCAAGTAAGAGGTACAACAGATTAAAAAGTAACAACAGGAAGATGGCAAACCCAAAAGAATATTGGGTTAAATAAGTTGCCAACGTTCTCATATCCATGAACGTAAAATACAATTCGATTCCCAGATACCATGTTGGGACAACAACGTCACACTAACCTTTCAATCATATCTTAAGACTCCTAAAACTTTTATGTCAAGGACCATCTATTGGAAACATGACTGGTAAGTGACATGACTTATACAATGGCGTTCACAAAAAAGTAATTTTGGAGATTTTTACATCAATAGCAATACTTCTTACTTCAACATCTACCAGGTTTCAACTGTGTTGGCCAATGCTGAATAGAAAAATATTATTGAACAAGGGTCAGGTGCCAGCTTTAGGAATCATCTCCCCTGCTTCAAAGAAGAGACTACTTACCATTTCTTCCAGAGTGTCCTTTGCCCCCCTTATAGATAATACAAGTGTTTGTGTGCTCTATTTGTGTAGATAATGCCCATCTTTCTGATAGACATTGCGCATAACATGGCATAATGTCAGTCTAAAGACTGACCCCATGAAAGTAAACAATGGGAACAACCAGGTACTGTCTCTTTGTTCATGGTCCAGCTGTACACAAATAAGATGTGCCCATCTATAGACAGGAAGCAAATACTATCTATAGATAGGCACCGCATGTCTATAGATGGTCAGTTTCCTTGTTTGTAAATAGGACCATCATTTCAATAGACAGGCTGTGCCTATCTGTAGATGGTTTGTACTGCCTGTTTCTTGACATTCACGTTGGCTACAAACAGGCAGTTCATATCTATAGATAGGCAGAGCTTTTCTTTAGATGGTTTGCTGTCTGTCTATAGATTTGCCTTTTCTGCATAAGGGATTAGTAGAGTCATGCCTGTCAATAGGTGGGACACACTGTCTATAGACAGGTAGTTCCCATGTATGGATGATCCCTGACTTCAAAAATGGGGCATTAAAGATGGGATATTCCAAAAGCTATTGGGAGAGTTTGCTTCGCAAGGACAACTTATAAAATTTAAAAAGCAAAAGGTTGCCATCTTTTTCTTGTGCTTGTGATTTTCTCTGTTAAGGGTTCGGGTTTCCACACAAATTATACTAGTAATCCAATGCATGGATTTTTTATGCATAATTTTATATATTTAGGTTATGAAGATTGGAGGCCTTGACAAAGTGAAATATTTCGTGCATCGAATCAACTGTCTCCTCCCACAGTCAATTGATGAGGTTTTGAAAAAGTGGAAGATTGATAGTTTTCCAGCTCTAAAGTTGAAGCTGTCATGCAACAGAGACTTGGACTTTGATCATCCCAAGACCATGGGAGGATAGAAGACAACTGGGTCGGGGAAAGGAGTGCATTCTCTTAGAACTATATCTTGTCATGACAGGTGATTATTCATCTCATGAACCTGATAACAGTGATGATGAAGCAAGTGATGACAACAATGATGATGCATCAGCTGCAAGTTCAGACACCCTCAGGCAGCATGTTAAGTCTAGCAATGAAGCCATTCCTAGTGATGCACTTGACATCTTCAAATTCTGAATGCAGTATTACAAACTATGTATATTGAATCATGTTGTTTGTGTGTCAAATTTATTCAGTCACAGCACCCCACTATATTATGGCTTATGCTTCAACTAGTGAGAATAGGGGTCCAGATGACAGGTTGGTATGTTAACAGTTACTCTCCAAAATGTGTGTACCCAACAACTTCCTTTGGCAAAAGGAACAGGAACACAAGGAAGCAGGTTAATTGACAAGTTTTAGCAAGAGAAAAATGACTTCTGGACTAAGTGGGGATACTTCAAGTCAAGGTGCACATTTAGATAACAGCTGAGAATCCTGTTTGCATTGTGCTTGAGTGGCACAAGCACAAGAACTACTCAAGCCTTTTCACTGAGGTGCTTGTCAAGCTTGGAAGGAGGACTTCCTCAAACTTGTTGGGAATTGGGGGAAACGGAGAATCTTTAGAAGGTCACCAAGCACACTATACGGGATGACATAGAGCCAATTTGGGGACTGAGAACACCAAAAAAGCAGGCAGGAATTGCTGCAGCATAGAGCCATGAGAAGACAACTCTTTGCTGATGGGATAACCAAAAGGCTGGTAAGTCGTACAAAGATAAGTTACTTCATTAATTATACAGTAACACAGCAGAATATTACTGCATAATTACTGCATAATTCCAGAAATTTAGAATGAGAACAAATTTAGACACAGTGGCAACATAGACATAATCTCTGCAGAATATAAAGGTAATATTTTTGCCCATCAGGAAAGCTGGAGTGTGTAGACTCCTACAGTAATGAGACCAACCAATGTCAAAAAGTAGGTTGAATCACAGCGATATTTCTGGAGAATTCTGAATTTACAACCCATAGCCAGTTACTAACCAAATGTTTCCTCTGATACCACCAAATTCATCCAGTGTGGGTCAGATAGGTAATGAGTGAAAATGGAGAAGCACATACATCTGAGAGCTCCTTAGTCAGAGTTTGGTGGTAGTAGTAGTGACATAGATATTTTGCATTTGCAATACACAGACTTTATATATAAGTATATGGGACCTGGGTGGAATCGAACATACAGATAATGTGAGTATACATAATTGTCAAGTGTCAGATGAAAGGGTTTAAGTAATTAGTCACTTGCACAAGAACTTACACATGATTGTTTTAAGTGGTGGTCACAGATTTGTTGATCGTTTGTAAGTTTCACTAGTCTAAGAGATGTATGTTACCATTACATCTGGATGCAACTTTCCATATGTGTTTCCTTTTCTAGTTAACTGTAAAAATGCATTCCTATGTCTAGAAAAGTTGCATGTGTAACATTTTTGGAATCCTGGATCAAGAATAGACATAACTCTGAAATACAAAACATATGAGGATGCCCCAATTGGTGGAACAATTGGCCAGATTTCAAGAACAGAACCAATATCAAAAGTGGGCTTCAAAATTCCACTTCAAATTTGCCAAATGTTTTCATGGGAGAACCCCAGATAGTGCTTATTAAATTGGTCCAAAATTGAACCATTTCTTGTTTTTATTGTTTTACCACAAGCATTTTGACCTCATAATAATTCAGGGTAGTAATGTTTGGTAGTCAAATTACTCGCCTGTTTTTGGAATTGCAGTGACAGAAGTCAAAACAGCAACATGACTCATTGTGTTAATGGGGAAGTGGACTGTTACATTTGAGTTGATTGCATCTTATTTCCTCATAAATTGGGGCACTGGCCCATTCGTGATGGCAATTGCAGAGACAGTGACAGTGAGTCCTGCAACACCAAAACAACCATATTTGAGTTGACTGCACTTTGGGACAGTGGCTGGAGTTTGGGTGAGATAGTGTCAGTGTCAGGAGTGTCATTTCAGTCGAAGACATATATTTTCTCAAAAATGTGGACAGTGACCACAATTATGAAGATAGTATCAGTAAGGAGTACCAGGAGTGGCCATGGTGATTGCAACGAAAGCAACAATGGCAGTGGTAGTATCTGGATGCATCTTTTTTGCAATTGTGTTAGACTATAATTCAGAGCATTGCCCAATATCTTTCACACTCTATTCATGCATCTGTCATTTAAGACAGTCGCAACTTCTATTGAAATAGAAGTGTTTTGCTGCAAAATCTCATATGTTTCTTGCTGGAATTTTCATGGATTGTTTCAGGACACTTATCAGTTGTGATTATGCTGTGACAGACAAACTTATTTAAGCCTCAAACAATAAAGCCCTTTTTCAGGGTAATGCCCAAAATTATGATTTCTTTTAGACATCAATTAGGAACTTACAAGATGCCCATCTCATATGTAAGCTACTGAACAAATGCATCGATTACATTTTTGGCTTAAGCTATATTACACGCATGTTATAACAAACAAGAAGTATTGATTGTCAGTTTTAGGGATAGTAGATAGAAAAAAGACCGACAGTTGGGGTGTTAGTTGTAAGATTTCTTTTTCACATATTAATGTCAAGCTATGATGGCATGACATGGCAGCAGCAGAGGCAAAAAAGAATAGTTCATTTTGGAGCTATTGTAGCGGACAAGATTTCAATGGCAGTGGCATGGGCAGTGGTGGCAACTTGAGCATGAGTTTTGTAGTATTGCACCTCACACATCTAATTCATGTAACATGTAACTATCATTTCTTTGTAGAATAAAGCGCCCAACTCTTCTGGACATATCAATTTTGTTCTTGTTACATAGATATTGTCTAATAATTGTTGTAATACTGTCCTAATATGTATTTTAACACCAAAAAAACATGGGTGCACCCACCAGTCACAGACCCTACACAGGATCCCTGCACCCTGAACATGGGGACAAAAATGTGGATGGAGATGTGAGTTTTTGAATAGGTCTCCCCAAACATCAAAAGATACCAATTTAGAGGATCTTATGCTCAGAACAAAGTAAGTGAAGCCTCAATGTCATAAATTATAGGTATCTTTTCTACTTACAATCTAGGGAATTAGTACCGCATTTTACGGGTGACATAGGCCAATTATCTACCCTACAGTAGTATTCTAGGGTAAACTTAAAGATACCCTTAATTTCTCAGGAGATGAGGGACATCTCCCAATAAGGGCAAGACCCTTGCAAATAGCAAGAATAGGTTCACTACCCAGAAATACCATTTGGGACAAAAAGCTTTATGTCATCAACTAATGACATAAAGACATACCAGAACTGTGTAGGATTCTACACAATTTCATTTTGTGCAATGAAGCATATTTGCTTCATTGCTACTTGTTAGTAGTAAACAACTTAACTCATAAAAATCAGTTCACAACACATGTATCTACCCGTTACTACATAGTATGCAATTACATTGAAACGGCTTAGGCAACTATCAATTGATAGCCTTCCAGCAACCAGGTCAGATTGTCTGTCCATCATTCCACCATCCATGGTCCATCCACTGTCGGTGTGCTGACCATGGTAGGTGTGTCTGTTCGTTGTCTCTTGTTGCTCAAAGCCGTACAATACTCTTGGTATGTTACGCGTGGCGAAACTTGTGCTGCTTGACTCCAAGAGTAGCAACAGCCACAGCTGAGCCCCAAGTTTTGTCCTCTGCCAGTTGAAGTAAGTTTCACTCACAGGCCAGCATATGTTTTTAAAGATGTAGCCAAGCGATCAGTTGCACTGTACGTCACTGAGGACTTGATCCCATTTGACACGGGTATACTCCGCTTTTGTTAGCAGAGTGTGCATTTAGCACTCACAGCACTTGCAAATAAAAAGACCACTTGTGACATATTATACGCACTTGTGGCATAAAAGCTTACTTGCATGATAGCTTGTAGCGACCCCTCACTCAATGAGGTGACCTAAGCTGAAAAGTATTAAAAAATCTTGGTGGGCTTTTCAGCTTTGTTATTTTGTGAGTTAATTTAGATCATATTGTGAATTAACAATCCACCATGATGAACCATGATGAAGCAAACATGCTTCATTTTGGCAAAACGAAACCATGTAGAGATCCCTGTAGAACTGGTACATTTCAGTGCTAATGACACAGTGAGAGCTCTCCTGTATCTTACAGTGATGGATCTCTACTTCATCTTCAAGTGATGTGGATTCTGTGTCAGTATTTCCTGACTCAGAGCACCTTATCCCAAATGGTATTTTTGGGTAATGAAACAATTCTTGCTATTTAGCAAGACTGCAAAACTTAGGGGGATGTCCAGCATCTCCTAAGAAATTAAGGGTATCTTTCAGGTACTCTTAGAGTACTGTTTTAGAGTAGATAATTGGCCTATGTCACTCGCCCCCACGAATGGAGAATCAGGTGAGTCGTGTAAAAAACCTTTTCATTGAAAGGAAAAACATCAGGCTTTTGTTGTAATGGAAAACACTTGTACATGACAAGACGTTCCGACTTCGTAGTGACTATGAAGTAAAGGTTGTAAGCGTAAGTGTTTGTGGAGAGAGGAGTTTTAGAGTGATTAACTGACAGTATTTGTTTTTAAGTGTCTGCAGTGTCAAAGTATGGTGTTACTCTCCTAATATTCAATCCTTCTGATTTTGTTCCGCGGTGAACCCTGATTGTACCATTCGTATGGACTGTAGATATAGTCCAAGGATCTTTATGGTATTTGCTTTCAGATTTGCGGAGGATACCTTCTTTGCGAAGAAGTACTTTGTCACCAACCTTGTAATCCCAATCGACGCGAGACTTGTTTTCACGTTCGGTATTGCGATCGGTTTGGCGTTGCCTGTGATCTCCTATTTTGTTCCAGTCAGCCAGGAAGGGAATGTCAAACAGCATGTCCCTACCAAATATTGCTGCACCTGGAGAGGCTTTGAGTACTGTGTGGTATGTGGAGCGAACGGCCCATGCAGCATCTGTGAGGAAGTCTGCGATGTCACTAGGTGTCACTGTATTGGCCATGTCTAATTCAGTGGTACGGAGCATTGTCATGATTACTTGATGCATCCGTTCTAGTATTGCGTTTGCTTGAGGGTTCTTGATGCTGGTTGGCTTACGCTTGATACCGTATGAATCACATAAGGTTTCGAAATTGAGCTTGAACTTCGCTTCCATTGTCGTAAATGATTACTTGACAACGTGGGTAACGGCTAAACCAGATCTTGTTAACTAAGGAGCCTACCTGTGCTGATGATTTATCAAAGTAAGCTTCCTTAGGTTTATTATGTGTGTTAGTACCCTTGCGGCCCTTTTACCCGTGGGAGCAACAGAAGTCACTTCTGTAACCGGTAGTTCCACAATCTCGAACCAACTGGTTGCTGGATCTATCATTGTGACACACATAAAGTCAATTTCAGTGCCGTCTTGGCCCTTGAGGGTGTATGGTCCTATTAGGTCCACACAGAGTACTTCCCAGGGGTTGGAAACAACCAATTTTGTAGGTAATTTACCATACTTACGTTGGCGTCGTTTGTTGACTTGGCATTTATGACAATTTTTGACGAAGGTGCGAACAGAGCGTCGCAAACCTTTCCAATACATCGCAGCGCGAAGAGTCTCTTCGAGACGAGTAGTCCCCGGATGCTGCAGGTAGTGATGGTACCACTGTACTGCTCGCTGCTGGAGTTCCTGTGGGATGACAAGCTTGCCATCTTTGCACAGTACTTGAACATTTTCTACCAGCTGAGGTTTGTACTTCTCAAGCAGGCTGAGTTTGTCCAGCGTTTTATCCGTGTGTTGAGCTGCGGCAATCTCCCGAACTGTCAGGGGATATATTGCATTCTCTTCGCTGCGGTTGGCAAACACAAAGTTCATGAGGTCTGAGTGGTTGTCTGGGGATGGGTCCTCTTCTGATTGCATAGTGTAATAACACCAGCATTTGGTGAAGGTCATCCAGTTTTCCTTGATGTCCTTTGTTGGACCAAAGTCAAGGCGTGAAATCGCATCCGCAACTGTGTTGTGGATTCCTTTGATGTACACGATTTCAGGACCATATTCCTCTAGCAGTAAACGCCAGCGGTAAACCCTGTCACAGGTCAATCCGAGTGCATCTTGCATGAGGTTCTTGTGGTCTGTGTAGACTACAATTCGTTGGCCCCACAGCATCCCTTTGAACTCTTTGAGTGTCTCAACAATGGCTAGAAGTTCAATTTTGGTTACGCTGTACTTTTGCTGACAGACAGAGAGTTTTCTGCTGAAAAAGCTATTGGCCGGTTGCTCTGAGTAATGACGGCTCCAAGTTGTCTCTTGGATCCATCAGTATAGATCTCAAACCCTTTTGAGTAATCAGGGTAGGCCAAGGACACATCTTTTGCAATAGTGGCCTTTACATCATCGAATGCTTTTGATGTTCGTCAGTCCATTTCCATGGTTTCTTTTTACCTTGAGGAGTTTGGACTTCTTGGTGTGACCACACTTGCCGACTAGGCTTGTGAGTGGGGCAAGCATTTCGCTGCGTCTTGCCCAAAGATCTCGATAGTATTGGACCATGCCAAGGAATCTACGGAGGTCTTTGACATTTTTGGGCGGTGTCAGTGCAAGTATCGACTGTACCTTCTTGGGTTGTGGTTTTATACCATCTCGTGAGAGTATGTACCCAAGATATTCTGTTTCTATGGCACAGAAGTTTGATTTGCGAGCATTGACTTTCAAGTTCGCATCTTGCAGTCTGGAGAGGACCAATTCCAATTTAGCCAGGTGGTCTTCCAGGGTTCCCTTTGTGATGCATAATAGATCATCAATGTAAGCTCTTACGAACTCAAGGGTGGCCATTAGTTCCGTCATTTTTGATTGAAAAATGTCAGGAGAACCAGCAATACCCATTGGTAACCTGAGGTAAGAGTATTTACCCCATGGAAATATAATGGTGCAGATTTTGGATGCATCTGGATCCAACCTAATGGTGTAATAGCCCATGTTTAAATCAAGGGCAGTTGCAAAAGTGAATCCTTCTAGCTCTTGCATGACTGTGCTAATTTTAGGTAACGGGAATGGTTTTCTCACTATTCTTTTGTTTACTTCTCTAAAATCACTTAGGAAACGTACAGTCTGATCTTTTTTTGGTACTATGAATGATGGTGAAGCCCATTCAGATGCGGGCTGCCACTCTAGTACGCCCAGGTCACACAATCTGTTGAGCTCTTTCATGAGAGTCTCTTTGAGTGAGTGAGGCACTGGGTAAGCTCTGCCATGATATGGTTTGGCACCTTCCTTTAATTCAAAGGAGACAGGCTCTGTGTTCCAATCACCTAGTGTACCATCAAAGAGGTCCTCGTATTTACGGAGGAGCTCTAACAACTTGTTTTGATCTTGTAAACTGAGGTGAGGACAGTTGGTGTCAACAACTGATTGGAGGTCTGCTTTTTCATATTTTGCATCTAAGATGTGAACTGCGCGCTGAGTGGCTTCCTCAGTACTACGTGGTTCATGAATCATGCTGTGGTTAACTGACCAAGCTTTTTCAATCTTAGAGCTAGTTGACAGACTGTTGATGTCTCTCATCGGCAAGATGATCTCATCAATGGTAATATCCTTTGTTCGAAAATCCAGAACAATTCCAAGCTCACTTAGTGTTTTTACACCTAAGATGAGGTCAAACGCTGGCTTTGCCATCTTTTTCCATCATACTCGACAACATCAGGTTGAACTGTGTATTCCTTGCTGTTGGAGTAGTCTACGAATTTTAGTGTGACTTTGCCTCTTCCTTTGGTTTGGAAGCACCCATTCGACGTGTGCCAAGACTTTGACACCTGCCTAGCCAAGTAGGGAAAGCGTTTGGTGGTTCCTTTTTCATGGAACATGAGGTCACCATCAGAACCAGTGTCTAATAGTACTCTCAAGAAGTTGTTTTTGTGACTCCTGGACAAGTGTTTGAGTTTTGTCAAGGACTGACTTCCGGTCGCTAACTTTTGCACAGCTAACACTGCTGTCACTGAATCTACTGAGTTCTGTGGGCTAGGTGTTTGTGGTGGCTGTGTTTTGGGTAGAGGGTCCAAATCTGAGTTTGGTTCTACTTGTTTCTTAGTGGATAAGTTCGAAGTGTCTTTGAGATTTTTCAAAGTTGCGTCCAACAAGGGACTCGAATAATCCTTAATTAAATTTTTTTGATTTAATTCTAATTTTTGTGTACTGGTAGTTTTAATCTGACGGGTAGTATAACATTCTAACTCATGGCTAGTTTTAATTTTCTTACTACATACAGGAATTTCCCCGGTACTACCTGACCCATCACTTCAGGAGGAGTCAGATTCGCTGTCACTTTCGTACTGACGGCGACGTTTCTTGCCTTTTTTGTTGGCTTTCTTGAGAGACTTCTCGAGTTTCTCCATTCTCGCTACGACCTGTGCGTAGGACTTCTTAGCGCGGTTGTCCTAACGAGACTTTCGTGCCGGCGCGCCGGAAACTCCGCGTGTAGGAGTCCTGTCTTTGTTGTAGCGGCGACACTCCGCGGTGTTATGCGTGGTGTGTGCGCCCCCATGCTTTTTGCACAGCTCGCAGTTCTTCTCGATGCGAGTATACTCCGTGCGTGCATACTTGCTGGGCTTCCTGGGAATGCGCCCGCTTAGCGAGGACTTCCTGGAGGGCTGGTCTGCTGCTTGGGCCTTTGCAGGCTTAGCAGCTGACTGCTTCTCATCCACTGGGTGCGCCATCTCAATACGCTCGAGAATGAGCAATAGAGGCTTAACCCCTTCGGGATAGCATTTTTCCAGCAAGTGGTACTGGTCCTGCCACTTCAACGGACACATGTGCAAGATGTGGCATGCGAGTTCCGAATCGGTGAAGGAGTAGAGCTGTTGCGTCATTGCACTAGCACTAGGGCTGTAGTACAGGCACGGGAGGTCTTCGATGTAGTTGTTCAGCTGCATGACGCGCTGAACAAACTGACGAATTTTGACCTTGTTGGGCTTCTTGAGGCAATTAGAGATATAGAATCTCAAATTTTCGCCTGCGTCATGTGCAAAACAAGACTAGAGGTGGAGTAACTGACACCTCCTGAATGACTCGGACGTTTTGCCCGGTGACTTCTTCCTTTCGATCTCGAAGATGTCGTGAAAGGGATTTGACTCCGTCTGCTCCTTGACAATTAAGTCCCAGGGCTGACGTGCCTCCTCGGTGAGGAGGTTGGCATAGAGTTGAAAAACTTCTAGGGCGAGTCGGTCATTTTGCTTTCAAGGCGAGCATGTCAGCCTTTAGGGAAAGGGACTCTGCAGTCTTCGCTTCCTTAGCAGTTTTACTGAGGGGGTCATCGGCGAGTTCACGCAGAACAGCCTTCCACTCAACCTTTTTCGAGTCATAGGCCTTTTCGGCCTCGTCGCAGGCGGGAATTAACCCCATTTTCTTGGCGGTACTGTACGCCTTGTTCACATGGAGAATAAACTGCTCGTTGGTACCGTGACCGGACCAAACCGTGACTCGGGTTTCTGACCCATTCGCGAGGGTGCACTTGAGGGACTCGGGCTTAAGATCCAAGGCTTCTTGGACTGGGTCCCGGTCTGGCACATACCGGATGGGAGCTTTCTCGCCACCCCTTCCGCGCTCGCATTCTTGGTGTTTAAGCCCGATGGGCGCAATCTTCTCAGAAGACATTCTTGAGAGGGCTGCTCCGAGGCTTGTACCCAAGAAAAGGGTCTTGTAGGAGCTTCGTGGCGGGGCGCACTCAAACGAGACACGCCTCTCACGAATCTTGACGGCGGGATCTCGTAGGGCTGATGTGGTGCTACTACTTACCGTCGCTCAATAGACGATGGCTCTACTAGCGATCACCTGGACGTTGAACGCTCGACTGACGGAAGACAGATGCGACGTAGGACTGACGGAAGGCAGTATGATGACGACGGACGGTCGAAGACAGTGTGGAGCTGGACAGACGATCCAGAAAAAATTCGCTCGAGTAGGTTATCGATCGATAGTGACCTAAGCTGAAAAGTATTAAAAAATCTTGATGTGGGCTTTTCAGCTTTGTTATTTTGTGAGTTAATTTAGATCATATTGTGAATTAACAATCCACCATGATGAACCATGATGAAGCAAACATGCTTCATTTTGGCAAAACGAAACCATGTAGAGATCCCTGTAGAACTGGTACATTTCAGTGCTAATGACACAGTGAGAGCTCTCCTGTATCTTACAGTGATGGATCTCTACTTCATCTTCAAGTGATGTGGATTCTGTGTCAGTATTTCCTGACTCAGAGCACCTTATCCCAAATGGTATTTTTGGGTAATGAAACAATTCTTGCTATTTAGCAAGACTGCAAAACTTAGGGGGATGTCCAGCATCTCCTAAGAAATTAAGGGTATCTTTCAGGTACTCTTAGAGTACTGTTTTAGAGTAGATAATTGGCCTATGTCATGAGGAGGCAAAAACATAAATGCCTTGGTTTCATTTTTTTCTGAAAAAGCAATATGTGTGTAGTCTATTTTTTGGCACACACACACAATTAGACATAAAATAAGTCAGTACCCGTGAGGACGCAAGGGAAAGAATGTATGTAAGTACCAATACTATGACTCATGCAAGAATTACATGGATTGCATAGAAAGGATTTTTGAGGACAATCTACAAGAATATGAGGACTCCAACCCAGGGGCGTTGTGTATCTAGCAGGTTAATTGAGTGTATTTGTTATTATTTGTTGACACACGGACAACCGAAGGAAGAACGAACTCTTAAGCCCCTTTCTCAGATTGGTACCAAAATGTACCAATCTTTCAAAATATACTGATTAATTGAAAAGTACATTTTGCAAGGTTGTTACATTTTCAAAGATTAGTATCAAAAAGTACCGATCTTTGAAAATGTACTGATTTCTTTTTTCTAGTAAAAATCATATTAGTCCCTACTGTTAAAGGTACCGATCTTTCAAAATGTACAATAGACATGTATTGGTACATTTTTAGAAATTGGTACATTTCCGAACGTCAGTACCAAAATGTACAAATCTTTGAAAGTGTACTTTTCTTACCTTCTGTACATGCGCACATTTCCAGGACAAAGTACAATTAAACACTTGATTGACCGACCTTTGCTAAATTTAAAAAGTGATAAGGACTTTCGACAAGCAACAGCCGTTCATTCGGAGTTGTTGTTCTCCTAGGACATGGAAATAAGTTCTCAACAACATTAGTACAATAGTTTTTAAAAGTAGAAAGTTGGACTGTTTTTGTTTTTGATGCAACTTTCCCTAAAGTCCTGATCACATACAGATGCAGTGACACCACGGAGTACTATGTACTTATAGGCAAATAGGCAGTACAACAAAACATCTTCTAGGGCCTAAAATGACCCTACAAAAAAATGGGCTGCCTTAAAAGGCCTAATGGAGTTGCAGGAAACATATGTCTGGAAGGGATATGCCCTAAAGCAATCTTACGTGGATCATGCAATGATTTTTCTGGTGGTTCCATCTCAACAGGAAAAATCTGTACCACAATTTTTTTGGATCTTGAATCTTGGTAGGAATAAAATTTAAATGCATCTCACTGGGAACAAAAACGTAGTTTTTCATAAGTATGGAACAAAAATCCATTTTTTGATATGAAAAGGAACAATATGAATATTTTCTATGTCCCGAGGAACAAGCTTACATCTTTTTATCACACATGAAACAATTTAATACAGTGCCGAGATCATGAATAGTGTTGTTCCTACTGAGATTTTGCTCAGGGAATGTTCCCACTGAGATTTTCGTTCCCGGAAGAATCCTACTAGGATTTTGGTTCTAGGAAGAATCCTACTGGGATTTTGGTTCCAGGAAGAATCCTACTGAGATTTTTGTTCCAAGGACAATTTCCTACAGAGATATTTTTAGGCGAGTTTCATTATAAGTTTCTGCTGTGATTTTTCAAGTACAGGAACTTTGTCTCGAGTTCCAAATGATATATGTTTTGACACATTGGAAGTTAACCAATACTTTCCCGCATCTCCAAAAGGTTGCACGTGACCCCCAAGAGGTTTTGGTCACTTCAAAGACTCGCGATCCCCCTGGAAGTTCTTGTCTCAGAAGTGTTCTCTTCTCCAAGGTTCGCCACATAGCCCTCATGATCAGGATCTCAAAAAACGACCACATAGAATGTGTCCTAGACTCATAGGGCTCAGTCCATGATTGCACAGGACCAGCCTAGGAGTAAACTTAGTTCTACTCCGCAGATGGGCATAGGAGTGCAATGTATTGCCGCATCCCGGTCAAACATCAAAGCAAGACAGAGTAATATCTCCAAGTCCCAGAATGCATGGGGGCATAAGATGGACCCAGAAAATGACTACAAGTCATGCCCCAGAATAGCTCTTTGCATAATTCTTGCTAATTTCCAATTTGTGCAAGAACGCTGCGCACTTTTGGCGGTTTTTGTCAGGCAAACTCGCAACTTGTCGATTTCTTTCTGAATTCTGAATTCTTGAAGTAATAAAAGCATACAAGTGTCCTCTTCATCCTGTCAAGAGCATGCTGGATAGTTTGGAGTTGGGTGTTGTGTATCAAGTCACCACAGGACACAATTTCAATGGTGCCCATGATACTTTGGTGGATGTAAAAGCCCAAACTATGGTTATTACATCCGAGCAATTTAGAGAATACATTGACAAGTCTAAGTCAATCAGGTTGGTTGAGGATCTATTCACTGCGGCTGATCAATGAGACATGATGAAGAAGATGGAGTCCTTATGTCCAGTCCATGAGCCATGGTTTGAGTTGGTTGAGGGAGATGGCTTCACTTACACTCCTCCATGAACTGACAGATACACTGGTGTTGCCGGTGGTGCTAATTGGGGTCCTTCCAGTGAAATGCTCCAACTAGCTCATGGAGGAGACTTGCCGACCATGTTCTTGTCCGTATTCACCAAAGATACTTTGAAGTACATTGCTGTCAGGACTAACAACTACGCCTACACAGACTTAGGAAAAAGTTAAACTTTCAAAAATAAGTTAGCCATTTTGAATTCTGCAAAAGTTAGGTAAGTTAGAGTTAGCCATTTTACCTTTGGCAAAAGTTAGGTAAGTTAGAGTTAGCTATTTTGCCTTCGGCAAAAGTTAAGTAAGTTAGAGTTTGTCATTTTGCCTTCGGCAAAAGTTAGGTAAGTTAGAGTTTGTCATTTTGCCTTCGGCAAAAGTAAGTTAAGTTAGAGTTAGCTGTTTTGCCTTTGGCAAAAGTTAGGTAAATTAGAGTTATCTATTTTGCCTTCATCCAAAGGTAGGTATATTTGAGTTAGCCACTTTGCATTTTGATGAAAGCTAGAAGAGTGAAGAGTTAGAGCTAGACATTTTGCCTTTGGCTAAAAGAAGGTAAGGAAGAATTAGCTATTTTAATTTCAGATAAAGCTAAGGGATTTAGAGTGTTACTTTTTATTCTTCATCAATGAATATAACCTGTTCTGTGGTTTCTCTTCTTCATTAACTAGGTCATCAAGTGTCAACTCTGCATGCATTGTTGTCCCAAGGATTCAGCCTAAAGAATACGCTCCAAGTTCCAGCACTTAAGAGCATCCTCTGTATTTTCTTTCTTCCATGCACCAACCTTTGTGTGCAATGACGACACCAGGACATACTATCTGTGGAACAAGCAGTGAAAGCAAAGGAGGGGTTGAGAATCAATTAAAAATTGAAGTGGATGTTAAAAATACAAGTACTCACCAATTTCCAATTCCCATACTTTATAAACAGTGATCAATTCACACTGCTAGATTTTTGCCACAGGAAGGCACCGCGATGGGTGTGAGGTTTAAAACCTATGTTGGAGGATGCTGTACAAGATGGCAGGTCAGGGGAGGCCAGTTCTGATCAAATTCCTAATCCAAACGAGTACACAGCATAACTCACAACAGGAGTGAGCAATTGACTTGCTTCTTTTGTTAACGTCTAGAGTGTTTCCACAGGATGACAAGTCAAAAGTTGTGGAATTTGAAATCCACGTGGGAGGGTTGTGATGGAAGATGGCAAGTGAGGGGCAGTTACTTTCAATTAGATTGTTAAGCAAAAATAGAAGTGGCAGAACTCGCCAGAGCATGTCGTGACTCGGACACATTTCGGAGACATGTCCCAGACATTGTCAACGTAGAACAGCATAAGCTATATGGTTGCCATGGGAGGACACGGCGACTGTCACTGGGTTTGGCATCCATGTGTGATGGACAAGGTGAGAGATTGCAGGTCACGGGCAGCGATTAGCAATTATTTTGTTGAGCCAAAAGAATAGATGGCAAAACTCACCAAAACAGTGAGCAAAGGACCTGACACCATTGCCATGGGAGTTCGTGGAAACGGTCATTTGTTTTTAAATCCATTTGGGAGAGACATGGGGAAAAACAGTGTGTGAGGAGCAGCAACTTTCAATTAAATAGTTGCGCATATAAAAAACGCTGTACTCACCGTAACTCAACAACTAACCTGTCTTTTTTGGTGTCTTCCAAAACGCTGCGTTGCAGTGAGTCATACGAAGACAATGTGCCAACTCTGGGCTGAAAAATCCATAAACTCGCTGAGATCGAAGGGGGTGAAGGTCCGGTCAACTGGAAATCCCATTGTCGTTTGATTCGCGTGAGTGCAAAGATTTGTGCGATGAAGCAATAGGTGCTGCCTTCTCCATAATATATGTTGACAGATGCTTATGTATGGTACGATATGATACCATACCGCTTTACTAGTAAGTATAGTAGATCGACAGGCAGACCAAGTTCTCATTGTGACTGAGGTGTAGTCTGACACATGACTGAGCACCTTCCAACAGAGAATGTATTGACCTTTTCAGAATGTCTGCTAAAATCCCCGGTAAAAAACACATGGAGTCTAATAGGCTTTTTAAACTGCATTTTGAATCCCCTTGACTGACCTATATCAGGTGATCTGTTCCCTGAGTTCATTGAGCCATGATCACATGCTGGGGCAGGGTGTTATAATATGGAAATCTGCCAGATGTGGAAAGGATGCTTGTGAAATAATAAAGCGTAGAAGATGGTGTGGGTGGCTCTTGACAGCCACACACATGCAACACAGACTAGGGTCAGATGGGGAGTTCATGGAATTTAATACAACAACAGGTGGGTAAGTTAAAGTTACTGGAATTAATTATCATAAAGTTAGTAGAGTTAGAGTCGGCCAATTTACCTCCAAAGTTAAGTAAGTTAGAGGTAGCTATTCTCTATGGATTAAAGTTAAGTAAGTTAGAGTTAGCACTTTTGCCTTGGGTTAAAGTTAGGTAAGTTAGAGTTAGCAATTTTAGATGGGGTTAAAGTTGGGTAAGTTAGAGTTAGAAAATTTGCATTCGTAAAAGTTAGGTAAGTTAGAGTTAACTAATTTGCCTTCGGCAAAAGTTAAGTAAGTTAGAGTTAGCCATTTTGCCTTCGGCAAAAGTTAGGTAAGTTAGAGTTAGGGAAGCATTGCCTAACTTTGCCTTAACTGAAAAAGTTAGTGTAACTTTTTCCTAAGTCTGCGCCAACACTGACTGGGTTGTACCTACTGCAAGGCTGGACAGGGATCGCAACACTACTAAGCACCCCATCCTTTCAGCAATCTTCCCCAAGAGAGGAGAAGCCTCCCAGCAAATGCATGCCATCGTTGTCTAGTCTCCAAGGACAAGAAGAGATACCAAGTGATGGAGCATTTCACCTTGGCTTGGCTTGGAGCTATCATGTCTATTGGAGCCTTCTTCAACGGGGACAACAATCGTGGTATTGATGCAATCTACAGTAATGCTTCGTATGGCATTTCCATTCCATTTATTCAGAATACTATGCCACAAAAAGCATTCATCTTCCTTTGGAACTACATTCACTTCTCACACGCAAGATCAGAAGTCATCGGGTCAACGTGGGTACAATCCCCTTTTCAAGGTTTGTAGCATCATTAATATGCTCATGGAACACATTCGTACTGTGTGGATTGCTGGTGATCGAGTGATGATTGATGAGAGTATGATTCGGTACATGGGCCGCACCATAGCTTTCATTCAATACATGCCACTAAAGCCCATCAAGCACGGCATCAAAGTGTTTGCCATGCGCGATTCTTACACTGGCATTCTACTTGGATTTGAAGTTTGTTGTGGAAACTCTGCTGTTGATGGCACTGATAACTCAGCAGTAGCAGTTGTTGATCAGCTACTCAGAGACAACAACCTCACCAACAATTGCCGTGGCCGAATATTGTACACTGACAATTGGTACATCACCATGTTGCTGGCCTACAACCTGTACAACCAATATGGCTAATTTTTCTGTGGCACTATGGTACCCACCTACAAAAAGGCTCATCAAGACATGGATGTGCCATTTCTCAAGTTGTCAAATGGTGCCAAAGCTAAAGTAGAATGTGGTTGGTTTAGGGAGGCTTGTGTTCAATGCAAGACGGATACTGGGAAGACCTTCTATGTGCAGCACACTACTTGGAAAGATCGTAAGCAAGTGTGTTTCTTACACACTACTGAAATTGGTGCTAGTACTGGCAATTTTGCGCAACGTTCTGGTAGGGGTCAGCAAGGCAGGAGTACATTTGCAGCACCAAATGCTCAGCATGATTATGCCAAACACTTCAACACCGTCGACTGGAATGACCGTGACTCGGCTGACTACACAACCTCCCTACAAACAAACCGATGGTACCTTCGTGTGTTCTTTTGGTTGCTTGATAGGGTTGTGCACCAATTGTATGTTACACTAATCTATTGTGCCAGGAATGGTGTTGGTTCTGCAGCATGGACAGAGTATATGAAGAAGAATGGCAGGAGGAGGTTTCAGATTGATGTGGGTCGCAAGCCAATGGGCTACACCATACTCAACAGTTGGGCTACCATGGATGGTCCGAAGCCTAATTGGATGAGGCAAGCAGCACCCCTTCCCTGTGAATGTGACAAATGTTTCTTTTGCTTGAAATCGCTCACTACAGGTGTTGATCACAAGAGAAAGAGGCGTACAGTCACGGCGTTCGTGCAGCACAACCGCTCTCGCACCAGGACGATTGACTGCACTGACAAGCGAGTTGATTTACAGATTGGTAGTTCTTACTGCAAGCAGTGCTACTGGGAAAGACCTGGCATAAGAGCAGAGAAGTTGAATGGGACTAATACCTCTTGTATGGGCTGCCCATCATGCAAAGAACGTATTTGTAAATCATGCTGGGATAATGGATATGACATGCACCAGAAGAAGCGTCCTTGACTGTGTTGTAGTTCATTGATTATCTGTAGTACAGACTTATAATTACACAAAGATAATGCCAACCCAGGCCGATCACTTCGCCTTGGCAGGCTGCAGCACGGTCTTTTTGTTTTTCCCCTCTTGCATCAGTACCCCCACTTTTCTCTCCCCTGTTTTGTTGCTTGCTCGTCACGCCTCTTCTCCTCACTTTCCGCCTTCACCATGTCTTCCCATGGTTCCCCTGATTCTCTTCCCACCCCTCCTGCTCCTCCTTCCTTGGCAGTATTGTTGCGTGCTCGGTACGGCGATTGCAGCAACGACAACGACTTCCTTGTTTCCTGGCAGGGACAGTGGGCACAATGGTGAGTTGTTGATTGGGGGTTTGTCTTCTGGGTTTGTATCGTTTTCTCCGGGGGGTTCTTGCCTCGCACCATTTGTCGCTGGGACGTCAGAAATAATTGAGTTCGAGGCCTTCAATGATTCTGTGGCTCACCCCACACCTCTTCGTTCAAATCGTCAAGGTACCTTGGTGAGTGTTCACACTCGGTTGTCAGCAGGAGAGGAATCGTCGCTGATGTCGGGGCTCACTCTCGTGTGAAGCGGCATGAACGGGATGGCCACTGTGCTCCACCGGGCCGTCAAAGGGCTGGCGGCTTGTTTCTCCTCGCCCGGAGTCATCGCAGGAGATGAGAGAGGAGATTTGTTGTGGTCCAGGGTCCTGAGGATGGAGATCGCTCCCAAGGGTTTGTTCAGAGCGCTTGAGTCCCCCATACGTGCGACCAGGGAGGAGGAGATTGGAATGGGGACCCAACCCGAGAAGGTGGGAGAGGTTTCTATGGGAACTCGTGCCAAAGCTCCATGGGGTTTCATTCCCCCGCAGAGGTTGGTGTCATTTGGAGGATCAGGCCTTGAGGCCATGGCCTCTCTCTCAGGTCTGGCCATCTCAGGAGCCCTGAGTGTGGAGTCGAGTACGTTACGTCCAGAGTTCCTGACCGCCAACAATCCTGCCGGGGCTCGGGTCTTCCTTTTCACGTGGACAGAGATGAGACTGTGTTGCAGGGTAATTGGGAACAAGGGGAAGGTATGTGTTAAGCCCGCTGCGGAGTGCCCCACTACTAGTCACTCCCGCAACAAGAAGTCTCTGGTGCGGGGAACGTGGTATCTTTATGACACTACGGAGGCCACGTACCTCAATCCGTCTTTGGAAGATGCAATTGCTGCGAAGTCCCCCCTTTGGGCAGAGTCCCAGGACAGCATCATGCACGTCGCCACCTGGGAGCAGCTGATGGCATTTTGCCGGACCAACGCGGAGGCCACATCCCCTAATCAACAAGTGACGGAGGCACTGGGTTGGTAGTTTGTCCTTGAGGCCTCGGAACCCATTGTGTCAATCCCCAAGACACCCCGGGTCATGATTCCTTGCGCAGCCATTTCCAGTGTGTCGGTAGGGGATCAGGAATTTGGAAGGAGTCTACAAGCCAGTTTGGCCACTACGGAAGAGGCCTTGGTGGAGTTGTACTCTCTCTGCACCAAGTTGTCGGTCCCCATCCAAGGATGTCCCTCATCATGGGTCAGTCTTCAATGACTTGGCAGCTGCTCACCTCTTCACTGCAGAGCTTGACTCTAGGGTGTCAGCCACAGGAGCTATGCTTGGGGACCAAACGACGCAGCTCAAGGACATGGGAACGGAACTACGCACAATCGCAAGTCAGATTGCCCCATCAGACACACATTCCCAGGCAGCGTTTGACACCGCCACCCGGATCGCTACAACGTTAGCGGGGTTTTGTTCGAGGGGGGTTGTGGGCATGCTCAATTCAATGGGGTTGGCGCTGCAAAAGTCGGAAGCTACCATGACTCGGTTGGAGGCAGATGTTGCGTCCTTGTCAGAGCTCGTCCAAGCTGTGTTGTCGGAACGCGAGAAGAGTCGGAGATCCATGCCGGCCAGCAGGGATGATTCAACAGCGGTGAAGGCTTTACAGTTGGAGGTTGCATCCTTGAAAGGGGACTTGCGGGATCAGCTAAAGATTCTTGTATCTACACAGAATGGGCAGCGGCCAGTAAAGATTGGCAAGGTCACGTTTGATGGGGTCAGGTCGTGCACACAGTATTTGGCGTCATGTAGCATAACGTTTGATGTGATAGAACTTTTATGTGACCAGTTTACAGTTCTAGCAGCTCTCACTCATAGGTCTCATACACAGGGGGAGGTAGAGACCCAGGCCATCTTGCAAATGAAGACGGACGTCACCCCCGGCAAGCTCATTGCCATGGGTTCGTTTGAATTATTGGTCCCTTCTATTTTTGCTGGCACCCGGGATCCACGTGGGGATGCTACCCACTCCGTTAAGTTCACATGGGACAACGGGGATGGTGAAACGGGTGTTCGAAATTTCATTGAGCTGTCTATGGAAGACTGGCTCCCCCAACAGGACGCCCAAGCCGAGACACTTCTTGGGTCGGACTATCCGGAAGTTCTCTTGTTCCTTTGCATTATGCGCCACCAATCGGCCACCTTAGTCAAAGCTTTGTGCCACAATCTCACGGAGTTAGACCGGAACATTCTTTCTTGGACAGGCCTTTCATCCACAGCACACCCCCCACAGTAAAGGTGGAGGCTTGGAGTCACACTCTCATTGTCCTCCAACATTACTGTCATGAAGTGTCTAAGGTGCAGTCTCAGGCGAGAAATCTTGCGTCATACAAGGACCCATTGATGGCCAATTTGATCTGCATGTGGGCGTGCGTGAGTGCCCTGGGGGTACACAACAAGTTTCAACAGTACAAGTTTGATGAACACCCTCGGATTTTCCCCAAGCTACACAATTATTACTTGGGTAAGTGCCTCAAAAGGGTGGAAGTTGAGTCCATCACTACGGACGTGACAGGTTTACCACAAACTACTTGGACTTTGACCGATCGACAGACGACCCTCCACCAGGAGCTGGATCAGCATATCACCACTTTCCAATGTTTAAGCGGTCGCTACAGCAGAAGCACAAACACGCAGGCGAGGGTGGGGAGGACCCTCCCAATCTGAAAAAGAAGAACCGTTGCCAGGGGGCAGGCACGGGGGCTCCAGGGGAGACGGGAGATTCCGAATAGTGGGCGCACGAGGTTGGGGGGTCTGCTTGTTGTAGAAGTAAGTCTAAGATTCGTCACTTGGTCCTTACTAGCCCCCTTCCTCGGCCCGCACCGCACACCCCCATCCCTGGGGCGGCGCACTCTACTCTACCTCCCCGGAGCACTGCTCCCAAAGGACTGATGCCCCCCCTTCGTTTGGGGTTAGTCTCTGTAGAGGATCATCCTTCCTTGCTAAATGGAGTGCAGGTGGGCTCAGTTCCATTGACACAACACCCTCTAGGTTCCTGCATGATTCTGGGGTCTGTCCCTTCGTTCTAATTTCTGGTAGCAGCTATGCTGGATTTCCAGATCCGAAGTGCTTACGTAACCCCTGGACCCTTTACAGATGGTATGCAGGCACTCTACCCTGACACATTCTTCTGTCAGGGTAACCAGCGATGGTTGGGCAATCCTTCTCTTCTCTTCGCGGACTTAGCATCCTTGTCTCCCCCACGCATCGATATTGGCAAATGGATCTGTGCCCTCACTTAGTAAATCACTCCGTTCACTCTACAGTGGGGTTGTGCCCGGCTGGTTGGTGACTGTTCACCCGGGCCTTTCTTCATTCAGCGGTGGGGGCACAGATGCCCATTGGGCTGTGACTATCCTCCTTCGCCCTGACTCTTGTGCTCTCGCTCCGCTTCTCCCAGAGGTACAACAGCGCCCGTGGTCTACTATTGCTCATTCCCTCAACTGTTGGGTGTGGTCGAGGTCTGCCCCAGCAGCTCCGACAGGGGATGTCTCCCCTTGTCGGTCCGTGGTTTGCCTGTCAGATGGTTCGATGGGGTCGTGGGGCCTTCTCCCTGCCGCTCATCAGGCTACCATGGTGACTTTTCCGACAGATCGCATCTCTACCGGTTGGCGTTGGCAGCGTCTCACTCCTGGAGAGCTCCCGGCTGTGTGGGACTGTCCTATTCTGGTACAGGACAGGTTCAAAACATTAGGTTTGGGGCACTCCCTCAACATGTTTGTGTCCTCCGCTCCCGCCAAAATTTTGGCATTGTCAGCGGACTACTTCTTGACTTATGTGGTACAAGGGGGGGGGGGGTTAGTTTCTGGGACTCTTTGGGGCCGGTGCAACGACAATGTAAGTGCACACTCCCTTGCGATGATGGGGCATTGGCTGTTGCGGCCAGGCCCAAACACGTGAAAATGAATTTTGAGAAAGATGGCATTATGGGGATCCTTTCCTTCCTGACCTTGAGGAGCGGGGTGATCTGGGGGGAGAGAAGGAGTGGGCCGGGGATGATGAGGAAGTCACCCGTAAAAAGAAGGACCAAAAGGGGGATGATGCCACCATACCCGTCCATATATGGGAAAAACCATTTCCAAGATATGCTACCACCCCACTTCCCCCCTCTTTGCTGTGACTGGCTAGAGAAGTTGGAAGCTTATCGCACCCTCGCGCTTTGTTTGTGGTGGCGTCAGGTCACATGATCTTTCTGGCGGTATGTGAGGGACAAGATCTCCAACTCATCCACCCAGGCTAGCAAGCGCAGTTTTGACTATGTGCAATGTCGGCACGGAAGTTATCAATGGCGCCCTCACTGTCCAAAATGTTATCGGAACGAGTGGACAGCCTTACACGAACATCCCTTAGTAGCGCGAGATTGGGACCCGGCATGCGAATGTGTGGAGAAGGCAGTTAAGAGTGACTGGTGAGAATGGTCGGGGGGCTCACGCCTGTTTTTCTGGCGATGGCCCTCATGTTACAGAGGTTGGGCCAGAGATGGGCAACCTCACTACCAGACAAAGCCCTTCCCTTTGTTCACGCAGCTCCAGCAGGTCCCTAGGACGGATGAGGACCGGATAAAGTGTTGGCCAAAGTTACTTAAAGTACGGGAACGAAGGTATATCAACACTGGCCTAGTCTTAGGGTTAATGCACATGTTCTACGGGCTGAAGAGGGCGACGGCATCCGCATGGTTTACAATGGCGCAACTTCAGGCATCAACGAATGCATATTTGCTCCCCACTTTGGGTTACCCCTCATTGCTTACAAGATACGGAGCCTGAGGCCAGGAGATTTCCAGTCCGACCAGGACGTAAGTGAGATGTTTCCCAACTTCATTCTGGGAGAAGCTTTGCGCCCCTATTTGCGGGTAGATGTTACCCATGTTTGCACTCGGAAGAGTGACTTGCCCCATCATCTCCCGGCCCCTCTGACTAGACGGCCTGACTGGGAAAAACCAACCCATCCTGCCAGAAGAAATGGGAACGCTGGACCCGCGATTGGATGGGATTGAAAGACTCCCCCTATTGGAGCATACAGATGGCGTTGGTTGCCCGGGAGGTGGCATATGGAGATAGGCTGGATAATGGAAACCTATTCCAGTGGGAGCAAGCTGTCTTAAATCTACCCGGCACCCCCACCTACAATCCCACGGACCCATGGGTGTTCAAAGCCTGGGCTGACGGACACATTGCCAGTGACGTTTTTCTTTATGTGGACGATGGGAGGCCCACTGGGTTTGACCAAGCACAGTGTTGGCTGGCCACCCGGAGGTGGTGTGCTACGTTGTCGTTTCTTGGGATTAGGGTGGCTCACGCAAGCGAACCTCCCCCTTAAGGACACCAGGCCTGTGGGCGGGCTCGGTGGTGCACACGCAAGGAGGGCTGAAGGCCATGGTCTCCCAACAAAAGTGGGATAAGACCAAGGATGTGATCAATGAGTTGGAATGTTTGTCTAACGCTCGAGAGGATGGAAAACTCCCCCACAAATGGCTTCAACAGATCCAAGGCTTCTTGGTCTTCTACATTTCTCGAACTTACACGTGGATGCCGCCGGACCTGAAAGGCCTTCACAATGTCATTGATGGCTGGCAAGATGGCAGGGACTCCCGGGGGTGGAGGGTAAAGAAGCCGTTCAGGGGATATGTGGTGTGGGAATGGGAAGGGGAACAGTGGGCTGAGGTCACGGAACAAGAGTTTGCTAAGGCCATGTGAGAAGGTGCCACGGCCCCGGAATGGGTAGACACTCAGCAATGTATTCAAGACAACATTTGGGCATTGAAGTTGTTGCTCTCGGGGACAAGCCCGGCGGTGACCCAGTTACGAGTAACCCACACCATGACGGCATGTTACCTGATGGGGGACGCAAGTAAGCTTGGCTTTGGGTCAGCCATATGGGACGACTCAAAGATCCTGTGGGAGTCAGGTCATTATAGTGAGACCCTCCAGAATGAAAGTTCTAATTTTCGGGAGGCTGACAACCTGGTGTCAAGGATAGAAGATCTGGTGGTTAAGGGGCGTTTAGAAGACCTACAGAGTTATTCGCTTTCACAGACAACGTGGTCTTCAAAAGTTGCTACTACAAGGGCCATTCCAGCTCAGAGAAACTCACCGATGTCATTCTATGACTGAGGCGGGTCCTGACATAGGCCAAGAATCAGCCATTTTTGTACCCCAGGGTACAAAACCTAAATAGAGCATGAATCAGCCTTTTTTGTACCCCTGGGTACAAAACCTAAATAGGAGCATTCTCAGGACCCCAAGTAGGAGAGTCCACCTCCTGACGGCATGGACTCCCCAACATGGAAGTTCAGAACCCCAAACAAGAGAACACCCTAGAAGAAGATCTAAGCATCTATCAGAAGGGTATGAACATACCATATTGTGTAGAAGTCTACACAATGTTCGTTTGCATCGTTTGGACTGGAGTGCAGTTCCACTGCCTTTCCATCCTCACAATTGTACAAAATATAGCTCATAAAATCAATTCTTCGACACCTGTCGAAACTACCTATAATTTTTGCGTGAAATATTTTTACAACGAATCGGCTCAGGTCACTATCTATAGATAACCATGGTGCGACCTTCGTGCACCGAAGCCATCGATATCCAACCCTTCCGACACAAGGTACGCTAACAAATTTTTTATCGCGAGCGGCAAATTTTAATTTTTCGCACCAGCGATACGTTTTTTTGCACGATCGACGATTCATCCAAAATCGGCTACGCGATCGACGAATTCCTATGGTTTCGCGATCTACGAGCTCTCCAAAAATTCTCCCGCGATCAGCGAGCATCAGCGATAAACTTCGAGCAATCGACTTCTGCAATCAGGGATTCCTATGAGTCGGATTAATTTTGTGATCGAGAATTCTCGCGAAATAGTTGGAAGCAAGACTTTCAAGAAATAAAAGCCTACGAAGAAAAATTTAAAAATAAAAAAATAAAAAAAACTTTTTCGAGCTAACCTCAACAGGGCACCCAAGACCTTCTACAAGGCCTTGTTTTATAATACGCCCCTTGGCGAGGCAATCAAGAGGATGTCGACCAGCATATCAAGCCCAGAAGGACTCAAGCCACAGGAGTGTGAACGGAGTTCAGGGAGGTCTAAGCCACCCATTTCCTACATTCCCACTGCCATGGACACCCCGAAGGTAATCAAAAAAATCAAGGTCTCCAACAAAATGACCTTGTCTGTCACCGTCTTCGACGAGGGAAGTCCTGAACAGTTCCTCAACCATGTCCAGACCTCAATGGAAATAATTTCCCAGAGAGGCTTAGACACGGACTACGGGGAAGCCTGTAAGGCAGATGCAAAGGCCGAGGCAAAACTGACTGTGGCCACTGCGGCCAAAGCCAAGTTCAATGGGACGGATGAAAATTCCCCCGTCCTCCAGTCGTGGAACAAAGCATCTGCTGCTAAAATCCACACCAGTGAGGCCCTAGTGTCCGCTGGCCAAGCGATCTTCCTGCAGTACTCCACTCAATTGTCGGAGACTGCCCGTCGTCCTTGGACCACCATCGTCGGGGAGCAAATCAACTGCGAACCCTGGACAGATGTGTATGGGACCGAGCATCCCACACAACGCCCGGCATCTTGGACCTCCTTTCAGGAATGTGTCCAGTTGCACCTGCAGACCGTCTTCAGGACTGATGCAGCGGAGCAGGAACGTTTCTACATCAGCAATGGGCTGAAGAAACCAAACAGGGTACCCATCAGGGACTTTGTGCAGAGGATCCAGCGCCTTAACGGGTATGTGGAACTCTTGCCATGCCTGTTTTACTCTTCACAGGCTGCAAAGTCTATGAAAGTTGCGGGCCATTCGATGATGCCGACTTGGCAAGCCACATCCTCAGGATGGTTCCTAGGAACTGGCAGGACCAATGTGAGCTCAGTGGAGCTTTGGTACCACAAAGTGTCAGGGAACTTCTCGAAGTCCTTGAACGCATCAAGAAGGCCTACCCCACCGAGAAGGTTGGAGAGGGACCCAAGACCGTAGCCAAGGCTAACGACTCATCTAGGAGGAAGATGGTCTCTTTTAGTGACCGGATTCTGAAGAAACGTCACACAGAGAAGTACTGTTCTCTCTGCAAGAAACATGGGGGCACACATACCACCCACAACACTCGGATTGCCGGAAGTATGACTCAATGGGACCCGAAGTCAAGCTTCAAGGGAGAAAACCAAATGGAAACTCTCGTGGACTAGAGAGACCTGCTCGAGGAGGAAGTAGCTATGTGCAGCTATCCGCTAAAATCGACAAACTTACGAAGTCCAACAAGAAAATGAAACGCGCTATCAGAAAAAAGAAGCGTAAGCATCACAACATGAGCGACAGTGATGATTAAGACTCATCTTGAGAGGATGGGTTGGGGAGTACTAAGAAATTGTGTAGAAAATTCTATTGTAATGAAATGATGAACACTTATCTTAGTCCGATTAAAACTTCCCCACGTGCCAACAATACATTTTCTGGTTCAAACAAGACGTGTTCGAACCTGGCAGAAGACCTAGGAAATCTTCCAGCCAACCTTACACAGAGTGAAACAATAACCGAATTGTCGGACCCCGAACTGTCGGGTGACCTTTTCAATAGTGTGAACCCCCCTTTGACAGGTAAAGAAGGGCAGGTCACTACTGTAGTAGCACAAGCACGCTATAAGGCGACTGAAAATCCAGCCCGTAAGAATATCGAACACTCTACAGGGTGTCGTACCAGTAACACAGTCATCAGGATCCTACTAGACAGTGGATCTGATGGTGATCTCCTGTTCCATGCAAAGGGAACAGAGAAACGCTTTCCCTACTTGACTAGGCAGGTGCCAAAGTCTTGGCGCACGTCGAATGGGAGCTTCCTAACCAAAGGAAGGAGCAAAGTCAACTTAAAGTTCTTTGAGTATTCGAACAGTAAGGAGTACACAGTGACTCCTGACGTAGTAGAGTATGATAAGAAAAAGATGGCAAAGCCAGCGTTCGACCTCATTCTTGGATGTCAAACCATGAAAGAGCTCGGAATTGTTCTAGATTTTTGAACAAAAGAAATAACCATTGATCACATCATTTTGCCAATGAGAGACATCAATAGTCTGACCTCATCAAACTTGGATAAAGCCTGGGCTGTTAACAACAGCATGGCAAATGAACCGCAAAGTATGCAGGAAGCGACACAGCGGGTAGTTAAAATCCTAGATGCAAATTATAAAAAGGCAGACCTCCAATCAATTGTTAGCACCAATTGTACTCACCTAAGTCTCCAAGACCAAAACTCGTTGCTGGAGTTACTCACAGAATTTGAGGAACTTTTGATGGAACACTGGGTGATTGGAACACAGAGCCTGTGTCCTTCGAACTTAAGGAGGGCAAAGCCATATCATGGCAAGGCATACCCAGTACCAAAATCTCGCAAAGAAACAACTATCAAAGAACTGAATAGATTATGCAAACTGGGAGTGGTAGAGTTTCAGCCCGAATCGGAATGGGCGTCACCATCATTTATCACTGGAAACAAGACGGAACTGTACGCTTTCTCACTGATTTTAGAGAAGTAAATAAACGACTAGTTTGAAAGCCGTTTCCATTACCCAAAATCAGTACAGTCCTGCAAGAGCTAGAAGGATTTACCTATGCTACAACCCTAGATTTAAACATGGGTTATTATACCATTAGACTGGATCCCGATTCATCCAAAATATGTACCCTCATTTTCCCATGGGGCAAGTATTCCTACCTCCGTTTGCCCATGGGCATCGCAGGTTCACCAGACATCTTTCAAGCAAAAATGTCAACACTAATGGGAGCCTTAGAGTTCGTGACGAGCTTACCTTGATGATTTGTTATGCATCACAAAGGCAAACCTGGAAGACCACCTTGACAAATTGAAAATGGTGCTTACCAGGCTACGCGAGGCGGGCTTGCGAATCAACGCCCGAAAGTCATCATTCTGCACCTTTGAAACAGAATATCTAGGTTATACCCTCACACGAACAGGGATTAAACCACAGCAGAAAAGGTACAGGCGATTCTCGCGATTTCATCGCCAAAAATGTCAAAGACCTCCGTAAGTTCCTGGGCATGGTCCAGTACTATAGAGATCTTTGGGCAAGACGCAGCGAAGTGCTTGCCCCACTCACCTCACTGGTAGGAGAGTGCGGTCACACCAAGGTCACCAGAGCCAACAAGACGAAGAAACGTCCATGGTACTGGGACACGGTGCATCAAAAGCATTCGATGACGTTAAGACTTCAATTGCCAAGGATGTAGTCTTAGCCTATCCCGATTATTCAATGGAATTTGAGATATATACTGATGCCTCGTCTAAACAACTTGGATCAGTTATCACCCAGGGTAATAGGCCCCTTGCGTTCTTCAGCAGGAAGCTGTCGACGATGCAACAGAAGTACAGCGTGACCAACCTAGAACTACTGGCCATAGTGGAAACACTCAAGGAGTTCATAGGCATGTTGTGGGGACAAAGATTAAAAGTCTACACAGACCATAAAAATCTAATCCAAGACGCCCTCGGATTAACCTCTGACCGTGTCTACCGATGGAGATTGCTCCTCAAGGATTTTGGCCCCAAAATTGTTTACATTAAAGGCATACATAACACTGTTGCTGACGCCATCTCTCGCTTAGACATCGGACAAATACCGAGTGAGCACGAGAATTGGATGACGTTCACCAAATGCTGGTGTCATTACACCATGCAAGAAGAGAGTGCGATAGACACCTCTGCATACCAAGAGGAAATGAATCTGGTATTTGCAAACCGCAGCAAAGAAGGTGTAATCTACCCGTTAACAGTACGAGAGATTGCAGAAGCACAAAAGCTTGATGCCAGCTTGAAGACGTTGAAAGACCAGTACTCGACACGATTGGTCAAAAGTACACATCTCCTATGTAAGGACGGAAAAATGGTCATTCCAAAGAACTTCAACACCGTGCAGTTAGTTGGTACCACCACTATCTACAGCACCCTGGACACACTAGACTCGAAGAAACCCTTCGTGCTGCGATGTACTGGAAAGGTATGCAAAATACCGTCCGTAAATATGTCAAAACTGTCATGCATGCCAAGTCAACAAGAGGCATAAGCATAAGTACGGAAACTCCCTACTAAATTCGCCATCACAAACCCTTGGGATGTACTATGTGTGGACCTTATTGGCCCGTATACAATCAAAGGTAAAGATGGGACAGTAATTGATTTCATGTGTCTGACTATGATTGACCCAGCTTCTAGCTGGTTTGAAATAGTTGAACTACCGGTAATCACTGAGGCGATTATTCCCCTGGATACAAAAGGGCGGAAGGGTAAAAAGACCCATGAGGAACCTAAGTTAGCATACTTTGATAAGTCATCAGCAATGATCAGCAACTTAGTGAACAAGACCTGGTTTAGTAGGTATCCACGTTGTCAATACATAATTTATGACAATGGAAGCGAATTCAAACTTCACTTCAAAGCCCTATGTGACTCATATGGGATCACGAGTAAGCCTACCAGTGTCAAGAATCCACAAGCGAATGCAATTCTAGAACGAGTGCATCAGGTGATATCATCGATGCTCCGAACAGCTGAAATAGACATGGCCCCTTCAGTAGAGACAAGCGATATAGACAAGTTTGTGAGGAAAGTCGCTTGGGCCATTCGCTCAACATACCACACAGTACTAAAAGCCTCCCCAGGTGCAGCCATCTTTGGACGGGACATGTTGTTCGACATCCCCTTCCTGGCCGACTGGAATAAAATTGGAGAATATAGGCAACACCAAACAGACCAAAACACAGAACGGGAAAATAGCTCACGTCGTGATTGGGACTACAAAGTTGGTGATCAAGTACTTCTTAGAAAAGATGGTATACTCCGCAAAGGTGAAAGTAGATATGAAAGTGATCCTTGGACTATCACATCAGTTCATACGAATGGCACCATCAGGATTCAACGCGGAACCAAATCAGAAAGACTGAATATACAAAGAGTTACACCTTTTTTAACAACCAAACTTAAAACCGTATTAAATGTCAGTTTCAAAGCGACAAAACGGACTCTCCCTCTTCAAACAACACTTACTCGTTACACATGTTTAACAAACTCTTTAGTTCGTTATTGTTACTCTCATGAGAACCCATTTTTTTCACCTAAAAACACTTAGGTTTTTTGGTTCCTTTTTTACCTGATACTCCATTTGTGGGGGCGAGTGACATAGGCCAAGAATCAGCCATTTTTGTACCCCAGGGTACAAAACCTAAATAGAGCATGAATCAGCCTTTTTGTACCCCTGGGTACAAAACCTAAATAGGAGCATTCTCAGGACCCCAAGTAGGAGAGTCCACCTCCAGACGGCATGGACTCCCCAACATGGAAGTTCAGAACCCCAAACAAGAGAACACCCTAGAAGAAGATCTAAGCATCTATCAGAAGGGTATGAACATACCATATTGTGTAGAAACCTACACAATGATCGTTTGCATCGTTTGGATTGAAATGCAGTTCCACTGCCTTTCCATCCTCACAATTGTACAAAATATAGCTCATAAAATCAATTCTTCGACACCTGTCGAAACTACCTATAATTTTCGCGTGAAATATTTTTACAACGAATCGGCTCAGGTCACTATCTATAGATAACCATGGTGCGACCTTCGTGCACCGAAGCCATCGATATCTTTTTTTTAAGATGAATCGGCTCAGGTCAGGTCCAACAATGGATGGGCTTCATTCTACATGTGATCCATGTGGCCGGCACTTGCATGAAAGAGTCCGGGGTAGATGGTCTGTCGTGGGGAGACTGGCTGGAGGGGCTGATGAAGTCAGATACTAGCCCCTGGGGATTCCACCCATTGAGCCAGTCGGCTAATGAACGATCGAAAGGAGGGGTGGGACGGTGGGTCCAGTCATGGTGGAAGGGACGGGATAAGTGCCTGTGGTGTGGCACTCCTCTGAAGTGTCTGACACCTGAGGACTGGTTTCAGCTGCGACGAGTCGACCAACCACGGCTATGGGTTCCCCCACCGGCGGCGATGACGGCCGTATTGAAGTTATTCAATGAGGACAGAATGATTCGTCCTTATCTCCCCCACGTGTTTGTGATCCCCTGGCTGATGATGCATCAGTGGCACAAGCAATTGACCGAGGATGCTGACGTTGTGTTTTCTGTCCCCCCCGGGTTGGAATTTCGGTCTGTCAAGATGCACGAACCACTTGTTGTACTATCGTTTTCCCTCTGACTCATGTGACTAGTTACCAGGGCCAATGGTTGGTTAAAGGAACTCCTGATGCCATTAGGGCGGAAAACCTTCTCACCACGACCCTCAAGGCTTGGAGAGAAGCTAGACGTGAGCCAAAGCAACATCACCAGCTGGAGGAGTCTGTGCGGGGCTGCAGGAAGGTCCTGAGGAATGGAGTAGGTCTGTTCTGCTCCAATTTTTTGCATCCAAGAGAGAGTTAGAGAGAGTTTCCCCCCGTACAGGAATGCATGGTGCGGGGCTTGTTGCATGGCCCATCCAAACGACCCTTTTCCTGTCCAGGCTCCTCCCAAAGAAGAAGGCGGGATAGAAGCGGACCCCAGGGAGGAGATGCACCAAAGAGGCAGAAACGGTGATCACTAGATGGGGATCCCTTTCGAGTGTGATTTGTGCCACTTTAGGAATATCAGGAGACAAGACCCAAGATTCGACCACCAGGGCGATGTGTACCCATTTATGTGCATTTGGAGGGCAAATTTAGATGTGTGTTGGAGCAGGGCAACTAAAACGGTAACATCAAACTTGAATCGTTTGCTGGTGGATTGCTGTTCAGCGGAGTATTTATTCGAGTTGGAGGACAATTTGCCCAGATTGGGGTTCCCCACCCTTACAGATCGGGTTGGGACGACGGTAGCGATCATGTCTTGAAATGCATCTCTTCGGCCGGGGCAGTACACGGGTCACCTTCAGTACGATTCGGTCAGAAAGACCCCCACCTGGTTCTGGCACGCGCACAATGCAGGAGAACACTATCACACGGAGACGTTCTATGCCCAGGATGAGAAGAAGGTCCACACCACCACATGCATGGTGGCTGGGGAGTGGTTCGTACAATTTAAGCTAGGGATGAAATTGAGAATGGTGCAGGAGTGACAGCAAGATGAGGCTTTCACCCCGGCCATTATTCATGCGTTGGATGCGGTGGCCTCCAATCGATGGAACCTAGCTACAGAGCCGGAAGAAGAGAAAGTCATTGAAGAACTGATGTCGTTTGTGGTCATGTCATTTTGTTGCACGCTGAGGAGTGAAGAGGTACCGTTGGTGTCCTTGGGCGGTCTGCTCACTTTCTGGGAAGAGACGTTGGGGGAAGACGAGCCCTTCATAATGTTGACGCTACATGGAAAGTTCAAGGGAGAAGGGGAGCTCCATTGGCATTGCATCCCAATTCCTGCCGTCACCTGAACGCAACTGCCAGTGGTAAAGTGGATCCGACGAATGGTTCGTCGAGTGGTAATTGAGGAAGGCAGGAGAGAAGGCTGGCTATTTGCTGATCCCACTGGCCGATGTTGGCAGATGGGCTATTACGAGCCTATGCTGGTGGATTTGCTAGAGAATGTTCAGAACAACTTCCCAGGCCATTTCGGCAGCTATCAATGTTGATGATTTTAGTTTATGGAGGTCAGGACAGAGGGGCGCTATCACAGAAGCCCACAAGCAAGGAGTACCTCAAACAGTCATCAATCTCATGGGCCTGTGGCAGACGCAAGAAGCGGTGCGAGGGACCTATGCGCCAAGTATACACACAGGTAAAAAGCACCCATGACACATTACTCTCATTTGCCCGGACCTTTTGAGGAGTCGTTGTAGTGCCATGAAGCAGAGCACAGGGGCGAGTCCCTAAATTGGAACGAGGGGGGTTTATTGCATTATCTTCTTGATACATCCTTTGTGGGGCCGCTTGCACAACCCGTCCCGTTTGACACGAGACCCACACGAGAGTTGACAAGGGAGTTCACTCCCAAGTCAGGCGGGGTAATCCCCTGAGCTCATATCCTCTCTACCAGCAGACCACCTTGGACAAAATGGTAACAGTGCAGGAGGCCGGGCTCCCTTTGGGCAGGATGAGACTCAGTGCTCCCTGGCCACAAGAAGAGAGAGCATTGTTTATGTGTTTTCAAGGGTAGTGACAGGGTCACCTATTCCCCGGACATGTATAATATAGAAGTGTTGTTAAAAGATATAAGACTGAGCTATCAGTTGAAGTGAAGGGCAGCTAACTGGTCTGGTCTACAGAGACTACCAGAACAAACTGAACCGCAAAGGAGGTAGTGATTACGATCAGAAAAGGAAGTGGGCTTTTCAGCGGAGGAGGTGCAGCAAACCGGAATTGAGGGGCTCAAGTGTTTTGGGGGTTGGGGTGGGAACATTGGCTTTTGCTACCATACCCAACTTTATCGCCCATCAAGAGAAGAGCCTCCACCCAACAGAACAGCTCACTTTTCTCGGAGACAAGAACCTCCGAACTTGGAATCGAAGGACCATGGCGCCTGGCTATGGAGAGGCCGATCACTTCGCCTCGGCAGGCTGCAGCACAGTCTTTTTGTTTTTCCCACCCACCGTACCCGGGGTTTTATTGCATTATCTTCTTGATACATCCTTTGTGGGGCCGCTTGCACAACCCGTCCCATTTGACACGAGACCCGCACAAGAGTTGACAAGGGAGTTCACTCCCAAGTCAGGCGGGGTAATCCCCTGAGCTCATATCCTCTCTACCGGCGGACCACCTTGGACAAAATGGGAATGGTGCAGGAGGCTGGGCTCCCTTTGGGCAGGATGAGACTCAGTGCTCCCTGGCCACAAGAAGAGAGAGCATTGTTTATGTGTTTTCGAGGGTAGTGACAGGGTCACCTATTCCTCCGACGTGTTTAATATAGAAGTGTTGTTAAAAGATATAAGACTGAGCTATCAGTTGAAGTGAAGACAGCTAATTTGTCTGGTTTAGAGAGACTACCAGAACAAGCTGAACCACAAAGGAGGTAATGGTTACGATCAGAAAAGGAAGTGGGCTTTTCAGTGGAGGAGGTGGAGCAAACCAGAATTGAGGGGCTTAAGTGTTTTGGGGGTTGGGGCAGGAGCATTGGTTTTTGCAGCCATACCCAACTTTATCGCCCAACAGCTCACTTTTCTTGGAGACAAGAGCCTCCAACCTTGGGATCGAAGGACCATGGCGCCTGGCTATGGGAAGACTGATCACTTTGCCTCACAAGGCTGCAGCACGGTCTTTTTGTTTTTCCCACCCACCGTACCCAGGGTTTTATTGCATTATCTTCTTGATACATCCTTTGTGGGGCCGCTTGCACAACCCGTCCCGTTTGACATGAGACCCACATGAGAGTTGACAAGGGAGTTTACTCCCAAGTCAGGGGGAGTAATCCCCTGAGCTCATATCCTCTCTACCGGCAGACCACCTTGGACAAATGGGAACGGTGGAGGATGCTGGGCTCCCTTTGGGCAGGATGAGACTCAGTGCTCCCTGGCCACAAGAAGAGAGAGCATTGGTTATGTGTTTTCGAGGGTAGTGACAGGGTTGCCTATTCCCCCGACGTGTTTAATGTAGAAGTGTTGTAAAATGATATAAGACTGAGCTATCAGTTGAAGTGAAGGGCAGCTAACTTGTCTGGTCTAGAGATACTACAGAACAGAAAAGGAAGTGGGCTTTTCAGCGGAGGAGGTGCAGCAAACCGGAATTGAGGGGCTCAAGTGTTTTGGGGGTTGGGGCGGGAACATTGGCTTTTGCTGCCATACCCAACTTTATCGCCCATCAAGAGAAGAGCCTCCACCCAACCGAACAGCTCACTTTTCTCGGAGACAAGAACCTCCGAACTTGGGATCGAAGGACCATGGCGCCTGGCTATGGAGAGGTCGATCACTTCGCCTAGCAGGCTGCAGCACGGTCTTTTTGTTTTTCCCACCCACCGTACCCGGGGTTTTATTGCATTATCTTCTTGATACATCCTTTGTGGGGCCGCTTGCACAACCTGTCCCGTTTGACACGAGACCCACACGAGAGTTGACAAGGGAGTTCACTCCCAATTCAGGCGGGGTAATCACCTGAGCTCATATCCTCTCTATCTGCAGACCACTTGGACAAAATGGGAACGGTGCAGGAGGCCGGGCTCCCTTTGGGCAGGATGAGACTCAGTGCTCCCTGGCCACAAGAAGAGAGAGCATTGTTTATGTGTTTTCGAGGGTAGTGACAGGGTCACCTATTCCTCCGACGTGTGTAATATAGAAGTGTTGTTAAAAGATATAAGACTGAGCTATCAGTTGAAGTGAAGGGCAGCTAACTTGTCTGGTCCAGAGATACTACAGAACAGAAAAGGAAGTGGGCTTTTCAGCGGAGGAGGTGCAGCAAACCGGAATTGAGGGGCTCAAGTGTTTTGGGGGTTGGGGCGGGAACATTGGCTTTTGCTGCCATACCCAACTTTATCGCCCATCAAGAGAAGCGCCTCCACCCAACAGAACAGCTCACTTTTCTCTGAGACAAGAACCTCCGAACTTGGAATCGAAGGACCATGGCGCCTGGCTATGGGGAGGCCGATCACTTCGCCTTGGCAGGCTGCAGCATGGTCTTTTTGTTTTTTCCATCCACCGGACCTGGGGTTTTATTGCATTATCTTCTTGATACATCCTTTGTGGGGCCGCTTGCACAACCCGCCCCATTTGACACGAGACCCGCACAAGAGTTGACAAGGGAGTTCACTCCCAAGTCAGGCGGGGTAATCCCCTGAGCTCATATCCTCTCTACCGGCGGACCACCTTGGACAAAATGGGAATGGTGCAGGAGGCCGGGCTCCCTTCGGACAGGATGAGACTCAGTGCTCCCTGGCCACAAGAAGAGAGAGCATTGTTTATGTGTTTTCGAGGGTAGTGACAGGGTCACCTATTCCCCCGACGTGTTCAATATAGAAGTGTTGTTAAAAGATATAAGACTGAGCTATCAGTTGAAGTGAAGGGCGGCTAACTTGCCTGGTCTAGGGAGACTACCACAGTGTGTGTTGCATTGGTCTTTCCGTTATGCAAAGGATTATTGAAAATGAAGTTACAACGGAATTGGTATGGTAGCGAAATAAGGTATCCTGGGTATGAGGATGACACATTAGAATACAACTGACCTAAAATTCTGACGATTTTTATAAATGAGACAAACTGACGAACATGAACAGTATGCTCTAGAGAGTGGCGAAGTGTTCAGTTCTGGAGAAATTCGTCGTTTGGGAGCATAACAAATAGCGAACATCCATCAACAATATCAATAACTTTTTCCGAAGCCAAAGTGTGAACAAAGGTTATAGAAGATGTTCTTGTCATCATCGCCTTCGACCGTTTTGGCATACGATACTGTATCTGAAACAGCACACGCGTGTTCTTTAACTTCGAAATCCAATTCAATATCGCTGAAAGAACTTATCGATTCTCTACCTCCGATTCTATGTCGTCTCAAGATGCAAGAACGAAAATCTTTTCAAGATAGGGTGCAAGTAGAATCAAAGCGAGGAACAAGGGAAGACCCCGTCACCCATTTGTTCTCTCGGCTTGATCTCAACGAGCCCGAACTAAGGGAATATGCTCTGTCAGATCCGACGAAAAAGTACACTCGAAACCTGGTTGCCACAGACCATCAAACTTTTACTTTGCTATTGATTTGTTGGAATCCGAACAAAGAGTCACCCATTCATGACCACCCATGTGATGGGTGCTGGGTGCGGGTATGCCAAGGGAAAATCGAGGAAACGAGGTACAAAATAAACGAGGATATGGATTCATTGGATGTAACTTCGGTTGAAACTTATGAAGGTGCTATTATATCTTTTCGTTTCCCTACTTTTCATTCCTTTCTCATGACTAACTTCTTCTTTGGCACTTGCCTCAAGTAGACAGCAGAGAAGTCTCATACATCAACGATTACATTGGTTATCACAAGGTTGGAAATCCAAGCACCAACTCTTCTGCGGTAACATTGCATCTCTACTGTCCACCATTTCAAAAATGCAAGATTTGGCCAGATCCACACCGCGCATCTCGTTCAAGCAAGGTGTGCATGTGCAATTATTCGGAATATGGGGACTCTCAGGCATGCGATAAATTTGCGGTAAATATGATTTGATTGAGATTCCGCCAATTACTATCGTTATCAAGTTTTCTCGTACCACGTCTGCATCTTCGTTCCCCGAATCCGAATAATTCCATACGATCCTGCAAATTAGCTGCTATGCGAAAGCGTGTTGACACGAACAGAAGGTGCCCTTGCCTTATCTATTACCTACATCCTTCACGATTTGCGTTCCAAACGACTAGCGTCGGGTTCACCTTGCCTCTTGTCAAATCTACCATCTCGCGACTCTTCGATTCCAGCGATTGCATCTTCCACTGTCAGTCGGTGTTTGGTCCAATAGACATCATCAATATGAAGTACGGGTATATCATACCTTCAACAGCAACAAAAATGAAACATCCGTTGTGTTTGAAGCAAAGTAATCGGTCATAATCACGTGACGTATAAAGTAACGGTGACTTACTTATACTTCGAAAACCAGTGTTCTTTGTCATCGTCTGTGATATCCACGGCATACAGTGAATGGGGATGCTCCTCACGAACGGATTCAAGAATCTAAACTTCCAAACAACGCAAGAATCGGGAGCCTTGAGCTGGAGTTGCGATCGCAGAAAATAATGAGCAACAAAAGCCTCACATCTTTCACTTTATAGCACAGCGTACAACCTTGCTTTGTGAAAAGTTTCACGGACGGAGAATCCGGCATCTCGTAAATTGGACCTGTTACACTCTGATTTTGGATAGGCGCATCATCGGAGGATACCAAATATCGACGTGATGGTAGATGAACTCCTCTCTGTGGAATTACGAAAACACCTCGTGTGAAACGTGATTTGACAAAAGTCACACTGCCGATAGCGATTAATCGGTGGATCAACATTATCTGTATGGTACACTATGTTGAGGTCTACTGCGGGACAGACAAAAAATCAGGTCGGAAAGCAATGGGCCTTGAGGGATAAGTTGTTGGAATTAGATGCGGCAAGTGTTGCGGTTGGTGCAGTTGGGCAGTCTGTATGGTTTGAGGTTTTGGCTATGAGTCACCGGAGGGCTATGGGAGGGTACGAGGGAGGGCAATGGGCAGGGTGGGCTAATCTCGGTTCATTAGCTTTGGTGAGCTTCTGTGCAGTGGCTGAAGTTGGATGGCTTATGTGGATCAGTAGAGAATAGTACCTGTAATGATGAAACGAAGATTCGCCTTTCTTCCTATTTTTCTTAATTTTCTACGTAGATATTCTATGGTCTTGAAATAATCTTTAACAGTAAACTTTGCTATCATAGGTAGGTGACTCGATAAAAAGATCCATCCATCAACAAGAATGCTTATATGAGGCTTATATGATGCATGCGTACAATATCTAGCCTGTGGCGAGCCTGTGCACAGCCTGTGCACCATGTCTTCCTAATCGTCGCTAGTCATAGGTGTCGCCAGCCAATAAACGGCTTATCGGTCCATCGTCTATTTTTTCCTGAGGTAGACGAGGCACCACAGGCCCCATCATTGTCGGAGCAAAATGAAACACGAATCAGAGAGGTCTAACAGCGGTGTTAGAGTTTCGATGATTCTTGTTTTGATGCTCGGGTTTGCCCATGCTTCACATTCCTTCACTCTCCCACACGCCCAACTTTCATTCGTCGGCTCATGCCGCAATCCATCGAATGAGAATGAACTACAGGCTTCGAGAATCGTTAGATGTTTTGCATTCGAAAATGTTCGTAAGCGTTCTATAAAAAGAAAGGCTGCAAGAGTGGCCATGATTTCACCGGCCGCCTCAGCAGTTATGTCGAAGACAATCGCGTCCCTACATACGGACAACAGCTTCATCCTGACAATATTGACAATTGTGTCAGCATGTGGAATTGCAATGGAGCAACAAACTACACTCGGGAAAGCCCTTTCTGTAAGTGAATCAAAGTTTACATGTCTCATATTTTTTCTAGTGTTTGGGTCTAACACCGTCTTTGTCGAGCTAGGCACCACTAGTGACCATGTTGATATCTTTATGTTTGGCTAATGTGGGTTTCATTCCCTTCTCATCGCCAGTTTGTAAGCACAATCAATCACGCAAAAGGACCTTTGTTCTGTGTTTTTCGTTCGACTTCATAACAATGCTCTCTGTATGTTTTTTTTTCTCGTTTCTCGAAGATGGTTTGGTGAACCGCGTTCTCGTTCCCCTTGCTGTACCTTTGTTTCTTTTCGATTCAGATCTTAAGGTAAATCCCAATTGCTTTCAAAGTCAAATCTTTCAATTATTTCACTCTTCAACTGTTGCTTTTGTATACCATGCGACGTTGTATTTGTAGAGAGTTGTCCGTGATGCCGGGTCACTGCTTGTTGCCTTCTTGATAGGAGCTGTCAGCACGATAGCAGGAACTCTAGGTTCGTTCGCGCTGATACCAATGAAATCGCTCGGAGATCAGGGATGGAAAGTAGCGTCAGCTCTAGCGGCGCGTCATATTGGCGGGGCCATCAATTTGTGAGTAACTCTTCAATCTGTGATTCTTTCTTCAGAAGCAGAAGTCATCCCCCGTCATGTTTTGCCCAACCAACACTCAATCCCGCCTGAATACCGCCCACACAGTGTAGCAGTGGCCGATACATTGAATATTGACGGAGGAGTTGTCAGTGCAGCAATAGCAGCAGACAATGTGGTTGTTGCTCTCTACTTTGCATTTTTGTTTTATTTGGCTACTCCTGGGACGAACAATGACAGCAGTGATGCAGAGTTGACATCAAACATAGGCAAAGCGGGTGACACAATCCCTCTTGGGGAGGAGATCGTAATTCCAAACGGAAAGAATCCACAACCCATCACAACATCAACAATTGCGTATTCAATGGCGACTGCATCTTGCCTTGTGACCGTGGGAACCATGCTTACGCAAGCAATTTGTCCCTCGCTGTCTTCCCTCGTACTCACTTCTCTACTGACTGTCGCGTCAGCCACCATTTTTCCAAACTGGTTTCAAAGGCTGAGGAGTAGTGGCACTGCTGTCGGTATTTTATTCCTACAACTGTTTTTTGCTGCATCTGGAGCCGCAGGGTCATTGGTACTAGTTCTGCGTCAGGCACCATCCCTCATCGCATTTTCGGCTCTGCAGTTGGCTATTCATTTCGTAGTGTTGGTTGGTATGGGCAAACTATGTGGTATGAATTCTAATGAGCTTTACTTGGCATCCAATGCAAATGTTGGCGGCCCGACAACTGCTGCAGCAATGGCTCAGGCAAAAGAATGGCAGAGGCTGGTGTTGCCGGCGTTATTAGTGGGTGTTTTGGGATATGCAATGGCTACTGCAGTGGCTCTAACTCTTGGGCCATTGCTGATCCATTTGGCTGCAAGATGATACACTTAAAATAGTTACTGCTGTTGGTGTTTCTTTCCTTGTGTGTGTAGATGTAGTGGCCCATTAATTATTTCTTAGTTAGCTGACAAATGTTTATTCGTATTATTGCAATCAAGACTATGAATTAAATGTATCTCAATCCACCAAAATTACATCAGCCTTCCCCTCCTTCGCTTTCCATAGACCTGCACCCCTCTCCCTCACAGCCGCAGCCATGATTTCCATAACCATCTGACATCCTTTCATCGCTACTTCCAAAACCTCCCCAAACGCTTCGGCCCCACCCGATAAACGACTTTCACACTGAGCCAAAACCACAGTCCCTCGTTGAGGCATCGTAGCAACAGGCAAATAAATCGTGTCACTCGTCCCTCCTCCACCAGGTGCACCACCACCGCCGCCAGCACTGCCCGTCGCCGCTTGAATCTCTCTTCTATTCAAATCAACAACTATTTCATCACTCCCACCTGCATTCCATCGTCCCGCCGAACAGGCACAAACCATATCCTTGAGTGGGATGCCGGCATCCATCAAGGCCAATGTTGCTGCGTTGATGCTGGCTTCTAACCTTCCCCCGTCGTCGGCGAGGACCATGACAGCGACGGATATTTTACTTTTGGGGAACAAATGGAGTAATATGGATGCTGATAGAGCGGTTTGGAGGAGATGAGATTGTTCGATTAATCGACGATCCGTGGAGGGATTTGTGACTCGGCGGTCGCCTGGGGGAGAGAATGGAGTTGTTCTCATGGTAACTTCGAGGGTGGCTCTGTTCAAATTTTATGGAAATTGTTTGAAGCGGATGATTACAAATACAATGATGAGGATTGTTTGGTTCAAAAGAAGAGATTTCGCGCAAGACATTCTCGACATTTTCTGCATCCACTATTGTCGGACCACGCCGATAATTCAACGCATAAAACCCAATACCAAACCCCCAAAATCCACGATGCATCCAACTCACCGATCAGGCAACTCTTCGCTCCTCCTCCCAACATCGCACGGTCCCCTAACTACGCACAAGACCTGCGTCAACCCCATACTGACGAGCGCGCTGCCAGAACATCCGCTGGTGGGCAACGCCGACCCACAGTCGGTGGTGGGAGGGAGCGCGCCCAGGTGACACGACATGTGCCGTATTTCGTTGGGACGTCTTCCGTCGGAGCGGAGGTGGATTAGGGAGAGGATATCGGTTCTTCGGAGGGACGTCATGGTGATGGCCGGTGAGGGTGCATCTGTGTAGATCTGTGTCTATATGTGTAGATCAGTGCCTATCAGTGCATGTGTTAGGCCGAATGCTCGGTAAATTGCAATTGCCAAGCAATTGCCCTCAATTGCAAACTCCACTTTGCAATTCCTCGTCGACGTTTGCACTGCCAAGGAATTGCATTTTTTTAGGGAATACGCAGAACAATTCTTTGACGACAGCCGAATTGCATTTGAATTTTGCGAGACTTGTCAGTTTGGATGTAGTTGTTTGCCAAATTTGGCGCCAAAACGCATCCAACTGACTGTGATTTAGAATGTATTAATCCCTATGTAACTCAGTATCTTCTCTCAGTTTGTGTTGTCTTCCGTTTGCATCATCCGTGATGCATTTGACACAATTCCTCGGGAATAGTGCTCAAATGCATCACATCCAGCACGAATTGCTTAGCATTCTCATCGCCTCTTACCATGAAGTTCGACTGCGCTGCAAAGGAGCTGTGTGGCATGAAAGGCGTGCCAGTTCAGGAGGGTCGTCACAACTGTCTTAATTGTGCGACACCTATGCATGGGGGACTCTGCGGTCACGAGTACCCCGACGGCCTACCAGAAGGCATCGATCGAGCTCAGCTCCTCTCACGATTTTCTGAACAAGGGAAGGCGAATGCCTCCAAAAATCGAAACGACGCACTTCTTTGCTTTATATGTTTCAACGCCGCTTTGTCTTCGCACAGGAGCAAGTCACCGACCGGCCCAACAAGTGACGAGGTGCAAGCCCCCGCAAGCACGATCGATAGTGACAGTGAGGCCTTGACACCAGCTGCCTCTACCAACTCTCTCACACAGAGTGGTGATATGAGTGAAAAGCAGCCCGACACTGATAATACTGTTCGAGACCTTCCGATCGACGACCTCGAGACACCAGGGCTACAGATTCCCCGCATTCCAACAGAAGAGGAATGTCAAGAGGCAAGTGACGACGAATTCCGTACTCAGTTCTATTCGAACTTAGAGAAACGGTTGGTGGAATCAAGAGAAAACTCGCAAAACTTCCGTCCACTCTTCAAGACGAAGGCAGAGGCATTGGAGACGATCCGATTGATAGAGGACTGGAATGCGTTCACAAGTGATGGCAAGAAACGGAAACGCTGTGCCCACACGAGGCACCAGTACCGTCTTCGCGAGAAATTCGAGCTTGCAATTGGCAGTGGTACCAACTGTCTTCGACATCGTCAAACAGGCTGCCGTGTCGCAATATATGAAGACTTGTTTGACGTCATACGTGACGCACATGTTGGAATGGGCCATGCCCGTACTGCGAGGAACATCCTCCTCGAGTTGAAGAACAGTTGGTTTGGTATCACTGCTGCTGATGTGCAGCTGGTGATTGATCTGTGTCCTACTTGTATCGGCAATACAAGCAGAATCAAGACATCTCAAACTCCATTGAAGATGCTTTTTTCGCCAACAATTGGTCATAGGGCTCAAGTTGACCTCGTAGACATGACGTCAAATGAAACTGAAGATGGATTCAAGTGGATCGTGCGCTATCGTGATCACCACTCAGGAAAATGCGACGTAGGCGCCACGAAGGGCAAGACAGCAGCAGAGGTAGCACCGGTGGTGATCAGGATCATGGCGTCGACGTTGATCCCGAACATACTTCAATCCGACAATGGAGGAGAGTTTCTTGGCGAGACCGTCGCAATGGTCAACCGGTACGAACATGTGTGACTTCAATATGTCAGATCTACTTCTCACTTTTCTCGTATATTGTGTTGTAGGTACTTTCCTTGGTGCCATGTCATTAAGGGTCGGGCAAGACACCCACAATCGCAAGGTGGTGTGGAGCGAAGCAATCGTCCATTCAAGGAAGCTCTCCTCGCATGGACGATGGACAACAAGGACAAGAACTGGGCCCGCTATGGTATGCATGTTGTAAATGCCTCCTTGAACCGACGACCTTCTCGAGCGAAGGCAAACTACAGTCCCAATCAAATCTTTTATGGTAAGAAGAATGATAAAAGATCCGTGTATTCTGTCTTGGGTCACACTGTGGTGAAAAAGGCGGAGACGGAGGCAGGACTTGAAGCGGCGTACAATGCCGTCCAAACTACGAAGGAAGTCATCAGTAACGAGGCAATTGAGAAAATTATACGTGATGCGGATGCCAAGTTCTTGCAGGAGTTGAGAGATGAAGGTGTTCTGATTGACGGAGAGGATGAGGTGGCTCGTACGCAACATGATGTCAACGAAAACAACAATGAGTCCATTGGAAATGGAGATTGGAGCAACAATAGTGACAGAGTGGAAAACAGTGGGAACAGCGGGGATGTTGACGGATTGGAAGAGACTGGGAAGGACAAGACAACACCGGATAATGAGGCTAACACCCCTGATGACAGTACTGGTGGAGCTAACACCCCTGATGACAGTACTGGTGGAGACAGTACCGGTGTGAGTAAGAGTGGGGATAATGTTGAAGGTACAGGAGGTAAGAGTGACAGTGTTGACAATGGAAGTACTCACCCAGAAGACAACAGTGAGGACAAGGATGAAGATGACGAGGTACCGGACGATCTATCAACTCCGCAGAAACGAAGCAAGGAGGGTGACGTCTACGGTGACACACCTACTAGAGGAGCCATCCGAGATGAAGTATTCAAGTGCACAAAAGCACAAGCTAAGCAGGTCAACAATCGCCGTGCAAAATTCGTTAAGGAGCTGTTGGAGGTGGGAGATATTTGCAATGTTAAAATGGAAGGGAAAATTCGAGGTGCGGAGGGACCGAATGATCTTCCAGTGGCCGTGATGGAAGTGATTACTACTCGCAAGGGTGTGACAACTTATAGGGTTGCAACCAAACATGGTTATTTGATTCGCAAGATGCAGCGACAAGAATTGCATCACATGCCTTTGTTCACGAAGGAGTTGTTGTCTATCGATGAGATGAGTTCAGACTTTCGTATCGCTGGAATGACGGAGCAGGTTGCTGTATCTCTACAGTGTTGTTGGTGTGACAGGAAAATGTAGGTGCACTGGTGATTGTGCATCTCCACAAACTAGGTGCGGGTGTAGAGCGAAGGGGATCTTTTGTACTTCGAAGTGTCATGGCGGTAGAGGTTCAAAAGGAGACAAGAAGTGTTCCTTACGCCCACCTCCAAACAGTACAGATCTATGTATTCCTTGTGAGGAAGAGGAGTAATTGATGATGGGATCAAAAGACTGAGACTGTTTGTACCTGGAATAAAAGTAAATGGCGTCAAGAATCTTGTCTAATTCGAAATCCTATAATTGATTTGCAATAATACTTCATTACCAAGAAGTCATACTAGGTTTCATATCAATTCCTAGAACTTGTAATGCGGGCTGATTACAATTCCTAGGAATTGTAATAAAGCGGAAATATTAAACAAAATACAATTCCTTAGGAAGTGTGATTAGGCTACATATTAGATACAATTCTCGAGGAATTGTGTCGAATGAAGATTATATTTGCGTTTGCTATTCCTTAGCAATTGCAAGCACGTAATATCATAAGAGACAATAGCAATTGCTAAGGAATTGTAACCTACAATAATATGGTAGTCGAGTGCAATTCCTAAGGAATTGCACTCGACATGTACCAAACGCACTGTTACAATTGCTAAGGAATTGTAATGCAAAAAAAAAATTAACTTGAATTAAATTGCTAAGAAATTGTAATCACGAACATATTGAATCAGTTATGCAATTCCTAAGGAATTGAAATTGCTCACTAAGCTATGAGATGACTGATGATCTGTACTGTCGAACGGAAAAATTGATGCCACATTGATGCCAATCCGACGCGTCACACAACAGAATTGATGCCAAACAAGAGGTCGTTGCAGAAATCCCGAGCTAAACCGAAGTTGTCGAGGAATCATTTGCAATTCCTTGGTAGTGCAAAAATCGACGAGGAATTGCAATGTGATTTTTGCGCATTTTTGCAATTGCTTGACAATTGCAAATTACCAAGCACTCGGCCTAACACATGTGTTCTATCTACGAGTAACAACTTTGTACGGTACTGTCAAGATTTTTTTAAAAATCTTAGTTTATCACTGAGCCGAGTTTTTTTCCTTCTTCTCCTGTAAGACACTTTTTTCACTTTTGCACTTTATGGTTGAATTCATATAAACTTCGTGAAAATACTCGTAAAAGCCTAAGTTTTTTGGTGTATACGCATGGGTATTCAATGACTGTTGATATGTGATTACCTCTAAAATTATATCTAACAGCAATTTGTAGCATTGCCAAAAATTCAATACATGCTTACTTGTAAAGAGAAGCGTGAATCATCAAGCAGATGGCCACGCGCGGCCATTTTTACATTGCCCCATAACAAAACAAAACAATGGGATTTCCGCTCACGCAGACAGTCATCCCCTTCGATCTCTGTGAGTTCATGGAGTTTTGAGCCGCGAGTTGGCTCATCGTCTTCCCAGCCATCGCGCCAACACGACGTCCTTAACGTCCCCTCAAAAGACAGGTTGGTTGTTGTGTTATGCTGATTTTGGTTTTTTTACGTGCTAAACAATTTAATTGAAAATCGTCCTTACTGACCCTGCCATTCCTCCCCGCACCCCTCCCACATCTAATCATCAACATCGCGACGTGGCCGCGTCCTCTACAATAAACAGCCGTGCTGGCAAAAAGAATCAGGTCAATTGCTCACCTGAGTGGTGAGTTCTGCCATTTTTTTATTTTCAACTATTTAATAGAAAATCGTCCTTACTGACCCTGCCCTTCCTCTCCCCACCCCTCCCACATCAAATCAGCAACATCGCAACGTCGCCGCGTCCTCTATAATAAACAGCCGTGCTGGAAAAAAAGAATCAGGTCCATTGCTCACCTGACTGGTGAGTTCTGCCATTTTTATTTTCAACTATTTAATTGAAAATTGACACAACTGACCCTGCCCTTCCTCTCCACACCCCTCCCACATCAAATCAACAACATCGCGACGTCGCCGCGTCCTCTACGATCAACAGCTGTGCTGGCCAAAAAGAATCAGGTCCAATAATCACCTGACTGGTGAGTTCTGCCATTTTGTTTTTTTATTTCCAACTATTTAATTGAAAACTGAATGTGCTGACCCTGCCCTTCCTCTCCACACCCCTCCGACATCAAATCAACAACATCGCGATGTCGCCACGTCCTCTCAGAGCAACAGCCCTGCTGGCAAAAAGAATCAGGTCCATTACTAACCTGACTGGTGAGTTCTGCAATTTTTATTTGTTCTTTTCAACTATTTAATTGAAAATGTCAGCGCTGACCATGCTCTTCCTCTCCAAAACCCCTCCCACTTCAAATCAACCCCATTGGCCCATCGCCGCATCCTCTCATATCAAGAGCCCTGCTGGCAAAAAACAGGTCCATTACTAACCTGACTGGTGAGTTCTGCCATGTTTCTTTTTCTTTTCAACTATTTAATTGAAAATTCAATCTACTGATCCTACCGTTTCTCACCATACCCCTCCCAATTCAAATGAACTTTGGCCAACAACTATGGACTATCGTAGCGTCCTGTCAGCGCAAAACCGTATTGAAATAGTTTGAAAGGACGTAGAAGAAGAGGGTAGCGAGGGAGAGTAGTGCCACTTAATTGTAATCTCTTTGTTGTCTCTGGGTCAATACTGAATATCTTAGATCTAATTGTAATATCTTTGTTGTCTCTGAATCAATACTGAATATACATCACATTATCTACACTGAGTATGTTACATTGCATGTCTACTAGAGAGTACAAAGACATCGCTGAAGACATGTCATATGTCACGACAATCACATGTCTTCTAGACACCCCACAGTACCAGTTTAATTTTAGTGCTGACGCGGTACATCTGGCGTTCGTAGGTAACATACTAGATTCTACGTATCACCAAAAAATAAAATCGCGACACTACTCTTCATCACCATGAGGATTTCCGCCGCCGCCACCGCATCACATCGATCATGGCGAATATCGTCCCAACACTGGGACCGCTGCAATCGCCCTCATAGCAACATTGCCTGCAACCATCCTGCGCCTTGGTTTGGTCAGATTCCACGTATTTTATGAGGAATCACACCGTTTCTTAGGAGGGAATTTGTTACACAGCAGCCATCGCGACAACGAGGAGGGAAGATGGCAAATTATGACATGGTAAGTGTTTTTTTGGTGCTCATATCCCCATTTTTGCATTAATTTGTTGCCTCATCGATGCCTTCAATGTTGTTTATTTCTCTGTCATCCTGGGTGGACTGTTGGACTTCCAGTGACGACGCATCGGCATCAGATGGCAGACCCCCAGGTGCTGATGTAATTGTTATTGTCGCAGATGATGGTACGCAAATGGGCCTCCTGTAGATGTTGCCACTGACACTGAGGATTGATATCCCAGTGACGATGTATCAGAAACAGATTATGGAAATTGATGTGGGTAGAATCATAGAGAAAATGGCTCGTTTCTAGGTTATTACATTTTCACCAGAAATCAGAGCATGAATATAGTTCACCTTGGTTGCCGTGTGGTTCTTTGAAGTGATCAATCCTGTTCGTCCTACAAACATTCCAGTTTCATTACAAAATGAATTAGTTGACTATTCCAGATGAAGATGCAATTAATTACATAGTTTAATTTAAAGCAACAAATTTCCTGACACTATTTATTACATGTCTCTCTCTTTGACTGCATATGCAATATGCTCGATTTTGGCCAATAGTTGATCACACACCACACCCAGTGTTGTCAAACTATTTGTTCTTTTGCATTGTGATGTTTCTGGGCTTCTCCTAGTAGTGACTAATTCTGTCCAATCTTGCGCACTGACAATTGATGTGAGTGTTCGTTCCTCCTTGACAGTGAAAGTTGCCACTGTCATGAACAGCAACGCCAGGTTTGCATGGTATGTTCTGGCCTTGGCAGCCTTCTTGACAAGAACCTTACGCTCTGCCTCACTCCTATTTATGTTAGGAGTGAGGTGAACATATGTTGTCACGATAATTTGAGTCAACAGGGAAGATATTGACCGTGTAACAAGTGTGCACGATGAATTGGTCAACATTTTTCCCTGAAAATGTCCCTTCAAGCACGATTTTGAATGACTTGCAGTGGTCAGACACCCATCGACCGATATACCGTTGGAAAGCTCGTGAAAAGACGAATCCGTAGCATTTTGCACAAATCCCGCTGCAAGGGCTGTGGGAAAAGTTACATGCAATTTACGAAAATTGACGAGAATCGTATTTTTTTGTTACAAAACAGGCTGCGTCAGTACTACAATTAAACTGGTAATGTCTTCCTGACATGTCGCGGCGACATTCCGAGACATGTCTTCAGTGTTGCAGAATGTCGCGACATGACATGTCTTTGGTACCCCCCAGCCGACATGTTGTGTCGCGACATTCCTAACATAGGTTATCTGGGCTGTTGCAAATTCGAAAAAGACTACTTGCGCGCGACTCTAGAGAAATTTATTATGAGGTGGATCTATACCATACTTCATTTCTTCGATCAATCCAAATTACAAATTGGAACAACTTTTCCTCCTCAGTGTACGAGACAACGACGAGTTAAGGGCTCTAGGACATTTACTTTCAGATCCACAATCTGCCATCAGGAAACTCAGCTTATCTTGTAACGACGAGACAATGCTCTGTGTCCGGAACTGCCTTGTTAAAAGTTCATCACTTCGAGAACTAGATCTCCATTTGATGTTGACTGAGAGAGGATGGCAAATGGTGTCAGACGTCCTGTCATCTCCTATGGCGGCATTGACGGTCTTTGAGCTACACGATACTGATATTCCCGATGAATGTGCTGATGCATTTGCACGAGGACTTGCTCATAACACCACACTCGAGGAGTTGACCCTAAATTATGTGAATATTACTGCAGAAGGTTGGCGAGTCCTAATTTCTTCTTTGAGAAATCCACACCTGAAACTGAATTGCATTGACGTCAGTTCCAATACCATGAATGATGACACAGTTTCTTTACTGTCTGAAGGTTTGGTTGCAAAAAGTGATACAATCGTGAAGTTTAATGTTTGTTGTGAAGACATCACTGCTGCCGGTTGGATGGCCTTCTCTGCTGCTTTTCGCACACCCATGCCAAACATGAATGCGTTGAGCATCGGAAATCCAAGCTTCAATGATGATGCATTTGCTGCACTTTCGAATGGGTTGAAAAACATGCCATCTTTGAAAACGTTGCACATTATCACAGCAAATGACGGTATAACTACAGGATGGGAAGCACTTTCAAAGGTGTTGTGCGACAGATCCAGTTTAGATACGATAAGGGAATCCAATCACACGCTTCATGAGGTCACTTGCCCCTGCCCTCTTCCTTCCAATATAAAAAAGTTGTTGGAAATGAATAGAAGTGGCACAGCCTATGATGCAGCCCGTCTCAAGATCATAGAGTACTCGGACAAAATCACCATTGATACTCTCGTAGATGACCAACTGGTGTTGCAAAGGAAACTTGTGCCTTCAGTGGTTTCATGGCTTGGGAAGGATCCATAAGCTCACTGCCATGTACCACCTTTTCTGGAACAATACTCACTTGCTCAAAGACGCTGGCAAGAATGATTCATCTGCTGAATGAGGAAAACAGTTATCAGCTCTGGCCCCATTCATTTATGAAATGCTGTTTTATAAACATTGCTATGACATGTACAGTTGAACATTGGCTCTGATTTTTTTCTCGGACTTATCACATTTGTTTGTGTAATGTCTTGCCTCTATGAGTTGAGGCAAGTACACGTGTTTCTTTTGTTTGAGAATGAGCTGATTGACTAGCATTCAGCCACTTTGGCACATGGCTGATAAAGGTGAAATAATGCAACAGTTTCAGTACTGGCTGTTATTATTAATGATTTTAAGTACCTGTAGGCAGGCATCTGACAATCAACATCAAAAACAATTCTGCTCACTGTATGAAATTGATTGATCGCATTCTAGTATATCATAGTGTCCCCAAGAAACAGCCATATTTCTGCAATGTCACTTAGGCTCTGTACTTGAGACCAAGATAGTTCTTCTAATGCCAGTGCAACATACACAGCTTGTTCATTGAGCAGTGGCACAGCATTTCATTAAATAGCTCTATAATGCAAAATCTCAATGGAATCCATTAGTGTGAAATATCAACCAATCCCTTTACTCAATATTTTTAGGCACTTGTCCTTTCTAAGATGTTTATGGTGACACATCAACATATTGAAACAATTCCATTTCCTTCAAAATCCATTACATTGAAGATGAATGATCTTCCATTGAAACTCATGGCACACTGTTTGTCTGTGACAAATTCTACTGTGAATGATGAAAAGAGACCACCTTGATCTCATCGAAAAAGAGTGAAAGCAGATGGAATCAAAGGGAAAGGCTCAGTCATTGTCCTGTCCAGTTATTTTCCATTGTGATCCTGGCAACAGGGACAAGAGCTACATCTCCAAAAAAACTTAATTCTCTCCAATCTTATAGCTCACATAGATACAGGCCTCATTCCAGGTTTTTATGAAAATTTCCCACAGGATCCTTGACCAAAGTTTCTTGTTTTTAACAGGTGACTACACCAAAATCGATACATGGCTACCCTTATTCAGCCATGCACTAATTTTTCAGGCATGCATAACAATGAAATATCAAATGGATTATATGTATCCGCTGAGGCAAAGAGGAGGCACAAGTCTTGTCACAGATAATTGGATTCATATTGAGACAGATACTATTGACATAGGCCAAGTATCAGCCTTTTTGTACCCCTGGGAACAAAAGTTAAGAGGAGCATTCTCAGGACTCCCCAGTAGGAGAGTCCACCTCCCGACGACATGGACTCCCCAACGCTGAAGTTCAGAACCCCAAACAAGAGAACGCCCTTGAGGAGGATCTGAACACTCTTCAGAAGGGTATGAACATACCAATTGTATGTAGGATCTACACAATGATCGTTTGCATTGTTTGGATTGGAATGCAGTTCCACTTCCTTTCCATCTTTACAATTGTATCAAATATAGCTCATAAAATCAAATCTTCGACACCTCTCGAACCTACCTATAATATTTGTGTGTGTTTTTTGCAACGAACCAGCTCAGGTCAACTATTGAACTCATTGTCAGTAGTTAGATATGACATTCCATAAGGAAGTATGTTGTGGAACAATTTCTTTGACTCACAAGCACAACCTAACTGATATGATGCAAGTGTTTGGGAGACTTCCTGTAGAGTTGCGTGTAAGTTCTTGATGTGGGTAAGTATGTTGGCTTGAGAACAAGAATTATCTTAGGGAAGTTGTTGTTTTGGTAACTGACAAACATGCTATGATGCATGTAGACGGCATCCTACAGGCTAACATCTCCTTCATGAGGTCATCAACACAAGGACATCACTATAAATGTTTGACTGTCAAAATTGGAAACAGCAATGGTCAAGCAAGTGCAATGAGCATCAATCTTGTCATCTCTTTCCATTCCATTTTAAATTGAAACCTTAATCTTTTGGGATGCATCTTACCTTTCAATATCCAAAGGATGCCTCATTGCCATGAACTCATGACGCCTACCATGAAGCACCTGTCTTTGCAACACTTATCAAAATGTTTCACGTCAAAAGCAAAACAAAATACATCTGAAAATCGCCAACGAAATCTGTCAAAATCGATTATTACAAGAATCTCTGGCATAGGAATTACAAATACAACAATTGCCTATTGCTTTTGTGATGCAGCATAGTTTTGTGGTGCATTGGAAAAGTATTCATTCGCAATGTGTCCTATATTTATACTGGCATGTCACAAAAGTGCCAATATAATTTAGAGGAAAGGAATCATACTCTGATTGTAAATTTCAATCTTGTCATGCCAGTAAACCAGCATTAATGCTACTAGCAACAGTATCTAATGGTCTAGCATACAGATTGGTACTAACACAAACACTGTTGTTATAAATAATGGCATGCTATTTTATATAATGGCATGCCATATATTAAATGGCATGACAGTATAAATAATTTATTGGTTATAATGGCAAATGGTTCATTTTATGTACCCATACAAAAAACCATGCAATGAGTGAAAGAATGGCCAGGAACCTTCTACTTTTTGGAAAAATTCTATTAATCTGTTAGCAACAAACATTAATCAGTCAATTATGCTTTGTTTGATGAATGTCTACTAACACAATGATTACACCAAAACTGGAGAACAACAAACTCAATTGATTGGGACAAACTAAAATCTACAACACTTTACAGTGAATGAATGATGCCCAATCATCTAGAGTTGTCTTATTGTTGAGGCTTTGTACATTTTTGGTCTGCTGCACTTTTAACATTCTGGGCAATTTCCTCTTGACGTGCTTGCCATTGAATCCAGACACTTTAGGCTCCTCCTCCCCTTCCATCCTACCACCTGTGAAGACAGCCTAAAAAGGTGAGTATTTTTTGAGTACAAAATAATGAAAAATTGGAAGAGTAATGCTTACTCACCTTGTTTTTGACTCCAAAATGACATCCCGTAGTTTGATACCAAAGTGTTAATGGTACAAAGCAAAGAAGTTTGCATAGAAAATGTATGCAAACTCGGAGATTTTTACACTTCACAAAGATTGGTGCAAAAGGGAAAACAAGGTTGATCATAGGAACAAAGTAGTTTTCAAGTGATTGAAGGGTTGGGGCACCTTGCCTTGATAGTTGCTAGTACTGGTGCATCACCGGAGTTGATGGAAGTAAAATGCCTTGTGAGTACTTTTCAACCGGGTTCGCGAGCTTGGCCATTGACATGGTCATCACACTTTTTTGTGCAGCTTGATTCTTGCTTTGCAGTGCAATGAGGGTAAATAAAAAACGGACAATGCAGTTGCCTTTCTTAATGCTGCCCCCATGCAAGTGCATTGTGAAAATCATGTATAACTTTGAGCATGGGCTGACATTTGAGAATCAAATGCTGAAATTTGGGGGGGGGAGCAATTTGTTTTTTGGTGATGGAGAAAAAAAGAGCTGGTGGATGTTGGTCAAAAATGGGTGCACACAAAGTTGGAGTTGGTTGAAAATGTGCCATACACATACATTTTTTTTAACTTACAGTAGTACACACCATTGCACCCCCTAATGGAACACAAACTCCAATCACAAACCTCACGGTTGCATACAGTCAACCTCTTAATCTTCGAAATCAGTTCTCCATGCCTACCATTCATGATAGGGGACGAGCAGTGTCCACCTTCCTCTCCTAACACCAACACATCACTCCCTTTATTTTTTTCATGACCAGCATGCAGCGATGACTTTGTCATCCCTGTCATGCCGCTAGCTCAAAAATAAATGACTCTCAAATCCAAACCAATGCTGCACCTTAACTGACAGATGTCCCCCATTTCAGGGACTGGCCATATCCCGATAGGCACGTACCCCCACACCATAAATGAATGGCTACAAAACAGCCACTCAAAAACTGTATGTGACCTCTTATGTGTTGTAGTACTTTAGTTGCTGTCACACCACTGATGAGCCCAATCAGGCAAAACAATCAAGCCATTGTTTGATCACTGGCAACATCCGTTATAATGAAACAAAGTAATGGATAAATTCAGAAGTTGTTTTACCAATCGTAGTCTCACTAACAGCATAAAACGCCCTAAACAAACAGTAATTCATTTGTCATGCTAACGTAGATGGGTAGTCATAATGTTTTGATGTCTGCTTACCTTTAAAATTATATCTGGGAGGCGGGTGCATTGCCCGTGAAGCTCATGTGTTAGACCAAAGACATAGAACATGTGATTCCCCGGGAATTGTAAAATCAAAGAAAGCCAAAATGCAAAAGCTTGAAAAAATAATTTTCCCTGGCTTTTGCTTTTCCTCCGTAATACAATTCCTAGGGAATGCCAATTTTTTGGGGAATCTGCCAAAATTGAAATCAAATGTGTTTGCATTATTTTCCTGTGATCAGGAAAGGATACTTATGCAACATTGTGCTTTCAGATTGGCATCCTTTCATATGAATCCAATAAGAAAAAGTGTAAATAGAAACTTAATCACCACCATTGCTTAAAAGTCTCAGGGAATTGTAATTGAAGGTACACTGTACAATTAAAGCCATTACTATTCTCTGACGATTATATCGTGGTCATTAGGGTGCTTATAAAAATATGGTAGTGACTTTGCTTGTGATAATTCTGTGACACATCAAAAAAGTATCTCAGCAGCCTCTCCAGTCCTAATATTAGCATCTTTTGGAATTTGTACTGAAACATTGAAGAACTAAATATTAGAAAAATGTACCCACTCTAGGGCTATTCTCACTATTTTGAAATGATTACAAGGGTTCCCTAGAGGAATTGCATCTCGCCTATTTGGGCAAACAGCAAAAGCAAGGGAACAGTTTTTTCGTCAAGCTTTTACATTTTTGACTTTTTCATTTGCACAATTCCCAGGGAATCACATTTTCCCTCCCTTTTGGCCTACCACTTGTTCGGTTTCTAAGAAATTTATTCTGTCAAGCTCGGTACAAAAAATCTTGCAACGGCTGCAAGTAATTCCTTGCCCAACATAAGAACAGTGTGAGTGTAAGATTGGGCGAGCACGATACATCCAGTAAGACAGTTGCAGAGAGATGCATTCATGTGACGTACCATGTGCCCTCCATGTGCCCACATCAGCCTCTGAAAGCCACAAGACACGTTGGGATGTGTCGCAAATTACAGTGCGAATGGCGCGGACCTACCCACAGAAGCGTGGCCGATTTTACCAGGCCACAGCGGCTTTGTGAACGAGCGCGATGACATTAGACCCATTCACGAGTACAAAGAGTGAACGTGACATATTTTCGTGATTCTACTTAACACAAGTTTTGAATTTGGTGATACTACGGTGTCGATCGAACTCCTTGACTCATATGACACAAGAAAGTTGCCACCCAATCATCAACGACTTCATTCGAGCAACAACTTTCTATGAAGCATGCAGGACGAATCAGCAAAAGAAGCATTGTTGTGGAATGAACAGAAGGCCTAAATATTTATCTCTTATTCACATTCTGATCCGGTCACTTTTATCCCTGGGCGGATGGGGTTACACCATCTACCAGATTCACTTCCAAATATAAACAGGGACACACAACATTATTTCTATGCTCCTCTCACTAAAAACAGAACTTCAAAGAAAGAGAGAGAGGGGAAGACCGTTAGAACAGCTATTGTTGTTGTCCACAACATCATTCATTGCAGTTTTACACTGGCTCTATCTTGCCCGATTTCCCCCCTTTTCAGTCTTGGCGCTGTTGACCTTGGCTGTCTTGCTCTTCATGCCATCATCTGACTTGCGCATTCCTGGAATGGACATACGAAACTTGAATACGTTGTTGGAATCAACACAGCCTTTGATTCTTCTTAGCTCGTTATACTTTGAGAGCGATTCATAGTATTTTTCCCAAGCACCGCATTCAAGACAGGTGTCTTCGTATACCGCCCAAAACATTCGGTGATCGACACCACCAACAGATGAAATCACCAAGTCTTGCAACTTGCGTTGGTGTTGTGTGTAGTCAGCTTTGTCAAAGCTCCAGACATCAACAACAACACCAAAGACATCTGCTTGGAAAGGCTGTGCTACATTTTTAATGATGTTAGATGGACCCGGAAGAACGCCAAATTGAGATAACACAAGTCTTTGATCAGTTAGATTTTTTGGCATCAACTCATCTATGAGATCGAAGACCTTGACTAGATCATCAGCCTGTGGATACTAAGGGCCCTGCTGATAAGATGATGTAAACGGTACCCCTTTCTTCTCCAAACCAAGTGCACCCCAGTCAACTAATGTTACTTCATTGTGCAATGTTGACATGGACTTATCAGCAGCAGCAGTGGCATAGGTAGACTGGAACCTAGTCTTGAATCGAGTGGTGAATGGCTCTCCAAGTGTTTCAAAGTACTGATCTAGTGTAAGACACGCACTGTCACTGCCTCGGAATGTATATGCCTCATAAAGTCTATCATAAATTGCTTGAGCTTCAGAGAATGATTGTGCTCTGTCGGAAGAACCATTTTCAACCGAAGTAAAGTCAAGCTGAGCAAAATTGTAAGCAAAAGCATCAATATCTTGAAATAATAGTGTTTTGTATCCGGCGATACTGAACATTACATTCCAGCGCATATCGTTGGTAAAGCTTTCATCTTCAAGCATCTTGGCAAACTCTTGAACCATATTTTTCATGCAGTGTTTGGTAGAATTCGAATAAAAAAAGTTGACCTCCCAATAAAAGGCAAAGTGATCTCTCTCGTTAATTGGGATGAAAGTTATATCAACTATCACTCCAAATGATCCTGATGCACCTCCGATGACGGCATACCATAAGTCATCGTTAAGTTTCGAAGTAACTTTATTCTGCGGAGAAGACACAGAAACAAGTGATCCATCTGCAGGTATAATGTCAAATGCAGCGATATGACTGTTGAAGCGACCAAGCGAACGACCGAAAATTCCAAATCCTAAGAATAAATTGATGAGGATGCTAAGCAAAGAACCACAACAATGAAAGCTGAAGGTATACACGGTGATGGCAATCAACTTACCTCCTGTTTGCATATGACCACCGACACCAACACCTCCACACTCTCCAGCAGGAAGGTAGACATCATTATCCATCAGCACAGGATAGAGCTAATCCAAGCGCACACCTGGTCCAACATTGATTTGTTTGCTGCCAGTGGGCAGTACTGCAACAGTTTGCAATGACAACAGTCATACTCGAGACAAGAATCTTTCTGCTAATCACTTTAGATCGCGAGAACAGCTCCAATCTATCATCTCACGAACTATTCTCATTTCATTGAAAACAATAATCAATTTGCCTAGTTTGTGAGTTTTGTTGACCCATCTAGGGAGAGGCCACCAATGGTGCTCTGTCGGCGACAAGAGAGGTAGCAATGACGCTCTTAAACTAATTAGTATAAATCAGGATGCACAAAATTTGAAGTTATATACAAGATCTCTAGGTCTGCTCTAGACAACTATGCATACTCAAGCAAAAACCCTTAGAGCGATACACTTGCGCACTACTCCAAATGTGCATGCGTTTTGTTCGCCCGGCGAACAGAAACCATGGATGTGCCAAGAAAGGCACCCTGGGCCTCTCTTGTTGCCGACATAGCACCACAGCGAGCATGCAAAAATTAGAAAGAAAGAAAGAAAAACCGTGGTTCAATCTACTTGTAGGTCGTCGTAGCCACCTATGTCAGAAAGCAGAGGAACATCGTCATTGTTATGTGGTAACAAAATTGAAGGTCGCAATCGAATGTTTTTGACGATTGATGCATAATTGCTCAACGCGCCATTATGCTGTGCGTTGAGACCTGAAGTATCCCGAAGGTAGCGGCAATAAGAGTCGCTCAGCCATCGAAGACGTTTTTTGATGTAGTCTTCATTCTTTCCAGCTTCGTGCAGCAAGACTGCAGGCCAAACATGCAGGGAATGTGCAGAGAAGGCCATAAGGTCCCACAAGGTAATATGTGGATGCGCCCTTTTCGCAATCATGCGGATGTGAGCCGTCAGAAGTTTTTCCGTAAGGTAGAATATTTGATCCGCAGAATCTGCGTAGACGCACATTGGTAAATGATCCGGTTGGCCTAAAGCACGAGACTGAGATATCATTCTGAGGACTGCGTCTACCAGGCAAAAATGCGGATTTGCCTCATCGCGAATATACGTCAACACCTCGTTATTTCGTCTATTCTTTTGAATCTTCCAGGTGATTTTAAGTTTAAACACTTCGTGAGGAGATGAGGTGGGATCCGACAATAAATTATCCAGATGATCGAAACCTTGCCACCAATCGGAGCACATTGCTTTGATGACCCGGCGACCGGATGGATATTCATGAAAATCAGGTTTAAACTTCTGCTTTTGTGCAATCTCAGCTGCTCTAGGACCAATTTCACGGGAAATGATCACTATGTCTTGGAGCAAAGAGGGAAGACTTGTCACATTGGTGGGATCATCACCATACAGGAACAAAGAAACCATTTGTGGGGTCAGTGGAGCACGTTGATGGGGGACGATCTCTTCAGATCGTGCATTTCGGATCAACGTTGCCACATGATTGGTAGTCGACGCGAAATCCGGAACAGGAACTGGCAAACTCTGTAATGCAAACAAGCGATTCACTTCGCGAACATAAGCTGTAACGGTAGCCAACCGAAGTTTACTTTTTTGTTTAATATTAGAACCTTCGAGAAATCTCTTAACGTATATAACCAGCATGGTTAGCAACAGCGGTCCAGTCATACACAGATCCAAATCAAAAGTGGACATGAATTTTATCCAATGAGCTTGCCTAGACCGTGATCTCGTAATTTTCAGCTCGATGTGATCTGGCGATTTCTTCGTCAGCACGGCACGCCACATCAAAGATACGAGCTCGGTGCTGGGGAAAAAGAGCCTTGATCCCCTTAACTGTGGAAAATTCTGAAATAATGAAGAGAAATCGACATTTGAGAAGTTATCATTATCACGGGATCATTTTTTCATGCGTGAGATTTCATTCGCCAGCTATCCATTCCACATTGACGCCAAGGGGCAAGTTAATGAGTAAACCACAGAATAGCCTGCCCAAGGCTCTTCCAGTGAGCGACGCCATGCAAAATTTTGATACCCATCGAACAGCACTGGCATTATCCGACCAGAGGAGGAGGGTTGGATAAGGATCATGGTTCAAGCGGTCTTGAGATATGGCCGCAAAAGATGCAGCATAATTTAATATCATTGCCGCAAACTCGAGGGTGTTGATGTCCACCATGTGTTCGCCTTTGTCAACAAACTTTTTTGTTTTGTAATAGATGTCAAGCGGCCATTGCAGATGCCAGAAAAAATTGAGGTGGAGAGAAAAACTACCGGCACCATATATACAGGCGTCAGAGAACGCTTCGGCCGATGGCTCATGAGGGATCATATGGGCGATTGGTGTATTCCAGTTGACACCAGAATCGTCGAGAAGCGCTTGGCGGATGAACTCGATTTCAGTCCGCATAGTATCATTGATGTAATATTGGCGTGGGGACTTGTGGAGTCGTCGTGATGCAAGTTTTGCATAGAACCGGGCCGCATCCTTGTCCATGGCTTGTAATCAATTGATAGCCTTAATTTATTCAGAAAAGGACAATGTCTTTTTGACGTAAAAATCCTTGTTGTCTTGAAGAGCATGCGCGATCAATGCATATAAATGAGGCAACAGGTAAAAAATCCAGTGACAGGCCTCTGATAACCTTGCTATTTTGCCGACGAGCTTTTCAATATCAGATACAATGAAAATTCATTCGACGAATGCCATGTTGGATCACTTGCCGACAGTATTCGTTGGTAATCCTGACAGTAAGCATTCTGGAGTTGAAGCGTAGGCCAATATAGGTGATTTTGTGGGATACGCACATGCCTTCCCACTTGTCTAGAGCGAGTGGGCATTCACGCAGCTTTGTATCTGGCCATCCTAGAACAGTAAAGATGGCCTCGATGGTCGCATCTAATGCCCGTTGCATCAAGGGGGCAGGGGCCACAATAATTGCATCATCGACAAAAAACAGGGAAGGAATAGGTCGTGGATGGCCTGATGAGAAAAGGACACCCGGATTAAGGGAATCTTTACGGGCGCTTGGATAGTTAACTTTTTGTTCCGGATAATAATCCCAGCATAACATGTCGAGGAGTCGTGAATTGCGCTCCGTTCCATGTGTCATTGCCTGAAAAAGAACCAGTGTCATTGCTTCGATAGCGTGACGGAAAGGTTCCCCACTCGCAGCGCTGAGTACAGATCCAAAAACCATCGCAGTTGGGAGTAAATAAAGACCGAGAAGCGGCATCAAAAATCCAAATGCTCCAATGACGTCGGGGTGAAGGCGAGGGTACCGAAAACATGATTTAATGTCCGCATATGCCAACAAAATCTCTGTGTCGGGATAGCTTATTGTAGTATTGTAAAGAAGGCGGAGAGCACGATGTTTTGTATCTCCAAAGGTGACTTTTGGGTTCGTTGGTGGTATCGGTGATGTCGTTCATCACCACTTCATCTGGTTTGAGTTTGGTAGAGCCGTCCCAAACTAAACGACGTTTTCCATTTTTTGTAACCATCCCCTGCGGGACGTGGTGAACATACGGGGAGAATTTGCATAAGAGCATTCTTATGGGCACAACATGACTGTTCCTATCTTCTTTCAAGAGCGTTTCAGAAACAACGTTGCTGTCACGATCGACTGACGGTTGATTTAATCTCTTCATCATAGAATTTTTTGATGCACGAGGTACTTCAACATCGAAAGTGTGAGGGCAGCCGACTCTCAAGATGCGGCCAATATCCGTATAGTCCTTTTCGGGCATGTGTGGCTCTATGGCTGTAAGACATCGTGTAATGTCTCAGTTTTCGCCAGTGTATTCCTTGGATAAAAACGTATTAAAAGGCCAGGATCGCCTTTGTAGTGAAGAAAACATGTGGAGGCCATGTTGACATGATGGAAATCGATGTACTTTTGAGATGCGTAGCTGAGTCGGGGCGATTGCAAAGTGGAGAAATTGATCAGTCGAAGCCTTTGTATTTAGAAGAAGAGGGATCGAATATCCCTGGATGTGATGGCCAGAATGGCGAGATTGCGAATCGCAAAGATTGGAGCATGGTCTGGGTGGAGCAAAATCAATAAAACGTCCCCCAAATGAAGTTCTCCAAACTGAATACAAAAGGAGGCCGAGACTCGTGGTTTCATCCTACAAGTCGAGTATAGCTGGCAACGGGACGGGTATTTTTGTTGGATTGGCAATGACGGGTGCTTACCTTCTTGTATTGAAATGACAGGAGTATGTACAGAAGATGCGTACTTGTCATTGTATTCTCCCAGTATTACCAAGACTTCATCCCGGTAGAGACCTTTAGTACACGGTGTGGGTAGGATTGCGCCAGCTGGTTTTTTCGGTACTACATCATTTGATTTCGGAAAAGTGGTCTCTAAAATATATTTATTCAATGCAAGGGAATGCGACAATATAGATGAGCTGTAAGCGGATGCTTACGATTCGCAGTCACGTCAAGAATGTAGTTCAGGCAAGGCAAACAAATAGAATTATGTGTAGTTGAAAACATCACGCACCAGGCTGGGAGGCGGTCTGTGTAGAAACAATAGAAGTGCTCGTCGCGTTATCAGGTCTGTCCCACAAGGACACATATTTATTTCCGACGAGTGTGGAAAAGCGCTTCGACATCTTCAAGTCCGGATTCAAATATGCGCATTTATGACGCGTCATTGCCTCAAGGATGGTATTGAGCCACCCGTCGGGAAAACGGATTGCACTACCATGACAAAAAACACATCCTTCGCCATGATGACATTTCATTCTGACACCATGATGAGCAAAACATGGGAGAATAGCGGTAGGATCTTTTTCCTTGATACCGCCGAATAATTGGTGATGGTCGCATGATGGTAGCGGCACAAAGAAACCGAGAGTTGACGGATCCCTTCGCTCATGGTCAATTGTTGACAGACCTGAATGTTTGTTTCTTTTACCTTGGTAGGAAGGGGAAAAGGCTGCCGATGAACTATCCTGGGGGACTGAGGATCGCTTGGCATTTCCCGACTTTGAGGGAACTTTCTTTGCCACGTTTACGAATTGGTCTTGGAGGGCCTTGATACGTTGTATTTCAGGGTTTGTGACGTCAGGAGTCAAGGATGGAATCTCCGTGAAATATGTGTCCATGGCAATCATGTCGCGCACTTTCTGGATGAACAGGAATGTGATCCTGACGGCTTGCTTTAGACGAAGGTCTTTTGAGAGCTGGACGTAGTGACCAGCAATAAAACGAGCAACGTTAGCACTGTTCAATGCTGCCGTGGCGAGAGTGGAAAAAACTGCATCCATAGTCATAAAAACAATGACTTAGAGTTGCGGCTGCTTGTGGCGGAACTTAGCTTGCCAACGGGTGAATTCACTGCTTTTTAGAAGCAGATAAAGACGATAAGAGCACGCCATGAAGATGGAAACCGGGCCTCCACTCGCCACGCCAATCTGCAAGACAATGAGACCAGAAAAGGACACATTGTTTGCCAGCATTGCTTTGACGTCATCAATGGACAAAAGTGATCCACTTCGTGTGATAGTCGTGTTTGCCGCGGAACGTTGGCTCTCCGGAATTTTCAATTCGACTTTGGCCGTCCTTATGATTTCTTTGCGGCGTAAAAGGCCAATCTCCTGGCCAGTTCCTTGTTGGCCGGCGAGCGTCAACTGGTCGAACGAAGATGAATCCTTGGAGAGAGAATCAGTTTGCTGTTTCTCGAAATTTCCTTTCAGAAACTGCAAACGCGCAGTCGCTGGGATGTGGTCGAGGGCTCTATCCTGATTTATACTGATCAGGCTCTCTTCGGGATCGTCCGGCGAAGGCGGCTCCATGCCGGATTCAATATACGCCTGGAGCTGGGATGACTTGACCGTGGATGATTTGTAGGAGAAAATATCCACCATTGCCGGGGTAAAGGAGGGAAGAGATAGGTCACCATGAATTAGACCGACATCCCAATCAATCTCAGCTGTCGTGAAAAAATACGAATGCGGGCCTGAGCGAGCTCATCCTCTTTTTTGTGTCCTTCGTGTTCAGGATTTGCAAAAAGCTTAGCAATCTCGAGCATCTGCTCGGTTGTCGTTGGAGTTGACAAGTTCTGTCTGTCAGAAGGAGACGGGACAGTCGCATTTGGCATTTGCGTCGTGGGAGTTGGGTTTTGTGATGGAACCGAAAACCTTTGCTTTAACACCAAGACCTTAGCTGCCAAATCCGACCCGGGATCCAAAGCCAACGGATTTAGCGGCGTAACTACTCCAAAAGGAGCATTTGGATTGACTCAAACAGATGCCAAGCGATGAATGTGTTCTTGTTTGGTACCTGCCTCTTGAATGAGTTCGAAGTTGGTGTCAATATCCTTTTTGTTTTGTACGGCAGAATCGATGAGTTCGTACCAGTTTTTGTATTCCAGTCCCAGTCGCTCAAAATAGCGTTTGATGGATGGATCGGATAGACACCCGTAGGATGGAGACACGCCCATTGGCATGAAGCATGTGCATGGGACGGGGATCATAGTGAGATCACTCTGACCTTCAAAAGAGGTGTCTGCAAGGAATTCGGTCGGCAAAGGTGCAATGCCCAAGCTCAATTCTGTTACATCTCGCTGCTTGACAATCACGAGGAAATGGTCGAGAATAGACAATGACGCTTTCACGAAGTTGGATGATGGAATCTCGTTTGCGGAACTAGCAATGATGTCAAAGTCTGGGTCATCCGGGCCGTTCTCGCTTTCCTTATCAGCGAGGAAAGGAGAGAACAAGGGCAAGAGCTCCTTCTCGAGATTAACCACAACAATGTGGGCGACGTCTTTGTTGGTGAGGAGTCATTTGAGCTCAACTGTGGAGGAGTCAATGAACTTGACGTGTGCTGCCCAGCCACGAGGCGTGAGTGCTGTATCGGTGTAGACCGTTGACGGCATAGTTACCTGGAATGATGACATTCAGGAATGAATAATGGTGACATTAGTGAAATGTGATGACGCATAGAGCAGTGTTGACACTTGAGAGCTAAGAAATTTCATAGATCTTGGATCAACGAGAAACAGGAATTGTTGGGAACCAATATCTCAGCAGCGTGTGAATAGCAGTTGCTTCTGAAGCCCGAGTAGAAGAATGATTTAACAATTAACTGAATAAACTCCCGTCGATTGTTACAGAGAGTTAAGTTTGCCTAAGAAACTTATCCAAAACTTCTACATTCGAATAGAGTAAGGCACGGACCAAGGTCCAAAGGATATCAAAACAATTGCAAAGAGTATCGGTCGAAAGAGGACGGACAGGATCGAGCAGAGTTAACTCAACAAACTGGTAAAACCGTCTCAACAAAACTCACAAACTAGGCGATTGATTATTGTTTTCAATGAAATGAGTTACTCATCGCAGAAAGGTGGTTACTTGTACGAATGTGGTATTACTTTTAAACAGCTTTCTTGTGTATCCCTGATCAAAAAATGGCAACCAGACGATCAACGATCACACTGTTGATGCCAATCGAGTAATTTGGAGATCAAAGTACGTAGTTTCTACGTAGTCTGTTGTATGGTACTGTATTTATCGTTCTACCTATTACCGTAAAAACCGGATTATTAACACACACCAAATAATGTCGGGGTGAAGGGAACTACGTTTATTTTTTAGGTGATGAGTTTCCATAACAGAGAGTATGACATCCCTTCCATTATTTTATTTTTCTTCGTATTATTTGTAGATAGGAAACATTTTATACATGGCGACATACGTATAATGATGCTTTTGCATTCACCGTGAAGCATCAGGTACGTAGCGTATGTGAGCAACCTATCGTACCTACTTATTTACCGTACGATACCATATTATGATCCAATATTAAACATACAGTCATTGTGCAACAAAATAGTCAAAGATAAATGCATAACCACAAGTTAAGCAAACAAAGTTTACTTAACTTTCTTGACGTACATGCTTGACAGTTAACAATGACAATTTCTTCTATGTGGCCATGGAGATCAATGTCCATCGGAATTACAAATACAACAATTGCCTATTGCTTTTGTGATGCAGCATAGTTTTGGGGTGCATTGGAAAATAATATTTTAGTTTATGATCAAATATTAAACATACAGTCATTGTGCAACAAAATAGTCAAAGATAAATGCATAAAAACACGATTAAGCAAACAATGTTCACTTAACTTTCTTGACGTACATGCTTGACAGTTAACAATGACAATTTCTTCTATGTGGCCATGGAGATCAATGTCCATCTGGACCTTGGCTTGCACATGCAACAAGCCATTTCTAGCAGGATGAAGGTTGCCTCAAGGATCATTTAGAATACTGTTTAGACTGTCATTTGTCTCTTGAGGTCTATTTCTTGTCATGACATACATCCCTATCCAGCAGTAGCCACCAATGGCCTACTCAAGTTCTCTTTTCTTTATTTTCTGGAGACAGAATACAATTTAAATGCATCTACATGGAATCAGCAGCTTCTTGATGCCACAATGGGGATGGATTTGATTGAGCTTAATCCACGTAACATTTAAGGTTAAGCCCCTCCTTCACTAACTTTTCTATGAAGATTTTGAGTCTTCCTTCTCCATCCTGCTTTAAATTACATAAATGCAAGGAGATGACAATAGGGTCAACTATGGTTGAATTGCTAGTGATTCATAATTGACTAATTGATAATTAAGCAACTATATCAGAAAAATAATATTAGTACTATAGTTGTCTTCTTAGCAAGAGCCAGACATAATATGTGCATCTATCTATATCAGAAAAACAATATAAATACTATAGTTGTATTCTTAGCAAGAGCCAGACATAATATGTGCATCTATCTGATTTGATGGGCAATGAATCAAGGAGGAAACACATGATATGTAAAACTATTTATCAATGGTGATGAAAATATGAACCAATAAACTTCAGTTGGATTCAACTTACTTTGGATATTCAACCACTCAGCAATCATCTTCAAAATACAGCACATGTCATCCTCCATGCATCCTTGGATGTCCTCCTTGTTGCCCAGACTAAACAGAACACAGACCAAACCCTCCCCAAAGTTGATCAGATACGACACCATTTCACTTGGCTACTCAAGCTACTGAATCAAGAAACTCAGAAAGTTCAAAAAGTCAGGAAGTGTTTCACATAACACATAAATAGGATCATCCCTCACAACATCTGAGTGTGGAAAGTTTCTTTGGAGTCCAAAAATATCCCTAATGAATGGTTTTGGTTAAGGCTACTGATTCTTATGTTTGAAGTTACCCGCTGAGGGAGAATATCCAAGCAGTCCAGATTTTTGATCCAGTAGAATGGTGGTGAGGAGGGCAGACTTGATCTCATGGTGCAGAAGATTGATTGTTTCGTAACTCTTTTACAATGAGAAGGAAGAAGACAAAAGGGCAGGTGAGTGTTAGAAAGGATGTGTCCTCAGACCTCAGAGAGGCTATTATGACTCCTTCTCTTAATTAGAAAGACAAAGAGCCAAGATACAGGAGTTTTCATGCGATTTTCGATCAGAGTACATGGAACACAAAAATGATGGCACCAAAAATGAAACTTTTCTCATGTGGGTGAGATACTCTCCTTTTCATGGTTTCAAGATGCAGCATGCAAACGGCAACTTAACCTCAAAATCACTCCTTCCACAGTGTCACCCTGTCTCCGGCAACAGAAAATATGATTGTCACCAGATTCAATTTCAATAAATAATCATCTTTTCTTATGTGTGCTGTCATTATTTTGATGATCAGGCTGGAAATCTCTGTACATTATTCTCCTTGTCATTTTTTGTTATCATTCCAAACCATGAATTATTACTTTTTATTCTTAGCCTCGTGTGTGACTTATAGTAGGGTAAAGTCTATTTTTTCTCTCGACCAATTTAATTAAACAAGCTATGTGAAGGTATGACACAAAAATGGCCTTAACAAAATATATCCCATGCGACGTTCGTGCGATGTTTTAGCGCATCCTTTTCGCTCTAAGATTTCAGCGTGGTAAATAAACTTAAAAATAAAGTAGCACGAGCGCCAAACGCCAAGATCTCATTTTTCATTCACACTCTCCGTCGTATCTCTATGAAGAGATGCATGGCAGCCTCTCTATCGGCCTCCACCAAAGTCATCCATTGCAAGCCACACGCTACCCCCAGCTCCACTAAAAATCATCCCGACACACACCCATCAAAAACTCCACGATGAGCATGAACATCTTCCGCCTCTGCGGGGACATGTCCCACGTCTTCTCCATCATCGTCCTCCTCCTCCGCCTTCGCGTCGCCCGCAACGCCCAAGGCATCTCCCTGCGCACCCACGAGCTCTTCCTCCTCGTCTTTCTCACCCGATACACTGACCTCTTCACCACCTACTACAGCCTTTACAACTCGGTCATGAAGGTGTTATATATCGCCACCACGGCGAGCATCGTGTACGCCATTCGGTTTCAGGAGCCGATTTGTTCGACGTACGATAAGGCGCAGGATACCTTTCGCCATTGGGAGTTTGCCGTTCTTCCCTGTGCGTTTTTTGCGTTCGTGACGCATTTGATGAGCGGGGGAGGCATTTTCTCGTTCATTGATTGGCAGGAGTTGTTGTGGACGTTTAGTATTTGGCTTGAGAGCGTGGCTATTATGCCTCAATTGATTGTGCTTCAGCGTTTCCGTGATGTAGAGAACTTGACTGGGAACTACATCTTCTTTATGGGGTTGTATCGAGCTCTCTACATTGTTAACTGGGTGTACAGGGCGTATAACGAGCCTGGTTACCGCCATCATTATGTGGTGTATTTTTGTGGAGTTTTGCAGACTCTGCTTTATGCGGACTTTTTCTATTACTATTTCATGAGCAAGCGCAAGGGGGGAAGGTTTAGTCTTCCTACGCAATCAAAATAAATCGTCGTCTGAAGGTGTTGGATTTTTTTGGTGCTTTGAATCTTGATGGATTCTGTGGTTTTAGGTTTGATAATACATCACTGCCAATGGCAATTGAGAATCATCTCATGACTCTCTCAATGAATCAATTGGTGGATGGGGGTAAGTTGTAAAGGTCCAATTGTGGCTTTGATTGAGGAGGATACTTGCAGTCCCGTTGACCTGAACTTAGGCACTGTAGTAATTCTTGAACACTCTCCAGCCAAATAATTTGATGCGATTTCATAGCTTTCATAATTACGCCTTGTGTGTTCTCCGACATTTTTTGAGCTCGACATCTCAACTGTATGATGGTGATCTTCCCAGCACTATCCCTTCCTTAGGCACCCTCAAGTTGCAAAAGCAAACCGCCTCAATGTGTCGTGTGTTTGGCAATTAAGATCCCCCTCATCACGGCGCAAATGTTTTTCAATTTTGCAGTGGAAAGTCCCAAGGGAGAGCAGGAAATGTAATCAAGGTGGACGATAAGTTTTGCACTGATACATAATGTATTATTATAGTTGTTTCACTGGGGAAACATTGGAGTTAAGGAGGACAAACGTACTAAAATTACATGATCGACGAGACACTATGGCCGAGAGTTCTCTGCGAATCAACCTGCTTTGTCATCATCTGTTCAAAATCTCAAGATTATTACGAATTACGAAACTCATGCCTAACACCTACATAATATGTTTACACACCATCAAATCGAATCCTCAATTTCTTCCCCGTAATACTACTCCCGAGCAGCTTCACAATCTCCCCATGAGCCTTCTCCATCGTCGTATCCTCAAACTGAGTACAGCACCATCCATCTGGCGATTTCAACCCCGAATTAACAACCTTCCCCGCCGATATCATACGATATACCATTTGCACCGGGCCTCCACTTTGAATCCACGACGTTAGGTAAAAAGACTTGAGTTGCTTCCTTCGATAGATCAAGTCGGAGGGATTAATGTTCCCCGCTCGTCCAGCGAGGCCACCGTAGAGGTACACTGTACCCCCCGGAGGCAATACCTCCAACAAATGTCCCGTCATATCGCCCGACACGGCATCAAAGGCACAAGTGGCACCGAGTTCCTCCATCTTGGCTTTCAATTCCGACTTCCACGATTCCTCCTCTCCCGAGGTAACAACAATATGTTTGGCACCCAACTTCTCCAACACTTCCCTCTGCTCCTCCCGTCGAACGACATTAATAACCTGCATGCCCCGCACAGCCGCCAACTTGACAATCATTTGTCCCAACTGACTCGCCGCCGCCGTCTGAACGAAGGCCTTGGCCGACGACGATGCCGCCGTATCCAGAATCCCCACCGCCGTATAGGGATTGACCAAAAACGAAGCACAATCTTCAATGGGGACGTCGTCCGGCATGGGGAAAACACCCGTGAGTGCATTCATGGTCACGTACTCGGAATAGGAACCCTGTTTGGAATCATTGCAGGCGAATCCCACGCGTGTTCCGATGGGACAGCGATAGGTGGCCAGGCCTCCGCCGGTGGCGACGACGATGCCGCATCCTTCCTTGCCCATGACGATGGGGTAGGACTCTGGTTTGGATTTGTACCAGCTGCCGTAGTCGGAGGGATTGATGGGTGCGGCGATGACCTTGATGAGGACCTCGCTGGATTGGGGGGTCGGAGTGGGGACGGTTTGGATTTCGATGGTGCAGTCTGCCACACTGGTGGCTTTTCCTGGGGAGGTGACGACGAGTCGTCTCATTTGGTCGGGGATTTGCTCGGTCATGATGGTTGTTGTGTTAGATAATGGACGTGTGTGTGCTGTGTTTGTGCGACCGTGCGACTCTAGAAATGTGTAAGAATGGTAAAGAAAGTAGTAGGACAACATTAGGACAACATTGTACAATACAAGCATGTTGTGTTTCAGATATCCCAATACTTTTGAAAAGGGTGACTTTTTGTCACCCTTTATGTAGAATCTGTACCACAGCGTGCGTGTTCTCAAAAGGGTGACACGTAAGTCACCCTTTGTGGACGAATCCTATGTAGCGACCTTCTCTTTCCACCCCGGCAAAAAGTGATGAGGTTGCGGGAATGAGTATTTATTTAATCGTAAATTATAAAACGTTTAGTTTGTCGCATCGGATTATGTTGTTATCACAATGTTGATCGTGAAATCAATGGCGTGCACGATTTATTGATTTACTTATTTTGGGCTTTTTCGCAATCTTGAAGGGACCGTTAAAATAATAATTAAATCTATAAATTGCTGATTTCCTGATTTGCTTATTTTATGTACCTTTATGTACGTCAACCAAAACTTACCCGCATTATTAGGAACAACGCGACGATTGAGGCAAATGGGAGGCTTCGCCGAGTGGACGAGTTAGATGATCGGGGGGACGACGTCGTAGGCTTTGAAGGAACTCCGCAAGGAGTGCTTTCCCCCCTCGTTGCCCCCGTGATGTCGAATCTTGTCCCTCGCTGCGATGTCGAACGCTGCCGCTGCAGCCCGAATAGTTCCCCTCCTCGCTGTGGGAATCGTACTGATGTCGCCGGCCAGCGTCTTCCACATCACGTCCTCGCCAATCATTCGCTGTGTACTGCAACCCAGCAAGATTCCCACAAGACAGTATTGTATCATTCGACATTTTGGGTCTACGTTGACCAAAATTTAGCAATCTATTCGCTCAGAGAGTCTTGGTTTACCTTTGATCTGTTGGATGTGCTTTGTCGCTCATAATTATTGGGTGGGTTGCCCGCTTGACGACAGCGCCTCGATCGTGTTTGTCGTGCACAGCTTGTGCACCTAGATATAGGCAAATGCGGGGCTGCTTGTGTTCGGTCGCGTCGATGTTGTCGATGTTGTCCCACACATGATGTAGGGACGTTTTTTCTCTAACGTCAGGCGGATTTTTTTGTGCTGCTCCTACATCATGGGAGATACCTCCGTAAGAAAAATTGAATAAATCAATAAATACGTGATTAAATGATTTGATTATTTTTTAGTTTTTCACAATCTTGAAGGGAATGTAAAAACTTAATTAAATCAATCAATCAACATGTTTTACTCGCAATCGGGATTAGAATATGTTAGTGGAAACGAACAATCACGACCTTAGAAGATAGTGTCGAAATAGTGCAGAAAATCACATTCCCGCAAACCCGATATCTCTGTGCGAGGTAGTACGTTGTGTGTCATCAAATTAATTCCAATCTCGCTTTGGATACTGACAGATACGTAAGCACGATACAGACAATCGAAGCAATTACAAAACGGTGACAAAAAGTCACCCTTTTGAAATGGCCAATTAGCAGCGGGAAGGGGGGTGACTTTTCGTCACCCTTTCAAAGTATTGGTATGTATATGTTTCTCAAGTTGCTGCGTTGAAAAAATCTAGTAGGCTTCCTGGAGTGCCCACTGAAAACTTTATTTTGTACGATAATACAAATGGCGGCCAACAATCTGGCGTCAACATTAGTCGTTATACACAGCTAAGATTTTGGATCCACACATGCAACATCGTTGCCCTTCACACAAGACTGAACATAGACCCATCAACCCAGATGAGAACACCACATCATCTGAGGACGTCTTCTCATGATTCATGATGTGACAAATGCAACCGCACAAGATATTCACCTGTCTACAACCAGTCCACAGCGATCAACTCCTAGCGCAATCCGTCCCACACCGTTGTCACCACCTCTTACTACTCCTCTTTGATTCCCTGCGGCAAAAACAGGGCAAAAACCACAACAACATCACCCAAAATCAAAAAAGACATTTCATCATGACACACGAACAAGAATCATCCCCAAGCCACGTTGAAGAACATTCGCGATGGAAGAAATACCAATCTTCCGTCGACCAACACCGCCAATCCATCCTTTCCACTCGTCCGGGATGGTTCTCGCTTCCACCCGAGGAGCGGTTCTATCAACAATGCCTTTCCTGTCCCCTCGATGAATTGACAAGGTCTCAAATGCCCTTCCTTGTTTTGCCCCTACGAATACATCTCCTTCGCAGTACAAACTCTACGTTGGGTTGCAGTTCCGATCTCAACGAGGAATCGATAAAGAGTATGGTTCGTCAAATGAACTCGTACTGGGAACAAGCTCGTATTCGGTTTCAACTTTTGTCATCGACCCACGAGAATGGTATACTGGAACATAATTTGGACCCATTGATACCAAAACACATTCAACGAGAGGCCAAACACTTCATCGAACATGATCTCACCCGCGGACCAGACGGCAGAATGCAAAATCGATCCAAACGCAAAGACCTTTACCTCCACACTCTCCTCCGTCCTCTAAAGTACGACAAATCTACAACGTACAACGTCTACTTCTTCGATATGACCGGCAACGGATCGCAGGGCGTATGCATCTCACGAGAACATCGCGTCGTTATTATGGGAGAACGGAGTACCAAGGGCTATCCGCTGCCGACGAAACGACCGCATGGGTGTCTTGCCAAGACTATGGCGCATGAATTGGGACATGCGTTGGGATTGGATCATCCTGCCGGTCGGACATTTCGGGATGGGAGGAGACAATGCATGGAGAGGGAGGAGAGGGAGAATTTGATGAAGGGTGGTGCCGATCGGAGGGGTGGGGGTGGATCGTATTTGGAGTCGTGGCAAATTTGTCTTGCGAGAGAGGAAGCCTCAGGTTTTTTGAAGGGATGTACACTTGAAAATCAATAATTGTGGGAGAAGTAGTGGTTGTGGCTGGGAATGAGGAGACCTGTTCAACGGAAGCTGCGATCTAGGCCGACAAACAAAGGACAGAATAACTGTCTCGGCAGTTTAATAGAGCACAATTAATCGCATGCCCTGCTGACTGAGATTCTTGCGAGTTGATTATTATATAGTATTGATTCATCTAATCTTATAAGTACTACAATCCTATCTAATGTTTGGGCTTCCTAGCCCTTGAGAGTTCAAAGATCGCATCCCTCCCTTGATTTAATGGTATATCGTAGGATCTTGCCGCACATTCCAGGGCACGTGCAATATTGTATGGAAAATGGTCGACCAGCATCGACGGAGAAATGAATATTTCTGAGAGATCCTCTTTGTCCTGATGCACGATAAATGAGGTAGGTAAACGACGACGAAAAATGAATGATGATTCGGTTGCAGCTATGATTGACTTACGCTCCATTTGACCTTGTATTTCTTTGTATTGATGGACATGCCACAACAAGCCGTGCACTTCACGCACGACAACACACAGGAACAAGGATTATTGGAAAGCTTCTCCGAAGTTCGTACCATCTGAACAATTCGACCGGGCAGGGTCATTTTGAATGGTGATACCGATGACGAAGTGTGCTCTTGCTGCCGTGCCTTGTAGTCGTTGAACTCATTCCAAAACTTTGATTGTGGTATATGGTCTTCTTTGTGCAGATGTTTGCCGACTTTGTCACATACTTCTTTCTCGCTGCCGGGCATTAAATTAGCATTGAATACTTTGTACTGTGGAAGCAGTGAAAAATTTGTGAAAAACTAGTTCTAAAATGATTCACATCACGATGTATTCACACCTTTGGAACTTTTATCCTTGCAATCATTTCTATGATGTCATTGCGGAGATTAATCATAGACTCTTCGGTAGGAATCCGTGTAATGAATCAATGGCAACAAATCAATGATATTTCCATATTCATTTATGTGTACAGACAACACAGTGCACTTACCGTATGAAAGTCTTGGAACAACATCATTGTGAAGAACATAAGTGCTTGAATGCGAAAGAAGAAGGAGAAAGAAGCGGTTACAACACGTTCTTGTAGCCCCCTTCGAAAATAGATTTACTTCATGAGCATGAGCAGAAAAATGAAACATACCACGCATAATTCTTGCTCTCCTGAGCTGTCCTCTCTGAAAACACACACCCGGGCGGACTAAAGCAGAGACACCTCAAAGTCGGAAACTTTTGACGGAGCATCAACCCAAGCATTGCGGCAATGCCACCGCCTAACGAATGCCCTATTATTCGCAGCTTGAATCCTGAAAATTCATGAGAGATTGCTTGATCTAAAATTTTGTTCCTATAGAGAAAAGCATGTTAGTGAAATTCACGAATTCCAACAGGAGAAGACACGGAAGGATAATCACCTCGCCAAGTCATCATAAATCCGACGGGCTCCAGCAAGAATCCCATTATGGCTTGAAGAGGAATTAAATCGGAAAGGGCTATTTGAATGAAGGAATATTCAAAATGAAAGCAATTTAAACACGGAACAAGTTACCGCCCACCAATGTTCACCGCTGCCATCAAATCCACATTGTTCACCCACTTCTTCTAAAGATTGCGGGGATAATGTAACATCGGTTATCATATCTTCCAAAGAGAGGGTTCCCCGAATAGCGACAACTACAGTTTTCCAGGCGCGGTCTACAATCACCATGTACGGGTTGACCTAATAACGGTTGAACAACAAAGTTATTCATGTGAATCAATTACAAAATCATTCATAACTTGAAACGAAAGGAATACTTACACCTATACCATTTTGGAAGTTTGCATACAATACATCCGACTCATCGATCCCTAACGATTTCATCACCGCTGAATGCTTCCAGCCACACCAATTGTCTCCAATTATATTTTCATTCTTACTACATTGCCGCAGTTTGCATCTACAAGCGTTGTAGAGTGTGCCCCCCGTCAACACGCAGCAACCGGTGCATTTGTTCGTCCAAACATAGAGCATCCAAGAATACGCGGCGAGGGCGACTCGGCACAAGCGTGCTCCCTCTCCTATTATCAAACGATCATATTCATTATTAGGAGAAAGAATCTTGGGCAACTGGGGCCGAAAGTCGATGCCACGTTTGTGGTGCACGAGACGAAAAGATATTTTTGCGAGTGTTTCGTTGAGTGACATGAATTTTTGGAGCTTTTGTATTTCGTCGTCTGCAAGTCTTGTATCCGGCAAGTCGTTTTCATCCATTGACGTTCGCATTTCCAAAGGGCCACCAAATCCTTGCTCAATGTCATCGTACTCATATGAGTGTTCACTTATGCTCTTCAACTGCTGCAAACTTGAAGCTCCCCTCATACTGTTGCTACGAACACTATTTATTGAAGCATTGTGTGTACTCCTGGAATTCGTTTCTCGAAACAATTTCAAAATCCTGGTAGAAAAAACTTTATCCTTCGCAAACATGCCCGATGTATCCTTCAGCAACTCATTCTTACACTCAATCTGTTTCTGCTTTTGGATATTCACCAGACAAATGAGCGCCGCTGCAATGTCTGAGGGGACAATATCAAGTGATCCCCCGTCGTCTAGAAAGTCAGTCAGTGCAATGGCAACATCGACATAACCCCCCCTCGTTAAATTTCGTCCACCAAATATATAACAAGTCATGATGGAACTGCATTCGCAGCATCGCCGGCAAGTCGATTCCCATGATTTTTCTCTCGCAGACCGTTCTTTGGGCATCCTCTTTCGGTCATACCATCGACGAAACCTCTTTCTCAAGATGTAGCAAGCAATGATGATATGGCATATTAAATCCACTCCCATGGTGACAATCAAAATCTTGACAAGATCAAACCACTGCCGATAATTGGGACAAAACGACCGTGCAATCTGCATATCATCCAAACTATTCATCAATTCCTCCTTGACACATTCACAGTAACCCCTGGTCAACCCAATAATATAAACCCCAAACACAAAGCCCGCACTCCGCACAACAAACATGGGCGCGAACAAACACTTGCAAAGCGGCACTAACTTCCTCCTCCTCTCCGTCTCCGTCGGCGTCCCCATGCCGCTAATTTTCCATATGGCCCCCTCCACGAACGCGCCCACGATCGAATACGCCAAGACGGAGTAACACGCCGCGATGGACGAATGATACCACATCCAATAGTTATCAATGTGCGTTACGCATCCTGCATGGAGGAAAATGTCCGGATTGTGGTCGTAGGTGTATAAATTGTACAGGATGATAATGAGGAGCGCGGATTGGAAGAGACGAAAGAGGACGAGGAGGGTGGTGGTGAGGCGGAGGTCGTCGCCGGCTACGAGGAGGCGTTCGTAGACTTGGAGGGCGGGCATGATGATGAATGGGTGTTATGTTATGTTTCATTGGGGGTATGGCTGATCGTAGTTTTCGTGGGAACACACATGATGCGAGCCATTTTGTTACTGTTGTATTATTTTTTTCGTCGATGTCAGGTGTCATGGTCTAACTTCAGTCAAACTTCGCGATGTTGTTTCTCAAAGGTTTCCTGCAAAACTTTTGAAGGAAGATCTACAGGAACCGGGTTATCGCCAAATTTGTAGTATTTATTTGACGTCAACAGGAATCAGTTGAATCGCCAAATGCTTGCTTCCTTCACGGGAGTAAAGATTTTTTCACCGGAAGCCAAGCCCTGTTTTTGCCTTCTCCTCATGCTATGGCACTCCTCCTCCTCACCCAATCACTGCACTTCTTCTTTAGAGAATTATTTTTCAACTCGGAAAAATATAGGTAATGGCAGCATGCAGGTAAGTGATAACCTATTGAAGATATTGAATATTTGACATTGACAGTAACTGTCACCAACTTCTTCTCGTCAACAGTCATGAATTGTCATCATTGACGTCAAATTGCACATCTATCTTAATCACATTGTAAAAGAATGTCAGATACACCATGTCAATGCACTAGGCAAAACAACATCAGTCCATCACTCTCTTGAATGTCCAGTTCCTGCATGGGCCTGAGCATCACACCTCTCTTCCCATTTCTACCAAAGTATCTTCAAATTCCATTACAAAGATATTGCACCTCTAATCACTCTTCCATGGACCAGCCTACCCTGAATTGTGCACACTGCTCTATAAGCATTGAAGACACTGGCAACATTTGTCCTTGCTTCATGTGAATTCATGTACTGGTGGAATATCATGTTACTGTTACGTTACCTCTTTGTTTTACTTTGCATGGTACACTGAAATGCTGTAGTCAGTCAAGAAATGTCTCAAAAATGTAAATTTCATTGTGATTGAAGTACAACCTTCAAATGTGCGGAAAGGAGAGGTGTAAGTATTGGTGTTTCAGTTTATTGTCTTACAAAAGCTTTTGGGTCCGGGTTATACTCTTGTTTTTGTCTTTGGAGTGCAAATCATAGCTTGATTTAGTCTTGCCAGTTGCCACAGCCACTTCTCCCTCATGATGAGTGAATGTTTCAACAGCAGCAATCTAGATGTAATAGTAATCGAGAACCATAGTAGAATTTTAGTCAAATCAAAAATATGACGCAACAATCAATCTTTGAATTTGGTGTTTGAGTAATTTTACAGGAAAGCTTTTTTCATAGAGTTTTATGCTTAATGCAAAGTATTAAATCCCATTTTACTATCTGAAGCAGAAGTACTTTGAGAGCTGTATTCCTGTAGTGTATTTGAAAATTGTACTCTAGGTTACAAATTACCAAAAATGTTACCCATGCCGAGAGTCCCAAAATATTACTGTACCCGGTAATTGTAGTGCTTCCCCAAAATTCCCCAGTAATTCCCCAATTTGGAGTCTAAATTATGATATCATAAGTGTCAGTTCCCCAAATGCTAAAAGTAATTGCCAACATGCCTACTATGCAAAGCAAACAGGAAAAAAATTGATAAAGACCCATGAAAGTAAAGTAGTGAAAATTGATGGGTTTGCATAGAAAAATTATTGCCAAGAATGCCTCTGAGTTGAAACTTCTTAAGACAGGAAACAATTGAGGACTTCTGTTTACATTTACATCCTGCTCACCTGTAGATTCTTCAATTGTTGGATTAAGTTACAGGCAAAAGAAATATCTTATTTAGTACACCATAATAGGACCCAAGATCCTTATTATAAGGTGTTCTTCTTATGCAAATCTTGTTAATGTGTGAAATTCCCATTGTCTGCGTATCCTAAAGGTATGAACAAAATACCAAACCAAAAGTGTGTGGAACTCACAGCTAATCTTTTAGGTACCTTTAAGGTCTTACAAGGGGTTGCGTAATAAGGCAGATTCTTGGTCTATGTCAAGATACTAAACATGTACCTCTATCTAATACTATACTCTATCTTAAACACAAGGCAGATCTGCCTCATTAGCTCATAATTCTTTGTCTGTAACACTGTTCACAACACATCCTACTTAGTAGCTTCACAGACTGAACAAAGATAAAGCAGTCATATTGATCTTTATCAAAGCAGTGCAACAAAGGCAAATCACAAATAACCATAGTCAAGCAGCAATTTACTGGAAATCACCTCATTCTGCAGTGGTCAAACAATAATCAAATTAACCTGACCATTTCAAAGGTGCCCAGCCACAATCAAATCCTTGAGCTTCATTTAAGCCTTATGCCATAACTGAAGATTTACGAACTGCTATAATTTAGCAAGAAGATGTGTCAACAAGAATCAGGACCATTGGCATAAAAATGGGATAGACAGATTGTCATTATCTGACATCTCATATTCTATCAGAAACAAACACGGACGAAAAAATCTTTAGTGTCATTCAAATCTTAAAACTAAATGTTGCCCATATCTGTATTTTGGTATCCTCAAGAAAGGGATATGACAATTTTCTGAATATGGAAACATGACCTTTTCATGTTAACCTTCTTGACATGAAGGATAAACATTTTGCCCCCAAATTATAATTTGATACACACATGTTTTCTTCTTTCGTTGGAGAATTTTCATGCAAAAAATCACAAGGTAGATGCAGATTTGACTGTGACTGTGATTTTCCCCTTGATCTAGGACCTACAAACTCTGAGAATAAGCATGGAGTCACACACATTTTTGATATTTTTTGTGTATAGTATTCATATGAAGCCAAGAACACAGCTGCAATATGAAAATCAAAGTTCACAATCATATCAGCATCTTCACACAGACTGTGAAGCCCTTGAGCAATCCCTCTTGGCTGATGTTTACTGTAGGTGAATGGACATGATATTATATTATATGGATTGATTCTCCGCCTGACCCTTTGTACATAATTAATTATTGTGTCAACCCACCACCACATTAACCATAATAAAAATGGTGTTGTTGCCAAATTAATTAGAGCGTGCATTGCAACACCTTCTTATTCATTCCAATCCAGATCAAGATTGATTGTTTTGCCAATATATAGACATAAAGAAAAGCCACCAATGATACTAATATTAAACACTCATCATGCTTTCTCCAGGCTCTTGTCACCTCACTTTCCCATGTTCTAAATGGTATCAAGCGCTATAATCACAAGACCTTCATGACTCAATATATTTGCAACGGAGCCACTTCATTTCCCCCCTGACAGGTCATCCTCCAGAAACCATTCAATATGTTTTACGAACCTCAACCCACAAGTCATGATTTACATAGTCCTTGTTCGGCATTTTGCCAACACTGTCTGTGTCGCAGCAGGATATGAGATTTTTTAGCAATTCTATGGATTCCTATGTTTCTGACACTGGAAAAGTTGGCGATTCCCCAGCTACTCCAGACATCTTTTGATGCCGCACATTTTTGGAGGAACCTACAATATGGAAGCACCAATGGTAGATCTGTGGTCCTTCCAGGTCCTTACTAAGGTAGTAATTATATTTAGAGTGCTCTCTCCATTTTAGATGTCGCTGGAGATAGAGTGAGAATGCGTGAGAATCTGACCTAGATTCCCAACAGACTTCCTTGACTGGAGACAACACAATAAGGATTACCCGCAAACTTTTACTTACACGAAAAGCTCACTCTGATAATAAAATGATCGAATTTTCGTAGTGGAAGAGACTTATATATTGTATCTACAATCTATCACAACGTGCTGGCATTTTCTTGCTCTGTTTCTCTCGTGACCTCTGTTCTAGTCGTCGAGCATGACATATCAACATCGTTTAGACACAAAGGTAAAGACAAAACAAACTATAGGTAAATACCCGTACTGGTAAGCACCATGCATAAATTGACCATGTCGTAACTACTCCTCCAAGGAATACCTAGAAAGACGTATGTACTTCTACTCCCACATACCCCGTACTTACACAGTAATGAGGTGGACCTATCAATCTTAAAAATTAACCACTACACAGAACTCTATTTAAACCAAAAAAGTACTAAAAATGTTTACAGAATGTTTACATACACATCGTGGTAACGTACCTTTCCACCCAAGACCACAATCTCATTTTTTTGTCCAGAACTCTCTCGTGAACCTCAACGAGACCTCTACAGACAGCCGGAACCACAACACCACACTCCAACCACGACAACGAAGAACTTTCACGAAAACCAGCCTCCACGACCCCAACCAACCAAACAAATCCAACCATCAGACGGACACACCCATCTCAAACCATGGATTCCTCCGCCCACCCTCCCAGCCCACTAAGATGATGTCGTCCCCGTCCACAAATCAATACTCCAAACTCCACGAAACTCTCACTCGAATGCCTCCCAACATCGTCGAGTCATCCAAACCCGACGATGACTACCCACCATCGCCATCACGGCCGGGAGTAGGAGGAGGAGGGGGCATCGTCCGTCATCGTGCCACCCTCTCACAACTCCCCTCCTCCGATCGTGACGCGATGCCATCCTCCTCCACCACAGCCGCCGTTAGGGCGAGACGAATACGGAAATTGCCCTTGGCCTCTTCGATGCACAGTCAATCTACGCAGTCCTTGACGTCTCCACCGATGACAACGACGGCGGTGGCACCACTCACGCCGCCACCGTCCGCGGTGGCTACCACGGCCGTGCGAAACGCGTCCAATGATGAAAAATCCTTTGCGCGGGATTTTTTTGGATCCTCCAAACGAAAATTACGATCTTCCTTCTTTTCGAAACGTAATCTCAAAGTCAACGACGACATACACGACAACGACGATGACGACAATAGCGATCATTCCCACAGTGATTCGACCGATAGTCTTCGGGATCCATTGAATTTACCCCCCGTTATTTTGAAACGACGCGAGGATGGAAGGATGGGAGGGGGGACGAGATCGAATCCTCCTCCTGCGACGCTGACGCAGACCGAGTCGGAAAAAACGTTTGATTTTGAGTATACTAATTTGGAGAGGAGGATGTATCCGCGAGCTGCGAGGGAGGAAGAACGGCGAAGATGGAACGAAGACGAGCAGCAGGAGGAGCAGATGCAGCAGCAACAGGATCGGCCGCAACCACAACAACAATCGTATCAAGAAGACACACCCATATCATTGGAAACATTGCAAGAGCATGTTATGAAACGGCGAGGTCAAGAGGGTTCCACTGATTATCGTCAGGGGGGTGCAACGTCTTCGTTGCCGGTGGCACATGTGGAGAATGCGACAGTGTCTTGGGCGACCACATCGGCACCGTCTGCAACAATCACACAACGACAACAACAGCAGCAGCAGCAACAACAACCACGGTGGCAGGAGCAAGCATACGACGACGCCAGTTGGCGTCGTGATCTTATGCGCACAAAGAATGCAGTGGACGAGACGTTGGCGGAATTACAGAAATTTCGACCGCAAGACGATATACGGCAGTATCCTCGCGAGGATGTGTATGAGGGCCGCCGTGTGGAGGGGCAAGGGATGCCGCATCTTCTTGATGGAGGGCATCCAGACGAACGTGTAAGGCGGCGGCAGCAGCTAGGACAACAGCAAAATTATCCTGGTTCCTTGCGAAATTTGGCAACTTTTCGACCGCCCACAACATCCACAATAGCATGGGAAGAATCAAGCCTCATGGATGACATATTACGTGCCACCGAGGCACGAGGAAGGAATGGGGAATTACTTTCCAGAAATGAAGTTTTGGCAGAGTTGGGTATATTGCCATCCAATGCAAGAGAGTATAGTGATGGCGATGGTCGTGGGAGGCAGTTCCCGCGACAGCAGCAGCAGCAACAGTGGCAGCATGAATTGCCACAATGGCAGGAGCCACAGAAACAACCACCACAGCGGCGGGAGCCACCACGAAGGCAGGAACAGCACTTTAGGCAACAACAAAATGAGCCGCAGCATGCGAGGAGAACGTCAAAGTTGCAGTCCATACCGGACGATCAAACTTGGATACAAGAGGTTTTGTTCTCCTCGAATAAGCAAGGGTATTCGGCTGATGCAATAAAAGCTCTTTTAGAAAGCGTTCCTAGAGAATGCAAAGAAGACGATCCCATTCCGTCGTCCCTGCAACAAGAAAACGAGACTTATTTTCAAGATCGTGAAACTTGGTTGGAGGATGTTCAGAGGACTTCCAACGTTTGTCCAGTGGTATTGCAGGAATTAATGGAGGCGAGAAGCGGTAGTGGCAGTGGCAGCAAAAGCGCTCATCAAACTTACACTGATATGTCGCGACACAATATTTATCCCACGAAACCCCAACATCACTCCACCGTCATACAGGATACGAGAGGACCCGTACCAACCGATGATATGCTGGCCGAATCTCTCATTTCACATGAAGGGAGCGAAAGCACTGGCTCTCGCCTTGTCGGCGATGACGTTCTAGTTGTTTCACGAAAGAACAGGGAGAATCGTTCGGATGATATTCCATTGGATATTTTAGAGGCCATGGGGATCTCGGATGGCTCTCTTGTGAAAGATCGTGGCGGTGGCAAGAAGGGAGTTGGTAAAAGCGAAATCGCTTCTCCGCAGAGAAGTTCGGCCGACGATGAAATCACTGCAGAGGATGTCCTTGCTCAACTTGGCGCAGATGTTGACTATGAGTCTATCCCCGATGATGTATTGGCGGCTTTGGGCATATCAAGGAGTCAGCTACGTAGAGTCGACTCAATTGATGTGCAAAATACTGCATTGAAAAGTGGCAATGATGCAAGCTATACCAGCACGAAAGCTTCTTCGGTGAAAAATAGGGATGTTGGTAGGTCAAGCCGTGAGCGACCGTTCTATTTGCACAAATCGTATGCTGAGGATGATGTCAGTTGGGTAGAGGACGTTCCGCACCATTCCAATCAAGTGAATACCTCAACGGCACGAGAATTCGCTGGCAGCAGTAATACTGATTCTTTAACTTCTTCTTCTCTGAGAGAACTTGCCACAGACGAACGTGGCCCGATTCCGGAAGCAGACATGCTAGAAGAGGCATTTTCGAAATCGTCGGGAAGGGAGAGTTTAGCGGGGAGCTTGCGTAGTTTGAAACATGCAGTGGAAAAGGAGGCCTATATCGGAAATGATCGGTTGGAGGAAGGAAATTATCAAAAATCCGAGACTTGTCCACATAAGCCTCCTCCTGAAGATGATAGTGTGTGTGGAACAATCATTGAAATGAAACCTAGCTTGGGCTTCATGCGGCATAACCACACGCGATATGGAACCTACGACCATGGTAATGACCACGGAGACACCTCACAAAATGATCTTGAGTTGGAAGTCATGAAGAAGAGATCGGAAGTGCTTGCATCCATTGAACTGTGCAGATCCAAGCTCAATAGAAATCGGAATGAGGGGCAACAGCATGACTAGGCTGTTTTTGTGTATTTTTTGTGCCCTATTAGAGGGGAATGCATTCATATATACTTTATTACTATCCTATAACTTAAGTGGATTCTGTTTCATAATAATTGTTTTCCATCCTAGATCACTTACACATCTTGTGGATACAGCTCTACAAGAATCCATCTCACTATTATCAGTGGGAATGCTGAGGAAATGAATGTGAGTGCTCATCAAAGATTTCTTTGAGATATCCATATTGCAATTTCCACTCAGAAGAAATATCAGTTAAGGGAAAACGGCAATATACAACAGTACAAGATAGGAAAAAAGATAACAATATGAAAAAGTTCCCAGGGGCAAAGAAAGTATACATTCTATCATGAATTAATTCCTCTGCACAGAGTAATGTGTAATAGACGAATTCTGGACATTCAAATCATGTCAATGCACACACAATGTGCTACATTCTTGAGTGCCTTATTACCTGCTATTTCTACATATCCATCAAAGAAACAGCCTGGATTGTGTGGAGTGTAATCTTAAAGGTTTGCAGCAAAATGAATAAATTTGTACATCGCAAAGTGAGTGGTCACAGTGCAACCCATTGTTCAATCATATTTGTATCACTTTACAAGACATACCAATAGACTTTGTACATCGCAAAGTGAGTGGTCACAGTGCAACCCATTGTTCAATCATATTTGTATCACTTTACAAGACATACCAATAGAAACCATTGATGAACTGTCGCCTCTTTAAGCCCGCACTTCTACCCACTTTCATGTTTGTATGTTCACATGCCGGTAATGTTTAGTTTCTGATGAGAATACTCATGGGAGAGAAACCCATATTAACATTTAAATTGTGATGATCACAGAGATATCGTGAAGCGCTCTGGCCAACAGATCAAGGATTGCACATAGTGGCATTTATCAAGTTGTGATTGATACCAATGGGGTCTAACATGCCCTTTGATACTGTCAGTTTTGACACAATTACCCTATCTAGGATGTACAATATACAGAGTCATTATATGGCATATTACTTAGGTCCAAGCCATTAACTAATTAGTCTCTGTTCATAATTCATACAAGTGACATCAAACTAGATCATAAAACAAAGGATCACTGTCCTTCGACAAAGCAATGATTCACTGCCGCTTGATTCTGTCTGAGGGACACGTATGTAAACCCAGGTTCATGAGCGACACCATAGCTCATCATGCCATGACATTAGGTGTGATAAAATTCTGTTGTTCATGCAGTTGGCTTTTTGTCAATGGTCTATATCAAATTTTGGAGCAATGTCACCTGAATTTGTGTTGCAGTCATATTGAATTCTTTGTCCCTTAGAATGCTTGTGTATCACTGATTTCTTGACTTTCAGTTGGTAACAAGGTAATCAACATTTACACTGAATAATCATTTGAACCTGGGATTTGACCAACTGTTAGCAAATGCATGGCATCTGACACATATCATATTCCATGTCCATATAAATTAAATCTATCTAAACTGGACGTTTGGTGTTGAGTCTTTATGTTGATGTTAAAAACTGAGATAGAACAAGATATGTCTTCTATTATAAATATGACATTCAACTTGTAGTAATACAAAAGAAATTAAAAACTCAGTGTTCTCCCTTGTTGCATGTGTCCCAATGCTGACGTCAAGTGTCCTTGTTTGAAAACACTAAAAACACTAGATGTCCATGATGTGTCCAGGGCATGTGCTGGGCGGTGCCTTCTTGAAAGCTTTTGGAAGTGAAGGAAGAGGACATGTGAGAGAACTTCAATATAAGTTCACTCAATTCTTCATTTGTCAAAAAACAAGAAACACAATATTGTATTTGGCATACTGCTTCACTTCGTCAATGTTCACTGTATTGAAGATATGTCCTTTTCAATCATTACACTCAATACCCATGTCATCATTGAAACCTAAATGAGAAAAAGATTCCATCCAAATGCCCAAATGTCCACATCATTGATCATATCAGTCACTGTATAACTGACAATTTTCTAACACTGTCAGTGGCTTGGGACAGTGGTGCAAAGTGCCATTGCATTTGGTTGCTGCACACCTGCTGGTGGACAGAGGCACAGAACAAAATGAAATCACACCAGGCTAAAGGATGCAAGGAATGAATTCTCTAGATTAACGCATGCACAACTTAATTGGGGTATTTCTAGTACATCCTCTTAGGCTATTGGGTCTTATGGTCTAGGCTAAAAATGTGTGTAGGTGTAGGAGGGAGGGTGGGACTAATCATTGTCAATTGTCTGTGGGCCACTTTTTGAGCCAGTTGCTTGGTATCAATGCTGATTGCTTTGACGGTGAACTGCAAAAGGAGCTTTGTGAGCCTGGCATCAAACGCTAGTGTGTATGTCGTGTGGCATGGGTTTGCCCCTCTGATGCCACTGTAATCTATGTTGGCATCATTACGCAACACAAAAGATTTCCAATGCGTAAAGTTTGCACTAGGTCACAATGCCACACCACATGGAATAGGATATTTTACAAAGATACGGATAAGCTAAAGTGAGTTGTTGCATCACAAAGTGAGTAACCTTTAACTTTACGATGTACCTCTGAACAGAACTAAGACTACCTATCAATAATTTACTGCCATTGTAATGACCACCCGCTTTCTGTGCACTTCAGTGGAAGCATCTTTGCAAATGGAATTTACCATCTCCCATCCCTGTTGTGCTTACCAGTACAGATTTCTATATTTGATAGTAGAAGTGAAAAATCACCTGCATAAAGTATGTGAAAGTAACAGTCCTTTGGTAAATTCTGATAAATTGAAGTTGAAGTACTGTGAGCAGAATGAACCAACACCCTTCTTAAAGATACAGAAATACTTAAAATCAAAGTGCATGTTTAATTCATGTTAAATTGAACTACTATGAGCAGAATGAATCAACACCCTTCTTCAAAACACACATATCCTTAAAATCAAAGTGCATGTTTAAATGCATCCATTTGGTAACAATGTTATACTTCTTGCACAATTCAATCGAATCAGCAAGATAATGCCTACATTTGATTGAAGATAAAAAACTTTCCCCGGTTCTTGTGAAAGTCACATGCACATTGGTCGGCTAAACTCACATCTCCAAAAGTGTCACCTGGTTTTGTAGGTACTCTTCCAACAAGTCTTATCATCAGCATGTATCTGTGTTTGACCAAACATAAATATCTTTACTGTTCTGCTCACACTTTCTAGAAATTTGGTAATTCAATGAATTTCATGTGCAAACAAACAGTAAGAAGTAGCTGCTGAATTAGCTTTTCATTAGTGGAGTTGTTGTGGTGATGCACACATGGAGCTCACTGTCCTGGATCAAGTACCCAATCTTTCATTGTGTTTGCATACATCCTTAGTGCAGCAGGATATCCCTAGATTTTGTATTGCAAGATCAATCAATGTCAGAGGAACTCAATGGGCTGCAATGGTTGATGTCTTGTCACTACAATACGGTGGTATGGTACGATACCATACTTCTTGTGCCCTCTTGTTGTTGGAAAATTGCATGAATATCCATTCATGAAACGTTGGTGACGAGTCTTTTGGGATACACACATCCGAACAAAACAGCTCAAGGCATCCTCAACCGAAGCGTATCCTTCTAGGGAGGCTTTACTTAAAATATCTCTAGTAAAGGGAATATCAAATGAGTTCTGAGCCGTTGGACAGGCTAGAGACTCGACCTAGTTCGTAATTGAGAGGCCTCTTTACAAAAGACCCCCAAAGAAAAGGCGAGAACAGTGTCATATTGACACGACCTTCTCACTTGTCAGAAAGCCTAGTCGTTCTAAAACGAGGTCAAGAAACTATTGGAATCGTAAGAGAACAACTTCTCGTTCTGAAGAACAGCAATGATCATTAATGAAATATTCTTGGGAAGTCGGGAATGAAATCTTACGTGTTGCCTGTATCTCTGAGCAATTTCAACGTTTACGTCATGCACGATTTTCAACTTACCAATATGTAACATATTTTTGCGGACAAAATGACTACATAAAATCTTATGTTGCGTTAATGCAGCAAAGGATACCATTCTTTAAATCACGTTTTAGGCCTAACGACATTAATTTTGACATGTCCTATCAGGCTCCCATAGAAAAGGGTATCTTCCTCCCAAATTGTTAGACTACCCACGTGTTGCTTTCCCAGCTTGGTACGTCTTTCGTATGCAGTCTTCAGTCTTGTTGTCACGAGTATTCGTTTTAACGTTGAGCCAAATTCAACTAGGTTACATTACACAACGTCCCTAGAAAAACACAACAAGAATACATACAGTCGCAGAGCGGCACGACACTATCACAGCTTAGTTGATCCTCATTATTCATTTCTCTATTTTCACGACATCACCCTACCAATCATACACTGGATACGGATTTGGCCTATTAACAGATCAATGGAGCCGTCAACATTGTCTGAACTGACTACAACCATGATGTCTACCGAAAGTACCCCAAACGAGTGCGCAGGTCGCCAAAACGAAGAGCGCCAACTAAAACCGAGCGCAACGGAAGAAGAGTCAGCCAAAATCAAATGCGAAGGTGACAATGGAGACCGTAAGCTATCAGTAGACGATAGCACGTCGGAATATAAGCGAGAAGAATCGAATGACAACGACGAAGACGAAGAGGGCAACAACAAGATCGCCTTCCCCATACTTCTACATGAAATTGTATGCGACCCATCTACGGACCACTGCATACGCTGGCTCCCAAACGGCAATCTCTTCATCATCTCGGACAAGAAGAAGTTCGCTAAGGAAGTCCTTCCGAAGCTGAATGGCCACGCCAAGTTTACCTCTTTCACGCGCAGGCTCAAGAGATGGGGGTTTACTCGAATTGCATCCGGGCCGCAGATCGGGGCGTATCAAAACAAGGTGTGTCATTAATGTGCGTGCGCTTGTGGGCCTCTTGCCGTATCATCATGTCTGACCCGTTTTTCTAATCCCGAACACTAGGACTTTGTTAAGGAGGATCCCGAGAGAGTCAAGAATATCAAGTACATGCACCCCAAGCCGTTGAGCATGACTGCCATCCAGAGAAATAACGCCAAGTTGCAGGCAGCGAAAGCTCTGAACACGACAAGGACCCTTGGACCGGAGGCTTTTTTGGGCTCGCCGGGCGGCGCTTTCTGCGCCCAGCCCAAAACACCGGATTTCGCGATGCTTCAAAGCCTCATGGCTCAGCAACAGATGGGTATGCAAATGCCCAGACAGGGTGCGAATCCAACTATGGGTGCCTTCATGCGACTTGCCATGAATGGGGGCAATGGTTTCCCTCCCAATGCCAACAACCTTGCGTCCATGTGTAACAATAACAATCGGTCTATGGCAATGCAACTTGCCATGCTTCAACAAATGCAGAACCAGCATCAGAGACAGCAACAATTGACACAAGAAGCTAATTCTGTTGTTGCTGCCACGGCGTCCTCTGGCTCCGATTCAGTCAATACTGGTGAGAGCTTTGGTGAAAGGCTTGTGCGGACGAACCCAAGCCTCGCTGCTCAGCTGATCGAGGCACAGAACATCAACATGAACGCTTACCAAGGCATGCAACCAAGTAATCCATCAGCCAACAATATGATGGCTCTACTGGGGGGACAGAACGCCAATCCCATGCAGCAGAATATGAACCCTGCATTCTTTCAACAAATGGGAACTCAAGGAATGTCAAGTCAAGGAGGAGATCAACAAAATTTCGCTGCCATGATGCTGGCACGATTGCAGCAAGAGCAGCAACAACAACTGCAGCAACAACAAAATGATTTTGTCAAGAACTTCATGAGCGGACAGGTGAATTCTCTATCTCAGGCCCCAGGGAATGATAATTCCCCATCTGATTCAGCAAGTAGCTCGTTTGTGACACCGTTTAACAGTGCACCCAACCTCAGCTCCGAAGTTCCCTCTAGTGGAGGAATACCTAACTCAAGCTCCGGTGGCACTTGGTTGTCAAATCTATTGACAAGGAATAATAACACAGGAAAGCCTACTCAGGAGGGCAACACTACATCATTGATGAATCAAAATGTTGGAAGTGGGGACCACAGGAATGACTAAGGAGATGGGACAGCAACTGCTCTTCCACTACTAGTGATGTAAATATTGTTTCGGGGGTCATTCTGCCTTATGTTAGTTCATAATACACTAAAGTAATAGTAACGTGGTGTAACATGATATATGCTTTACTCTCCATACCTTTAATCTATTTTTCTATTTTAAGTATCATAATGTACTGTGTTGTCTGGCGAAAATTCGTGTATCGGTTTTGAAGCAACATGAGACACGGGAGCCCTCATTATTTTCCTCGATCACTATTGGGTTACTACCATAATTGGTCTAGATGTCCAGAACAAGGTGAAATTTAGAACAGTCACACCCCCTCTTTTTTCCTGATTTAGACCAAAAGTGGGGTGGGGTTGCAGGTTTGGAACAGATCTGGACTGGATTTGGACGGTCCAAATACTCGAAAATCTGGACATAGAGACCAATAGACCAATTACGGTAGCCACCTATGTCCTTTTGTCCTAATTCCTTTTTTTCGATTTGCCTCGCCCAGCAATCAGCAATGCCCTAAACTCGATCTAGGCATTTCTAAACCATTTCTAGATCAAGTCCCTTGAGAGGGGGTCCCTACCCCCCTCCCACGAGACTGAACATTTCTATCCTATTGTCCTATTTATAATCTTAGCACTCTCCCCCACTCTCGTGCACAAAGAAACATCATAATTATTCTGAAATCTCGAGTCGAACTCTCCGTATTTGACATTTAGCCATGATGATCAGTTGCACATAACTCATTCTGTTGAAGCGCGCGATCACAGCCACGAGCAGCAGATTTGTTTATTCAAGAAATCGCAAGATTATGTGCAGAAGGATGGGTGCAAAAGACCGTTACATCCGCCGCAGCGACGCATTCCACAACTTTCTTTGTTGTCCATCAGCAGGAGTCCATGGCATCGAGTTTACACCTCTGGAGATGATCCAGCAATGATCACTCTTACTGGTTTTGACGTGCCGTCCTTTCACTTCTTGTTTAATCTGTTTGCCCCTGTTTATGACAACTATACACCCTTTGTCAACAAGGATGGGTTCATTATTGGGAAGGTAAGCCTGTCTAGAGGGAGGCCAAGATTGATGCATCCCGCGGATTGTCTTGGACTTGTGTTGGCTTGGAGCCGGACTTGAGTATCACTGATGGTTCTTCAGTTGATCTTTGGTTTAACAATGTCCCCTGTGTCAAAGAACCTACAGTTTGCGAGGAGAATACTCATCAAAATCCTGAAGGCTATTGAATTGGCCAAGATTCATGTACCAACCCACAAGAAGTTAGAAGAGTATTGGGCGATGACTCAGGCGAGGCATCCAGTACTTGACAATGTGTGGGGTACGATGGATGGGCTGAAGGTAGGGATCAAGCAGCCCCTCGGAGAGATAGTACAATCATGCTTTTATAATGGATCCGATCATGATGTGACAGGTGTTTTGGGTTTTGTTCCTGACGGAACAATCACCGTTGCTTTTTACAACATCCCTGGATGCTGTCACGACAGTACAGTTGCCGACTGGGGGGACCTTTATTTGAAGCCAGAGAAGGTTTATGAGGAGGGTGCATTGAAATTTGGCTTTGATTCAGCGTTTTCTAGCATGAACCATGATTTTCTGATAAAGTTGTCAAAAGATGACTTGACAGCCAATAAAGAATTTGACAATATCGACGATCAAATAGCTCACATAGCTGTTAATAGGGAGGCAACAAGCATGCATCAATCCGCGGAGTTGGGTATGCTAGCCGCACAGTCTTCCTTCCCCAGGCTTAAGGACCAACTGATATATGAGGAAAATATGGTGAGCGTAGGATCATGTTTGACTGCCTCTTTCTCCTATTTAACCTGCGATCACATCTAGTCAGAAAACCAGAGTACATCCATTTATTTGCCTTCTCTTGACATAGATTTAAACGTGGAGTTTGTCCTAAACTAGATGTCTAACGTTCAAGGTGTACTGACTGTAAATTAATTAAAATAAAAGTTTAACATTTTCACTTTAACACAATTAACTAATTCACTCTTAATAACAAAAAATCACCATTGACTATCATCAGTTTTCCCTACTTCTGAATCATAGTTGTCCCCATTATTGTCCCTAGGAATCGGTTCGTTGTTTCCGTGAGTAACATGCATGGGAGGAATAGCTGAAGGTGGAGGCATATTTCTACCAGACATCATGAAAAGCATAGCAATCATCAACTGTTGCTGCATTTTTTGTTGCATTTGACGGTCTTCTGGCTGCTCTTTCAGCTTCATCCTCCTTTCTTGTCTCTCCTCCTCTTGGTCCGCCTATCTGTTACGCGTGTCCAGCATTTGCTGGTTTGTCATCATCAGCATTATGTCATTGAAACTCGGTTCATCATCACTATCACAACCTCTTTTATTTTGCCTGCATGTAATAGGAGTCAAAACAGGCCCTCGCTTCAACGAGAAGTGAGATTAACAACATACAGACAAGAATCAGAGAATTAAGTGAAACTCACTCCTGGCCTTACAAAATCATGGAAGTGCCGCTGCCTCTGACTGCCCGAATCGCCACTTATGTTCCAGTAGCTTCCCCCTACCTTCCAAACCTACAACAGCTTGTGCTTCGCACGTGGCAGTTACACTCAAATCAGGACCTACAAGAGCTCCATCATTGGATCCAGTGTTGTCACCCCCCTCATTCTTGATGGCTTTGTAACTTTGTTCAATTCTGCATCTTCTTCCTCCAGTTCATCAGCAGCAAACAGCTTGTCCTCTGATACGGTCACACCTTCTGACTTTTCTATAATTAGTCGACAAATATCCTTGGCCTCCCTGACATCAGGGGCCATGTTGGGATCTCCCGTCCCCATCTTGACCTTGGAGAGTTTGTTGAACTCCTTGTTTAACTGGTCCACACTTAGCTCTTCATCAAGATGAAAAGCCATGTGGCGTTGTGCCACAAGGTCCCATTCCAAACCAGAAATAGGCAGATACTCGTGGATTGAATCTAACACATTAAAAATCTCAGTCTGTGAATAATTGGTGAGTCTAGTTGCTAAGTTTCAAATTCCGATTTTTAGATTCTGGTGAAATAGTCAGTAATCAGAACTAGTTACTGGTTACTGACCAGAATTCCGGTACTCATAACCAGAACCATTATTTTTTCCTCATCTAGGTAGGATCTAGGTTACGTCACGTTACTGTGACTCCTACTCCTCCGTCACCACAGTATTATTACTGTGATTTCGACAGTAATCAGAACTCTGACAGTAATCTAATGTCTTCTTGGTGTAGCTTCATGAGCAGCAATGTTCCAGTAATGTTCCAGTAATATCCCAGTAATATCCCAGTAATAATCCAGTAATATTCCAGTAATATTCCAGTAATTCACCAGAATCTCAGTAGTCTTTATGTTATGTTTACAAAAATCACACAACTATCTAGTTTGCTGAAAAAAACCACAACAACACAATGGTGGGAAAAAACAAACTCTTTTATCACCTAATTGGCTCACTGTCATCATCATTTGATTCATCGTCGTCGTCATTCACTTCCCCTAGACTGTCACACTCATCATAGGCACAAATGCTAAACCCAGGCACTGGATTAACTTTGTAAAATTCGGTAACCATCCAATAAAAATCCTCCCCACTGGCACTGCTCATCTCATAGAATTCATAACTACAGGGATCATTTTCCAGGCCACTTCTGTCCTCATCATATATGTCATCGTACATCCCCATCAGAACATATGCCCATCCTTTTCCCTTTTCTCTCTTCCTTTCACTATTCTTGTCCAGCTTTATCAACACTGCACAATCCCCAACCCCTGAGTGCATGAGCTTCTTCGAATCAGGATCATACCATGCCAAGTTTTCATACTTAGCCGAAAACCGTGCAGCAAACCTCTCATCCCCAGCACTATTAAACTGAACTTTCTCCCAACCCTCTTCCCATGCCCTGAAAATTCTTGTGACTGTCATAGGAATCTCCAAAAGTTGTTGTGAGTCATAATTCTCAAAGTCATCATCTTCCCACAGTTTACCAGCCTTCTGAGACTCCACTCTCCTCAATCGTGCCCTCTCATAACTGTAGGCTGCTGTGATGCATGACAACTCTTGGCTTTGTCTGTTGAGAGGTTTCCTCACTTACCCTTCTTGTTTCTCTTCACGGCTTTCCAATGGCGCTCCGCCCCTCCAATTCCTGTTGGTCTGGTCGTCACATAACATGCAAACTTACCAAATACTTTTGTGAATGGATAGGGGCACTTGTGATGCCACACATGTGCCATTGTCTTCGGGTCCTCTGCAATTATCCAAATGTGACGAGCCTGGAATGGTCCACTCCTTGTCTGAAATTGTTCTAGTTCTGTCAGAAAGGTATCAATGACCTCTGCTTCAGTCCTCTCTTGCTCGTGTTCATCCGCAATTCCTATGGGGACCATTAGCTTCTTCAAAAGCCTTTCACAGGCCAAGCGATCTTCAGGGTGAATGTTATTTGTGTCAAATGCATGCTTCAACACTTCTGTATGTGGACTGCAGATATAAGCGGCCTGAATGTGGTCAGGTAAAAGCCTTGGTCTGTGATGCATGACATGCTTCTTGGCCCAGTACTCCAATTTCTGAAACTCATCCACGGGCTCTTCAGATTCGGGCTCATCGTCTGACTCTGCTGCTTCGTCTCCCTCAATACTACTAACACTGTCCTCATCAGAGCTAGATTCCTCCTCTATCATGAATATGTTAAAAGTATTTGAGTATTGGTTGGGAAAATGGAATGTGACACATAAGAAATACTTGCCTGCTTCTTCAGCCTTGGATGTTTCCTCAGTCAGGCCTTCAACAGATGAGCTGACGCCTCCTCTGGTGTCAATCTTTCTAGTAGAAGCAAGAAGGAGCTTGTAATATGGACAGTCTGGACTTCTCCACTTCAGAAGAACATTCCTCAACCCTGAGTCAAGGAGTCTGTCCATTTGACATACATAATACTTCACCTTGTCGATTCCTCCAACTGCAAGATCAGCAAGCCTCAAAAGACGGAACAGAGGGTACCAACACTGGCAAATAGCAAAGAGTAAGTCCCAAAAGCCTTCGGGCCGCACGATTTCCCTAATGAAGTAGAATTTCTTTTCTTCCACGAGACTTTACTCATGGTTGCCTCCATAATGGTGTCCTTCAACCATAACACCCTGAGTAACTGGAGGGCCTCCCCACCCATCCTGCACTCCGAAGGTTCAATGAACAGAAGCGTCTTACCATTGTTATGAACTTGACTTATCTTCCGGAAGACTGAGTGCGGTGCATGTCTGACAGAGCCAAAAACTTCCCTGAGCTATCACGAAGCAAAAACGATATGTTAGATACTGTGTAATTCTTAAACAGACACACGTGTTCACAAACCTTTTTAGCGAAGCCACACATTTCCTTCATTGGATGAATGGACATGACTTTTCCAAAGAGAAGAGATACAGTGTGCTCCACCCCAATAGAAACAGTGCATCGAGGAAAGTATTGTTCAATCAATGAACCAGCCTTCTGAACATTACTTGCCCCATCAAATGAAATCCAAGCAAACAGATTTCTATCAGGATCAAGCAAACGCATTTTAGGCAACATCTGCTGACATATATAGTAGGCATCTTTTTTGCCGCCTTCACTCATGTGACGACTACAATCAACAATGTCAAGAACACAATTTGGGTTACCAGCCAAAGCAGCAAGGACATTCATCATGGGAATTTTACCGATGGTGGCTCCATCACCATGTATACCTAGGCCAAAAATGTTGGCATTCGTGAGAAGCATTGCAATGGAGGAAGTTTGGTAGGCGGTGTAGTTCGCATCAAGTAATGCGCCACTCATCTCTGTCCTTCTCAGTGGCTTGTAGGAGTTGGTTGTGTTCCTTGCAAACACTTACATCCTGTTCAGTAAGGGACACTCAGAGAGATGGAATGGAAGTGCGTTAGCAGTAATGAAGTGGCTTATTATTAAACTCAGCTGCCTTTCCGCCTTGGGAGGAGCTTTCTTCATTGCTATAGAATTCGCCAAATTCTGTTGATGATACACTTTCTGCCTCTTCATGCCAACTTCGCCTGATGGTTTAGATATTGTAGAGACAACAGAACTGTTAGGCGTCAGTGATAACTCCATGTTGGAAGGAGAATGTTTTTTTGGATTCCTAGCAGAGAGGGATGCATCTTTGGAAGCATTGTACAGAAGCATGGTATTAGACTCCTTTTCTGCGAGAGACAAATTGAAGTTATGGAGATCCTCCGCTCTCTTGGCACGTGCTTGGAGTTTAGAATTAAAAAATGCACTGAATACCTTTCTCCACTGGGGTGGAATCATCTTACAGCTTGTATGTCCCTACCGCCTCCGGTGACGTGGCCGACCGCCTTGGTATGGTTACATTCCGACCACATTCCATTGCAAAAGTGGCACTTCCATACCTTCTTCCCTGTCTGAGGGTGAATTGTTTTCTCTACCTTCCCGGTGTCCCACACAGTCTTGAGGTATGTCGGTAGTCCATCTATGCTACTATCCTCTTCAGGAACTTCGGGAAAAGCCACGTCAAGTTCATGAGGTTCTTGATCTGACATATCATCCTCATCGATGAACTCGCCTAATTGGTGGCCTTGATGATCTGACATATTCATTGATTTGATGTAAGAGAGAAGGATGCCAACTCCATATCAGAATGAAACAATGGAGATGGAGGAGAGGGCATTCGACGCCATAGACAGAATAGCAATTCAATTGGAAAATTGAAGGTGAGAGAAGGATGGTAATGGAGGGAAGCAAAAAGGAAAAAAGAGCAGCACTCACCCTCGCCCCTTACTCAATGCGATTCGCGAGCTGTTGATACAAATGGCAAGCAAATGAGTCTCTTGGAGTGGGAGGGAGGGCCGTTGATCCAATTAAAAGAATAGCAATTCAATTGAAAAATTGAAGGTGAGATAAGGATGGAAATGGGGGGGGGGAAGCAAAAACGAAAAAGAGCAGCACTCACCTTTGCCCCTTTCTCAAAGGGATTCGCGAGGTGTTGATACAAGTGGCAAGCTCTTACAGATGCAGGGCATCAGACTAGATACTCATAGTAAACTGGTTTTGCTATTTTATGAGTGCTTATCTTTGTGCACCACATCTATGCGTAGAATGAGTGGTCTTGGTGACCAAGTAGGCTGTACCTGCTTACTGGGTAGATACGGGATTTACCTGTATCATCACACCCTTGCAAGAGGACTCAGTTGGAGTTTAGGCAGCTGATGCAGCAGGTTTGGTGCGATGGCTGAGGCGTAGCATTGTCACGACGAGTTGTGGTGTGACGAATTCCTGTCGTATGTGTTGATGATGGGCGGCAGGGTGATGTTTAGTCCAATAGTCAGCGTAATTGAGTTTGCCTGGGCGCCAGTAGATGCGGAACTGTTCCTGGCATTCGCGATCTCGGAGCCAGTGGAATCGCATGTCCATGGCTTTGGTCCGTTTGGGTTGGATCTTTCCGTTGGCGACGCCTCGGCGGTGGAGTTGTCTGTTTGGAGCGGGGTGGCCGGTTGTGTGTGTCCGAGTTCCTCCAGGATGATGCGGATGAAGACTGCCTCGCGGGCCATGATGTAAAGCGCCGCCAGTTCCGCTTCGGTGGCAGAGGCCATGACATGTTTGATGATGTGGGCAATGTTGAGGACGGCCCCGTTGTTGGGTGGGATTTCCGCATTAGATGAGAGAAAGAAATGTCCCCCTGCTCGGCTGCGCGCTGCGGGTTCGCTGAGATAACTGGCGTCGCTGTGGATGGCGAGGACCATGTCGCTGGCGTTGTAGGTGAGCACTGCTTCGTCTTGGGTGGCGATGTAGTCCAAGAGCTGTTTTGTCTGCTTGAGTGTTTCGACAGTTGGTTTGGAGGATTGTGAAGCGATGGCGCTGATAGGACACAGAAGTGTGGGATCTACAGCACGGCCGAGGAAGAGGAATTTTCCACAGACTTGTTGGATGAATTTCTTGCCCTTTGGGTCGAGGGTGTGGCTGTTGAGGGTGCTTTAGCGTACTGCTGGCGGGCGCCATAGTTGATTGGCGTAGCCGGAAAGGGTGCATGTTGCGGCGTCTGTGGTGTGGGGTGTTGGAATTGGCTGAGAGCCTTTTTAACGTAGCCTGGCATTGAGAGGTGAACGCGGCGTTTGCCGTAGTCCCAGTCCAGGGTGATGCCGATGTAGCGGGATCCTTTCCAGTCGGTAGTCACTGTATAGTGCTCCTGCAGCACCTTGAGGAGATGTTGTGGGTGTTCGTCCCCAACGTATTTTATACCAAAATCATCCACCACCAGGGTGAATTGGATGGGTCGCCAGATGTGCTTCCACAGGCCTGGGACAAGCTTGCTTTGGTGGTAGCCGTGGGCGTTTAGGTTCATTGGCAAGTAGCCCTGCCTGTGGGAGACCTTACATGCCGAGTTGCACGAGGACATAGATGGTCCCATCCGGCTCCGCAAGGAGGTCGAGGCGGTATTCTCTGATGATTTCAGTGGGTATGTCGCTGAGCTTTAGGCGTAGGTATTCTGGCCGCGGAAGGGGGGTCATGAGGTAGAAGTTGGAAATGTCCATGGTCATAAACTTGGCACCTGGTGTGGAAATGGCGCTGTTGAAAAGAAGTTTCGCTGTGAGCATTTCAGCCGTGGGGGTGGCTACGCCGCCCGGGTAATTGATGCGGTCGCCGCCGACCGTGAAGCGGGTGCGATTGGGCTCCGCTTTTTCGGGGCGGACGGTGCAGGCGAACCTTCCATATGTGGCGTCTTTTCGGCGGTCCTGGGGAATGTCGGACTTGCGGATGAATCGAATGGTGTCGGTACCCTTGATCCGTCCGCCCGGCGCCTTGCGCGGCGTCCAAACTCGTTTGCGGAAGATATGGTCCAGTCGCCTTGGTAGACAGGGTGCCGCAGGAGTTGACGGTAGTTGAGCAGCTTACCCGTGGATTTGTCCAGCACGGCCAGTGCTTTGTGGACTTCGTTTTCCATGCGTGTCAGGCGCGAGGTTTGATGGCGGGTGATCGGTGTGGGAGGCGGGATGCGGGAAGTGCGCGACCGCGTGTTGAGCGCGGGAGGCACGGCGAGTTTGGCTACTGCTGCGGTTTGGGATCGCGTGTTCCGGGCTGGTGTGTCGGCGGAGAGGGGGAGAGATGGGCGGGCAGAGTGGCGTCGTCGAGGGGGGCTGTGACGTGGTGCACGGGGGATGGGCATGGGAGGCACGGCCGGGAGAGGAGTTGTCATGGAGCGTGTGACGCGCATGTTGGGATCGAGCACCCTTGGAGGTGGTTGCTCTACTTGTTGTGCCACCCTTGGAGGTGGGTGCGGCGGAGTGTGTTGTGGTTGCGGTGGGCCTGCCGAGTTTATCTGGGTGGATGTTTGTTGGAGCAGCTCTTGGAGCTGGCGTAGGTTGCTGGCACCTGTGGGAGGTGCATGCGTGAGTAGAGCCCGGGAGCAGTCGGCTATGGCTGCCATGAGTTTATCCGCGGGGGTGAGGGTAGGGTTGGTGATGTGTTTGTGGTGAAAGTGTACTGTGTCACTGAGGCGATCACTGTTGGTGGACTTGATATGGCAGCGATGCGTGCGGTAGTGTTCGGGGGAAGTACTGACGTACCACCCATCTACGGAGTGGAAGGCCCATGTCCCTCGTGAGTCGGTCTTCTCATGAACTTGGGCATTGCATCCCATGGGAGCTAGCGGCATTTTGTTATAATCGAAGGGGCCGTTGAGATGCGCGTATGCGGAGACAGTGGGGGTGGCATTGGATTGGCGAAGGAGGTTGAGAGTGATCTCGGCTTGCGGTAGTAGTTTGTCCCACAGCTTGAGAGGGAAATCGTCAGCAACCCCTGCCAGGACGCTGAGAAAATGCGACTTGAAGTTTCGGATGGCTACCTCGGCGGCGTTGCGGCGGTGACAGCCGGGTGGAACCAATTCGAGCGACATTTTATAGGTGTCCTGGATGAGGTCTTTCATAGCGGCGGAGATTTCGTTGTCTAGTACATGCTTGCGTGGCACAATGCCAGCGCGTCGTAGTCGGAGCATGAGGGCAGAATCTGGCGGGTGAGTTCAGCGTCGGTGCGGTTCTTGATGGGTTCAACAAGGATGGCGCTGCTGTCAATTTCTACCATAACCATGATGTATTTGTTGCCTGCCTGTGAGCGCACGGGGAATTGGCCTGTTTGGTCGGTGAATATGGTGTCGCGCACTTGGTAGGTAGTGGTGTAGATGTCGTGGACTTTGCGGCCCCGGAGTTGGTTGGAGTGGATTTCCTCGAAGGGTGCCGGTTTGGGTTTGGTAGAGCGGACGTTCTTGCGTGTCTGGTTGAGGTGTCCCTGGGGTGTTTCGGCCGAGTCAGGGTAGTACTTTTGTACATTCTTGGCGGTGAGGAGTGGCCAGCCGATAAAGTTGCCAGCTTGGACAGCCTTGAGCCAAGTGGATTTGACTGGGTAGCCACAGACCGCGTGCATCCACTTGATGGCCTGTTCTGTGGAGGGCAGGTCATACACACTGTGTGCTTGGCTGAGGACTGTGCGCGCCTTTTTGGAGGGGATCCGTGGTTGCCATTGGCCACGGTGTTGGACAAGCGGTATGCGGTAGCGGCCTTGTACATCGCGGACCCCAATGAGGAGCGGTTTGCCATGGCACGTGATGAGCACGTCCTGTTCTTTGTGGATCGTGACTCCATCTTTGGTGAAGATGGAGATGGTGCCGTCGTCGGATGTTTTGCCTACGCTCATGAGGGAAGTAGGGAAGTCGTCGAAGGAATCGGCGGCGGCAGCTGTTTGGGACAGAAGCGGGAAGGGCAGAGTGATGGCATGTTTCCCCATGCTAGTGCTGCCGTTGGCGACACCGGGGATTTTGGTGGAGGGCCGTAGAATGGGGAGCTTGGCCAAGTGGCGATCGGCTTCGCTGAGGTAGTGGCCATCGGCGCCGGAGTCGTAAGTTATCATGGGCTCGCTGTTGTTGGGATGGAAGTAACGTACTTGTGCTTGTGCCTGGAAGGTGACATGGTGAGCAGAGGGTAAACATTTGCGAAGGGTTTGCCTGATTTTGGTTGCCAGGGCGTAGCCGGTGTTCTTGGATGCTTGGAGGAGGGTAACCGTCGGCTTGCGGGTGCGCGTATGGGCATTGTCGATAGCTTGGCGTTGTGGGTGGAGGATGTTGGCTTTAGCGGCGGTTGTGCGTTCGTCCTCCGCCCATGTGATGTGTCGGTCAAGGAGCTGGTGGTCGGCCGCGGTATGGGCCCTTTTGTGTTGGCGGGCATGGTGGCGTCGCATGGCTTTGAGTTTGTATGTGCTGGGAATGGGAACAGGTGGGGGTAGAGATGAATTGTGAGTGGGGGTTGAGGGGACAGGTGGGTCTGCAGCGTACTGCGGAAGAGTGGAGTAAGCGTTGCTGATCGCAACATAAAATCTAGGTTTGGAAGTGTTACTATTAGGATGAATAGTGTGGCCTTTATTTTTAGGAAGTATTTTTATCCACTCGTCTGCAATCGCCGACCCTCCCGTCAATCGCCCCCGCTGTCTGAACCACTGGAGTCTGGATACCCACCAAGTGCAGAGGAGAATTGGATGCGGGGCTTGTAGGTGATGCCCATCTCCTTGCACACCCATTCCTGGCGAAAACCCTTAAACTTTGTGTTCCAGAAGCAGTCCTGCTCGGGAATGTTGGGATGTTGGCGGTGGCGTCGAAAACGACGGCAATGCTTACACGGGTTGTTTTTGTGGGAGCCGCGCTGCTGGGATCTCGAGCGTGCACGGTCTCGGCCCGGCGAGGTTCACGGTTTGTTGTTGTGTGCTTGGCGTGGTTGCGTGTGCCGTGGCGAGTCTTGCTCGCTGAGGATTCACTGTCCGATTGGGCGGCATAGGCAGCACCCTCGGTGTCGTCGACGGGCTGTTGGTGGAGCAAGGATGTTAGGTATGCGATTTGATCGGTGACGGCGTTGGCGGCTCCTGTGGATGTTGAAGGGGCTTCGTTGAGTTTTCGTACTCCATCCGCGCCCGCGAGTTCTCGGAGTATGATGGTGATGCTGTCGTTGGTGTGCGCAAAGTTGTAAGCGTAGGCTCGGCGGATGGTTTGGAGAGCTGGACGAAACTCCCGGCCCCACGCTTCGCTGGTTGCGAGCTCGATGTTGGCGAGGAGTACGAGTGCGAGTTGGGTGTCGTCAACGACGATGCCGTAGGAGTGCATTCGTGCGATCTTGGCGCGGAGGAGCTCGACGTTCGTGATGACCTTCTTCTGGAAGTCGAATCGGAAGGATAGAATGGAGGCGAGTTGTTCGAGGACGTCGCTCGTGTTGGGTCGGTCGGCGCCTTGGATGGCGGCGTTGACGAGGTCGTGGAGCTCGTAGTCGTCGATGCTCCTGTAGTCCGTGCCATCGGCCGTGCGAAGCACAGCGTCGGTGATGTCGGAGCCGACCTTTTCGGTGATGGCTTCCGTTGCGCCTTCTTTTGCGCCAATGACGGCTTGATTGATCATGTTGATGCGATCAGCTTCGTCTTGGGCGTCGGCGCGCGCGGTGATGGTAGGGAGTACCGGGAGCTGGGCGGTGGATTGCGCATCTGCGATGGCGCGCGCTTCGTCGAGGACCGACGTGATCGTGGCGGCGTCGGTGGACCGGATGCAAGCGAGGACCGGATGCAAGCGAGGAGCGAAGGTGGGTTTGCGGTGCTGCTGATGAGCAGCTTTTCCATGCCGTTGCCCGGATCGCCCGGGTTGTAGGTGCTTTTGAGCACGCGACGGACACCCGTGAAGAACGTAGTGATGGCGTCGTGGGTGTACTGGTTGCTGGAGTTGCGAGGTAGCGCAAGTTTGGTGATGGCGGCCTTCACATGATCTCGTGTGGTGGCAGGAGCGGTGAAACATGCATTGGCCATGGTGGTGTTACGATGCTGTTACAAAAATAGCAAAACTACAGATGCAGGGCATCAGACTAGATACTCATAGTAAACTGGTTTTGCTATTTTATGAGTGCTTATCTTTGTGCACCACATCTATGCGTAGAATGAGTGGTCTTGGTGACCAAGTAGGCTGTACCTGCTTACTGGGTAGATACGGGATTTACCTGTATCATCAGCTCTAAAGTCTCTTGGAGAGGGAGGGAGGGGCGTTTGACGCCATAGACAGAATAGCAATTCAATTGGAAAATTGATTGTGAGATAAGGATGGTAATGGGGAGGGGAAGCAAAAGGAAAAAAGAGCAGCACTCACCTTCTCCCTTTTCTTAAAGGGATTCGCGAGCCGTTGATACAAGTGGCAAGCAAACAAGTCTCTTGAAGAAGGAGGGGGGGCCGTTGATGCCATTAAAAGGATAGCAATTCAATTGAAAAAATTACCCATGAGAATTCATTTGTAATGGGGGGAAACAAAACTAAAATGAAGGCACACTCACCGTTGCCGCGTTGGCAAAGTGATTCGCGAGGGGGGGAGCCAAGTGGCAGGCTCTAAAGTCTCTTGGAGAGGGAGGGAGGGTCACTGACGCCAGCAGTGGATTAGCAATTTAATTGGAAAAATCAAAGCGTGAGAAAACTTTGGTAATGGGGGCGAAACAAAATTAAAAAGGAGGCCCACTCACCGTCGCTGCGTTCGCAATGTGATTTGCGAGCGGGGGAGCCACGTTGCAGGCTCTAGAGTGAATTGGAGAGGGAGGGAGGGCCACTGACGCCAGCAATGGATTAGCAATCTAATTGGAAAAATCTTGCATGAGAAAACTTTGATAATGGGGGGGAAAAACATAAAAAGAAGACACACTCACCGTTGCTGCGCGCGCAATGTGATTCGCTACCGGGGGAGCCAAGTGGCAGGCTCTAAAGTCTATTGGAGAGGGAGGGAGGGTCACTGACGCCAGCAGTGGAATAGCAATTTAATTGGAAAAATCTCGCATGAGAAAATAATTGAAATGGAGGAAGCCAAAGGACAAAGGGAAAAGCACTCACTGTCGCCGTGTTGCCTGTGCGATTCGCTAGCGGGATGCGAACTGGCAGGCAATGCTTTTTAATTTCAGAATGAGGGAGCGATGAGGGAGAAGCGGGCTAACGAAAACTCATGGTGGATTTGTTTTTGCGGTGCTTGAGAATGGCGATGAAATGCAATGAGCGGACTCACGCGTGTGTGTTGATGTTGCATGTGGTCATTTTTGGATACCGTTTTTGTGGTTCTGCTATAGTTCCGGGTCGACTCCTACGTATTCTGATGTCACATCTTCAAGCTAAATATGTAGGTTCTGGTCTAATAAAAAAATGAAAAAACGGAACCACGGAACGTGGTTCTGGTAAAATTGGCAGTAATTTCCGGTAGAATTTGGAATTCTGCAGAATTCCGGTCGGAATTTGAAACTTAGTCTAATTGGACATTCCCCCTTTGCCACAACCACGTCCACGTCCATGGCTGCCACGCCCTTTTCCATGCCCTGCTATCCATGCCCTCTGCCACAACCACCACAACAACCGCCAGTGCGACCAGCGACATTCCCTGCCCCACGTCCAGCACCTTGCCCTCTTCCTGCTGCTGGAACAACTGAGGGGATGGCTACGGCGGCAGCAGACATGGCATCACTATCTACAGACACATTGCCAGGAGATCCGCCGCCACTGGGGGATGACAACAATCCACTGGATCCATCGTCAACATATGATTTGTCAATTGATGCAGTGACCATTTTGGGAGTTATGGATTATAGCCAAGCTTTAACCACAGAATATCATATAGACACATAGAAATTTAGTTATTTAGGAATATTAGGAACTAAATGGATTTCTATCCTATCATAGTGCATTAGGCATTAAGAAAAAAGGAACTTAAGTAAAAGGAATTTTAGGAGGGCTCCATTGGGTGGTTACCCTAATTGGTCTATTTGCCTAAACCTGAAAAAATGTGGGATCCAAATTTCAGATTTGGACCCTGTTTAGGCCCAACCTTACTTCACATTTTCTAGAATCCCATATCTGTGTGCATTTTTGAGTTTTCCTTCCTTACAGTTCACATACACATTCCCAAATCAAAGTGCTGCTATTACTACTATCTCCGTCAGCCAAGAAGTCAACCAGGATTGCCGTGTGAATTAAACCTCTTACAAACTTTTGGCCGATAGTGTGTTAACATGTCGACAATCAGTAAGTAATCTAAACAAGCTGACAATTGTGCAGAACTGACGTTTTTCACTTTTGCCCAAATATTGCCATGTATCCACAATTGTCTTCTCGATAACATTATTTTCTCAAAATTTGTCTTCTAGATAAGGACCTCTTTTTTGCATTTTATGCTTATTGTCAAATTTACAATCATCTCCAGAAGTCTCATGATTCATCCTTCTTCTACCACATCTCGTGAACGCAGCAACCATGATCGTCTGCCGCTATTGCCAACATGATCCATTCTTGGTTTCGCTCCACCAAGATGCCCTCACGGGACAACTCTTTGTTCTTGCAACTGTTGCAATGAGTAGAAGCCACAAGCACAATGTTCTGTTTCGGTGCTTTGTATGGACTAAGTATGGTGTGCTGGGGAGACACAACAGAGTGCACATTCCAGTTGTGTTGTTCGGTTCATTCCCTCTATTTGCCCTAGTGATGACGGTCAGTACATTGGACACCATGATGGGGAGGGGGGGGTGATGATTGATTTGGTTAATACATCCTTTCGCGAGATCAAGGAGGAAGCATCTTATAAGGTTGTCCATTTTGAAGAGGGCCAAAGCATTCGTTTGTTGTTGTTTTCAAGAGCAGCCAGTACAGTGCTGAGCATGTCCGTCAGATTGTTATTGAATCTCCAATTGAAGGACGGCAGGTCTCTTTCAATGAGGAGCTATTCACTACAGCCACATACCTTTGCAAATATGAACACACCTATAAGACATTGTGCATGTTCTGCTTTGAAAAAGGTAAGGATTGCACTATGTTCACAAGTTCCGTAATCAATGAAGAGAATTAAATGTTAGTTATTCCGGGGCATGTGTCGTAAAGTAAATTCAGTTTAAAATATTGACAGACAACTAATTAATGCACGTCTCTCCCCTAACGACTAACGACCATTTCTCATTCTATGTCACTCCCTTCATCACCATCACTAATATGTTCATCTCTCTTCCTCTTCTTGGGGTCTGAGCTGTACTTCCGTCTTACCTGAGGTGAATTGGATGTGACGTCATTACAGAATATGCACGCTTTTCATCCTTCTTCATTGTATCCTGAGCAACACGCTGCTTATATTTGAAGTTTGGGTTGCATGACCACAAACCTTCTGGTTGAATGTTCCCATCAAACACATGCAATACCACTTCCAAAATAGAGCATGTGATGTGAATGACCCGCCAATCTTCTTGTCCTTGTCCATATTATCGACACCACCCATGAAGTTGTTGGAGAAATACCTCTTCAATGCCTCCAGTATCTGCAAATCTACCTTGTTTGCTCCAACCCTTTGCTGAATGGTAGACATGCCAAATACTCCCAGTGTTGATGTGAACGACAACACTTTGTTTTCATTCAATTGTCCAAATAACACTTTGTTAACTGGGTCGAATTTCACAGTTGGTGTACCTCTCTGTGATGACTTTGGCAAGTTTAGAACATGGGAGTTCCGCCCTGTGTGATTGCTCCGCACTTTACCGCAGGCAAGTATGCTGTACTTATCTCGGAGTACAACAAACAGCATTGATGCAGAGTACCTGTTGTCCATGTACATTTCTCTCATTCCATTGGCTCATTGGCAAGCCCACTCAAGACAATTTTTGTTTACAACAGCCTTTCTGAGAATACATGTTTTTCTGTATTTGCAATTTCAAATTATGTCCTTTTGAATAAAACACAGGTTTTCGCATCATAGTTTTTAAGATCCTTTTTGCTCACAATTTAACAACCAATTGAATGAATGAGATCCTAGTTAGTTACTCTAGAGAATCTCAGAGTTTATCAGACCCAGTTTTTCGAGCCCAGACGGCATTGGTGAAATCGCTAGCTTTGCTTTCATTTCCGATTCTTTCAATTTTGATCGATGACAAGATCTGGACTCTGCTCAAATTCGACGGCACCAGATATTTTTCCTTTCGCTTCAACGATTCTGAATCTACCAAACAATCCAACCATGGCTACTATTCCTGCGACGACGACCGCTTCGATTGTTCCCGAAGTCTGGACCGTGAATCCTCTCTCCAACAATTTCAACCCTGGCACTGCTTCTGGAAGCAAAATCTTTCTTGAGAAATCAAAAGGCCCGGTCAACGGAGAAAGGATTGGTGATACCATTAACGAATCCAAGACATTCATGGAATTTATCAAAACCAAAAGAATCGTCTTTGGTCCCTGTGTCACTCATGTTCCAATCGAGTTTGACGCAACCGGAAATCCAACAAAATACGCCAGCATCATCGATCAATATCAGTCATTGAAACTTGAGAACATTCAGCGTGAAGCCCACAAGCGATTCGGTACTGCTATCTGCATTGGTGACCCGATCCCAGCTTCGTCCGCCACCAATCTATGGTCAGAACGAGCGAGCGATCCTGCACTAAACGATCCAGACAAGGAAACTTTCTACAATCGGGTGCATGGAACAGTCGTTGCTCAATGCTTGAACAACACGCTAACACCCACAGCCTTGTCAAATCTTGAGTTGAGCAAACACCTCTTTGCGTTTTGGGATCACGCAGGCCACCTTAAACAGGATGGCCCAACAATGCTTTTTCTGGTGCTACTAAAAATCGATCCATCGACTTCAGTCAGCATCGAAAATCATTGCAAAGCAATTGAGACAACGAATATGCAAAAGCACAACAACGATGTTTCTGCGCTCATTACCGTCATCGAAACTCATCACAAACACGTTATTGCGAATGGAGGCTCCTACGAAGAAGAAACTCTTCGTCGCCACTCTCTTGCCGCGCTTGCATCTGGTCCAAACACCAATTTTAACAAACTGATCGAGAGTATCGACCGTGATGTTTGTTAGTGCATTGGTCCTCACGCGAGCATCAAGACTAAAGACATCTTCATTGCTGCAGAGAGGTATTACAACAATGAGGTCTCTGAGGGCACTTGGACGTCGATCAACCCTAAGGATGCTCGCATTATGGCGCTTGCCACTGAAGTTGAGAATCTCAAGAAATCAGCGTTGTCCGACAAATCTACAAACAAAGCTGCCCTCTCGACTGCTGCAGCCGCTGGCCAAGCTCGCCCTGGTAGTACCGATCTCTTCTTCGGCGTCGAAAAATGGCGGGCTGAGAATAAAGGCCCTTCCATTACCCGCTATGGAATCGCGTACAACTGGTGCCCTCACCACAAGCGTCCAGCAGGCCACTATAGCGGCCTTTACTACAAAGACCATGATTCTGCATCTCATGATGAATGGAAGAAAAATTGCCGCTGGAACACCAAGAAGGGTGAAGCAGACAAGACTGCTGCTGCAACTAATGGTGGCTCTGAAAAGAAGAAACTCACCATCGCGAATGAGTTGAAAACCGCCTTTGCCACACATCTTTGTGTTTCTGAGGAAGACCTTGATAAAATCATTGCCAAAGTCAATGAACAGGGAAACTAACGCGCCCGGGAGAGAGGAATACGCTGCGTAAAATAGCGGAAGTTATTCACTATTTTGGTGCTTTGCTTCTATACCTTTTACTGGTGTTCTCCCGGATGGCGCAAATCCTATATTCCTATGACACATGGTGGCCTGTGGTCAGCAATATTTCGTTGTACACGTGCACCTTCAACAAAATTCAAGATGCACCTTTCAATCTCTTGCGGTACTTGACATGGTTCTATATTTCAGGGATGGCTTTTTATTCAGCCTTTTGGAATCATATTGTCATGACAGGCATAACACTTGTCTGCTTCATTCTACTGACAGGAATCTCAACACTTTGGCGATTGTGGTTGATTGCTACATCGTTCTATTGGTGGCTTAAAGCTCTCTATCTATTCACGTTGGGCGACACACCATGGCGTCGACTGATACCAATGGAAGCATTCGAGCGAAAGCAACCTCGATGAGCGCTTCGGAAACTTCATCCTGGCATCTCTCGAACAAAGCTATGCCAGCTGGCGCAACTGTATCAGCCTTCCACACACGAACAGAACTCTTTCCAAGCATCCATCTGACAGCGTTGCTACACCGAACACTTTCGATCTATGCAGGAACCAGCAATCATCCCATACCTTCGAAAGATGATTCTTCATATCTGGGACGACAATCCAACTGCGCCACAATGAAACAAGCTGAACCTCATTCTACTTTCATTGTTTTTGATGTTGGGCTACAGAGTCGTTGTCTTCGCTGTGTTTTGCTTTTGGCGTCTCCCATTGAATCTTGTCCTTTTTCCTATCAAACTATCAGCTCGTTGCTTTTTGTGGATGTGGACGAAACTAGTTGAGGTTGCAGCGAGTCCCTTTATGAAGAAAATACAGATTTTACCTGACTTGGTTTGGATCACCTCTAGAAATAAAGGCAAGACCAGAATGGCGACGGTCTACAACATTGATGAGAAAGTGAAACAACTAAGTGAGAAAACGGTTTACTTCGACACTGATACAGACTTTGTGATTTGCGACAATTCAGCAAACAGGCACATCTATAACAACAAGAAGATGTTCACTCAGTACTGCAACTTGACTGACGCTCGGAACGTCGCCACTATTGGAGGCAAAAATAGTAAGCCAACGGGAATTGGAATTGTGAATTGGTCATGGCAAGATGACAACGGCAGGACTCATCAGTACAAATTGCAGGATGTGTATTATTTTCCCCAGTCTCCAGTCAATATACTTAGTGTCACTGAAGGATAGAACTGGCATTGACACCAAGGCATCGTATTCTAGACTGTATTGGGATAGGAACAAGTTTAGCGGCGATTCAATCATTCAGATTCCAACTTACCAGAAATGCCGATCAACGGTGACAACGGTGCCTTTGCCTGGTTTATGATACGATTCAAACGCCAATGCAATGACGACATTAATCATTTCTGCTGCCTCACAAATTCTCGCCTGACTCATTCTGAGAGCGCATTTAGGGTTCAGGTTGATCGCCCTGACCAACTTAAAAAGGTAAACGATCCCATCCCTTTTCTTGAATCGATGATATGTCCAGACAAGAACGTGATTTATAAGAAGGAGGGACGGAATTCATTGGTGAAGGTCCTTTCTTATCATGTTCGAGATGGAATACTCACCTTTAATGTTCAATTTCCGGACGGATCGACAGCATCAACAACAAGGGAGTTCTTACATCAACTGGAGCAGCCTGAGATAGCCAACATTCTCGTTACAACTGAGGATTACAGAAACACAGCGTCTGTCTTGTCGGATGAGGAACTCGACAAATTAGCCCATCCACAAAGTCTCAATCCTCAGGAGCAAGAATTTTTGGACGTTCATCACAGACTATTTCATTTACCCTATGTGATTATGTTTTGGCTCGCCAAACTCGGAGTCCTTCCCAAACACTTTGCTCGACTGATCAAACGACCACCTCCATGTGCTTCATGTATGTTCGGTATGGCACACCAAAAACCTTGGCAAACCAAATCAACAAAGGATGGCAAGACACCAGTTCTTTGCAGTCCGGCAATAAATAGACCAGGACAATGTGTCGCAGTTGTTCAAATCGTCTCGGCCCAACCAGGTCTTGTTCCGCAGGACAAAGGGCAAATGACTCGAGCCCGGATCTGGGGTTGCACCGTCTTCGTCAATTATGCAACATCGCTTGTGAATGTTATTCTAATGCGGGATCTTGGAATTGACTCAACCCTTGCCGCTAAACAAGAATTCGAGAATAGGTGTGCAACAAAAGGAATCAAAATTGAGCAATACCATGCGGAAAATGGACAATTTGCTGATCCTGCTTGGAAAGAAGACTGCAAACTTAAAAATCAGAAGCTCACATTTTGCGGTGTCGGAGCACACCATCAGAATGCCATTGTTGAGCGAAAAATCAAAGATTTGACTCTCACTGCTCGTACTCTGCTACTTCATGCAATGAGGTTCTGGCCCAAATACATATCTCAAATTTTGTGGCCATTTGCGATCAAATGCGCAGAAGACAGAATTAGCAATCTTCACGTTGATATCGATGGACTAACAGCAGAGATGAAATTTTCCAACTCACCTTAAGCCACTGTGGATTTACCGAACTTCCACACTTTTGGATGTCCTTGCTACATCCTTGACTCTCAAGTGCAATCCAATCCTAAGGGATTGCGAAGTGGGAACCGCGTGCTCAACTTGGCATCTACCTCGGGCACTCTCCAGCTCACGCAGGCAGTGTTGCATTAGTGATGAATCCAAAAACTGGCCTGGTCTCACCTCAATTCCACGTTGCCTTCGACGACACCTTCTCCAGGGTTCCTCATATACGTGCTGGTACAATCCCTCCAAATTGGGAACAGTTAGTCAGGAATTTGTCCGAATTAGTAACCGATGAAAACTATGATTTGTCACGCACCTGGTTTGATGGAATTAATGATCCATCTGATGACTCGGCACCCACAAACTCATCTTCATCGGACAACACTCTAGAAGCACAATCTTGCAGCATTCCTTCCAAGGGAGTACACAAGGCCTCACCATTACACGAAAGAGGCCCCGGTCCATATCCAGATTCAACTTCAGTTTCTGAGAGAGACAACAAGCTCAAGATGCCATAAATGGTAAACTTGCATGAATCAGGATTGCGACGCTCCCCTCGAATTGCAGCCATGAAGTCACCCGCAACAACATTGACAGTGTTCTTCGGCTCGATGTCTGCCATTTCTGCTTCACCATATCAAGCCATTGACTTAGCCTCTTCAGGAATTCGCCATCTCAATCGATCAGCGAATCTAGTTGAACAGAACTTCGATGGCACACTCAATTTCATAGCTCATCATGTATTCGCTGCAGGTAAAGAAAACAATGAGACGTATACATTTCGTGAGATGTTGAAACAAGATGATCGTGATGAATTCATTAATGCAATGCAAGTCAAAGTCAACGCACATCAAACGAGGGAGCATTGGGAAATAATTCCTCGCTCACAGATGCCCAAGGAAATGAAAACAATCATGGCAATCTGGTCGTTCAACGTAAATGCCTTCCCGATGGAATACTAAACAAACACAAAGCAAGATTATGCGCACACGGTGGCATGCAGCAGTGGGGCGTCAATTATTGGGAAACTTATGTACCAGTTGTCAACTGGATCAGCATTCGTTTCCTTCTAATCTTAGCTGAGTTGCTGGGGTTAGATACAAAGGCATTGGATTTTGTGCTTGCTTTTCCTCAAGCTGATCTCGACACACCCATTTACATGGAAATTCCTATTGGAGTGTCAGTTGACGGCATCCATCAAAATAAGAAGAACGTGCTTCGCCAACTGAAGAGTTTGTATGGCCTCAAGCAAGCATCTAGCAATTGGTATGCATGCTCGAAACAAGGACTGGAAGATCATGGATTCAAAGAATCACAGAGCGACCCTTGTGTTTTTATTAGAAAGGACATGATTATTCTAGTATATGTGGATGACTGCATCCTTGTGTCGCCGTCCAGTGCACTGATTAAGGCATTCATTGAGAGCCTTGCGAATGGGCCAGAGGAGTTTGCGTTTACAGATGAAGGCTCCATGGATAAGTATCTTGGAGTAGACATACAAAAGCTTGGTGATGGCAACTTTGTTTTATGTCAGCCTTTCTTGATCCAGCGCATCTTGGAAGCTCTCGGCATTGAGCCGTCAATGACCAATAAGCAATCAGTCCCAGTCGTTGGCCCACTTCTCTCTAGGTACACTGATGGTCCTGCGAGAAAACACACTTGGTCATATAGATCCGTCATAGGCATGCTTGGATATCTTCAAGGCAGTACCCGGCCTGACATTTCTATGGCTGTGCATCAACGCGCCCGCTTCAATGCATATCCTATGTTGTGTCACGAAAAAGCAGTTAAACGGATTGCGCAATATCTTCTCAGTTCCAGCGACAAAGGCATAGTCTACAAACCTGATTCCACGCGTGGTTTAGAAGTGTATGTCGATGCGGATTTTGCAGGATGCTGGTCCTCAGGTGATGTTCATAATCCCGAAGTAGTTCTCTCCAGGACAGGCTATGTGATTATGTACGCGGGATGCCCAATCACGTGGTCCAGTAAGCTCAAAACTGAGATAGCCCTCAGCACAACTGAAGCTGAGTACATTGCTCTTTCTCAAGCAATGAGGGAAACTCTTCCGTTCCTTAACCTAATGCAAGAAATTGGCGGAGTATTTGAGTTCTTCAACCCAAAACCTAAATTTCATTGCAAGGTTTTTGAGGACAATGCGAGTTGTATCAAGGTAGCTGAGAGTCCGAAGTTCACTCCACTCACAAAACACATTGCCATCAAGTATCATCACTTTCGCAAATTTATGTCGGATGGTACAGTTACCATTCATCATATATAGATACCAAACAGCAAATTGCAGACATATTTACAAAGCCTCTTGACGAGTGTTTGTTCAATCGTCTACGAGAAATGCTCATGGGATGGTGATACTACCACCAGTGTTTCCGAGGGAGTCTGAGAATACAAGTTTTTCTGTATTTGCAATTTCAAATTATTTCCTTTTGAATGAAACACAGGTTTTTGCATCATAGTTTTTAAGAGCCTTTTTGCTCACAATTTAGCAACCAATTGAATGAATGAGATCCTAGTTAGTTACTCTAGAGAATCTCAGAGCCTTGTGTAGTCGGTAGGTTGTGTGCCTCCACCGCAATGAAAGCGTTAGTTACATTCTTTCCTTTATATACATCCAAATGGTATATAAAATTCATTCCAGATGACGCATTCACCGTCACAAAGAAGTCAATCCAATATTTATTGGGTTTGCTTGCATTGTACTGCCGAACAGGATTGTAACTCAACTTGCTAGCTACTTCACCCCCATCAAACAAAATCTCTTGACCACGAATGAATGATTTTTTGGCATGCTTGTTTAGAAACTGTATTGCAGCTATGAGTTGATGGAATTTCTCATCGATCTCCAAAACACTGTCCTCAGGATGAAGTGTGGCTCAAATCTGTAGAAAATGCTTGTACACTAAGCGCTCATCTGTCCAATTGATCTCAATTGTAAGCAGCTTGATCACCTCGTCACAAGAGATGTACAACTTCTTGAGTGGATTGAAGTATGCCCTGAGTCCACCAAGGCATATGTTAACAAGACTCATTTTGAGAATCATTCCCAAGGTATGGAACATCTCCTCGACAGTGTTGTTCTTCCAGTCAGATCCATAGAATTTATTTCCCACCAATCTTGCTTGCACGTACACATTAGAGTTCATGGTGATATTCATTTCACCAACTCATAACTGAAACCCCCAGCAACCCCATATGCGCCTAGCAAAGTGTCAAATTTATGACCGATGTACTTTCTCAGACAAGGACCAGATCCATTGTAATGGGGGCATGATGCGTAGGGTGTCCCTGGGACAATATCTGAATAAGTCCACTTCGGTTCCTGAGGCTACACACCGTCTTCTTCCATACTCTCAGGATATTTTAGGTTGAGTCCGGCAAGTATCAGTGAAGCATGTCTTCCTCTGTGTGGCGGACAAAGTCAATTTCTTCCTAATCATTGTCTTCCGCTGGCGGTCCAGTGGTGTCTTCTCCAACAGAATCCTCATCATCAACGTCATCAAACTCGAGAAGTTGATTCGTGCATGCAGGAGTTCCAATTTGATTTTTAATTGGTGCCATCCTCATGTCAGCAATACGCTGATGATGTTGAATCTCTCGCCGTATGACAGCATCACGAGTAAGTCCCATCTTTGCAGCTACGGCTGTAGGAGCAACAGCATGCCTTGGCTGTGAACGATTCCTAATTTGAGGCAATAGTGCAAGGTTTGGAACACCTTTCATGCAGTCAGGATACACCCTGTTGAATGTGAAGCGAGCCATCTTCAACAGATTAATGCGCTGCTGATCTGTCTTTGAAATGGCGTGACAGATTGTGTTCTTCTCCAAGGCGATCGGGAGGAAAGAAGTATCCCTCATTATTCCGTATTCCTGACAGCCATGCCATGGAACAGAAGAGATGACTCCTTTCATGTAGAGGTGGTTGCTTGGGATTTTGGATGTTTTCATGGAGATTGTACGAACAAGAGCTTTAATGCTCGCACACCTTTGCCCTTGTACGTTATCTTCCATGCAAAATATTGTTCCCACCCTGCATCCCCAGCGCCACAAGTGGGAGAATCATTGA